>JBCFYV010000003.1:29064849-29079536 GCA_039000515.1 Timema cristinae | reverse complement strand
AAGTGATAGATTTAATTTATTTTCAACCAATAGATTATTTTTCTAAATTATGATAAATTACTATTAGGTTGGAATGCAAGTTACATTTTTCATTGTCTCAATCATAAATAAATAATAGAGCATAAAATAGCATTAACTAATTATTAATGAGTTATACCACCATAATGTTTTACTGTACAGTAGTAAAAATTTTCAGCTTTCCTTGGGACAAGTTTGTATGGAGGCAGCGATGGACATATTTATTTATTAGGTCTACAGTGGATCCATGTCAGAAATGGTTGTATCTGACTTCTACAAAAGCTATTAGATTTACTTTAATATATTCTTATATTAAATAATTGTTCTACGGGTCCTGCGAGTCTTCCCTTGCGTTCTCAATCATCGTCACAAGAGGTGCAGCAGCATAACGTTTTTCTAGATTCCTTTAGCATAGGTCGAGGACGTTTTCTTGTCCGGAGGGATTATTTGACCTTGAATTCTATGTGATTACGTCATGAACCACGCGATCACAGATGCACAAAGAGATTACACAAACTAGAATAATCTATGTTGAAAATAAGGTAATCAATGGAGAAGGAAGATTTAATTTCGTAACAACCATGGCCTACGTTGCTCAAAGTTTATACGAATAAAGTAATTTTATTAATGTTTACAACATATATTTATCGACAAAGGATGTAACTGTGGTTATAGTTACAGTAAGATTAATTTATTGGAAGAACATTTTAGAAAATAAAATAAAATATTTTTTGGGGCTATGAGAATTTTACTGTAGGTGTGAAAATGTGTTCTTGACTTGGATTTTAGAGGCCAAGACTTGATTCCAAATTGGGAAACATTCGATGATTTTACCTGGAAATTTTATTTATCACATTCTTTATATCCAGGTAAGTGCTGTCTCATTTCACACCAATATATATTACTGTATCCATTGTTTGGTAAATAATTAGTAGTGTCAGACCTTGTGGTCCTATACTTAAAAAAATGTTCAGAGAAGGTTTTAAATAAACATTTCTCCCATTTATATTAGTTTTACCAGTGTAGGTATTGAAACGTGAAGAACATGACTTAAAACGTTTCCATCCTTTAAAATGATATGAAAAATTAAAGGTTCAATGTATAATGGGATTGCGTTAGAAATCAATATTTACCAAATGTAATTACTGTAGGTATTGTTTATAATTTTATCGGCAATTTTTCGATCTGTCGAAAGTGTAAAAAAATTTTCTAAAATATTTTATTTAAACTGCTTTTGAAAAAAGACAGGTAACCCCATTTACCTAAAATCCACTTACCTCAAATCTTAATTCAAAATCTTAAACTCCAATTGGGCCCTCAAAAAAATTGTCCAAGCGAATCTGAGAAGTTTACTATTGTGGTTAAATATCAGGTGATGTCATTGACTATATAATGTTATTTGGGGGGAAAAATTTTAATTCTATATATTTATTATTGACACACTGTAAAAAATTACTTACATACCAACTAAGTAATCATAAATTGTAATTAAAAATAATATACCTGGATGAAAAGGAAATGATAGCACCACTTAAAATATGAAACATCTTATTTTAATTTAAGTTGGGAATAAGAAAAATCTGAAGTTTAGCGATGTAAATGTGTCCATAAAACTTGGGGACCGAACCCCCGAGGGTACGGGACGTAATTATTAAGGTACGCGAAAATTTTGCTATGGTGATATGTTTTCCCACTTTTTTCTATGAATGAATCTCAAACATAGTGCGTTAAGGAAAAAGAGCCCTGATGGAATCTTTCAATTATTCTAGGTTAACCATATTTTTAACAAACCAAAAAATAATTAAATATTGCATTAGAACTGAATTTCAAACGCAGCAATTTCTCACTCACCGAAGAGGCCACCTTAAGTAGCATGTAAATTTGAAAAGTTTGTATTTGTATTAATTTTTGTTACCAACATGTAAAAGTAACAATCATACTCTAAGAAATGTTTTTATTAGAATAACACGCCTCCTTACTAAAGGCCCGTTGACACGGTGTTAGTGGACTAATGCAAGTTTAGTGGTATAGCTTACTAACATGTTATTGTGTTGACACGTATTTTCACTTGTATTAGTAGCCCCTTATAAAAAAAATGGCTGAAAATGAAGAGAGTGATAACGGGTATCTCTATTGGAGCCTTTTTTTAATCACTGCTGCTCATTTCCGTTCGGGGAATTTATTTCGCATCTAATTACGCTTATGTGTTAGGAGCTAATAAGGGTGAATTTAGAATAATATGGCGGCCACATAAATTAAAAATTTTTCAGTAAAAGCAATTTATCATAATTTTGTTGACCCTATTTAAAAAAATTGTTTTGTATAGACAACATAAAAAATTAGTGATTAGTCTCTTCTCACTATTTCTTGGTTCCTTAATACAATAAAATATATATAGTTGATCCCAAATAATTATTAAAATTTTTGTACTTGGGTTTTTAAAATATTTAGAACCACATGTTAAATAAAATTAAACCAAACAAAGGGCCCAAAAAATCCCAAAACAACCAAACTCGGGAGGATATTTTTTTAAATAAGTCCAACCCAAGATTTTTCAACCCTGTTTTTAATGTTGGTATAAATAATAACAATATATATTTTAAATTCTAGCTAGGCCTAAAATTTAAAAAAATAATAGGCCTAGATTAATTTGTAGAAATTGGGTTTAGATATTAACTATCTGGTTTGCTATGAGACAATAATATTATGTTCGTGTCTACTCAAGTTGCCAAAGCATTACTACAAAGTGTTAGAAGTGTTTTTACGGGCTGAACGTTAGTGATTAAAAAATTATAAACTTTCGTTAAAGTGTCAAATACGTAGATTGGGAAAAATTGCCGTTGATTTAGTGTAAAAATCATCGGACATTCATACCTTACTTGCCGATAACACGAATATTATGTTGCCGGAACTAATCGCGGTACTACAATAAATTTTATTATTTTTGATTGTAATTTAAAAAAAAATACACATGCTATGTTAATATGGTAGGAAATAATAATTGATTAATTAAATTTTCCGATATTAAATAACATCTCTCAAAAAGAACATTTACAATATTTACTTTTTTTAGGAAAACTTCTTGAGAGTATGTAAGCCTGATATCACTTTCAAATATTCTATAGTGAAATATCCCTTGCATACTTATCTCAATAAATCCGTGCTTAAAATTCCACAAAAACTCATCCTTTTCATAACATTCCACAAATAAGTGTCGTCCCCCCATACACAATTTTTTAGTTGCCGCCATTTTGAATTGTCTACTTGCATTAGTAAAGTTGGAAGGGGACCAACTTTTTTAGTTGCAAGTGGACTTGCATGTTATAGCCTGCTTTGTCTGTACACGGGGCAAGCTGGGGCGCGCGCAGGCCAAATTAGTGTACTTGCATTAGTCAACTAACCCCCGTGTCCCAAAGGCCTTAAATCAAATAATTTGTTGTAAAAAACACTAATACTACTAAAGAGAAGGATTTAAACGAATAAATAATTTTATTTTTTAATGAATGTTTTTCGTGCTACTTGAGAAGAATAAGGGAAGGGTGTAAGTAACAACCGTGAAAGGTCGAAAAGCACTATTCTAAAGGATAAACATAAACGATTACCTTATCCAAAGAGCATACAACTTGTTCTCTTAGATTTTATGCTTCATTTTCCAGAAAGTCTCGGGCAATGTTGATAAGAAATAAACCATCACGACCTGAGAGGTTTAACGCATAAAGCTCAGGACTTCATTAGTGGGAAGTAACCATCCCCGATGTGTCGTGTCTTTCCCGAGGACACTCTAGGAGAAAGGGAACATTTTTCAAAAAGGTTTGTCTAACGGACCAACACGAGACACATACATCCTTTCCCTGAGATTACAAGAAACAGTTGAGGAAACGAGGACTAAGGGACGCTGGGAGACCCGCAGATGTGTTTGTGTCACATTAGGTTAACGGATTCTCGGCTGTTTGCGGCGTCTTATGGACAGACGTTGGACTTGAGGCTAAGCTATTGTTACGTCGCTTTGATCAAACCTAGGAATGATCAGTATAGAAGGTTCACGGTAACTTGGGCTTGTTCTTATAGTTTATAATTTACTAAAAACCAATCCATAGTAATTTCGCCTTGCAATAGTTATGTTTAGTCACAGTGATCGACAAAAAATTACGTTTTGCTACCCGTTTGGGATATCCATATATTTACACTGATACAGTATTGATTAGAAAGGTAGAGGATTGATATAAAATGTACTCCCTTTCAAGGAAAAAAAACCACCTCTTCAGACAACACCCAACAGGGAGTCGATCCCCAAACTCATCACCACCAGCAATTTGATCAGACAAGACTGACGCCCTAGTCCACGTGTCAACCGGTGCGGATTAATTCAAGCCTATTTACGTCATTTGATAGTGTGACAAAACTATTTGCAGGTGTTTTAAGTACACATTTTCAACCAGAAAAATTCCAAGTTACCGCGTAAGAAGTACGCTATTACACTTTGAAGCAAAGTGTTCAAAAACGATTAAGGCTGGTTGCGGTGCCAATTCAATAGACTATTTGACGAATACAAGTTTGCTGGGAAATAAATTCTGTGTTTCCCACGGGCCAGGACAATGTTGATTTATACACTCATTAAACCTATTATAGTTAAAAACAGGAAGGTGTTTTATCTTTTCAAACGCGTTTTAGCATCCGTTTGGGCTATACTTTTATTTTTGCACCGCATCTTAATACCTCTTATGTTATTCCACATGAACTAGTTACCATAATGAATGAAGTATTTGACAGGTTGAATTTACACGAAGTGTATTTGCATTTGCATGTAGGGCGTGTGGAAAACGTTTAGAAAAACAATCCTCAGTACACCCGTCCTAGATTCAAACCCCATATCTCTGTTACCAGCAGTCTAGTCTATTGCGAGAGGATGCCTTAGACCATGCAGCCAGGAAGAAGATATACGCACACATTAATAACGCTAATTGAATAGGAAGAGGAAGGTAACTTTAAAATTAAATGTATCCCACCTTAGAGTGGATGGAGAGTGAGAAACCATTTAGGAAAAAACACCCTCATTACACCCGATCAGGATTCACAGACATCTTGATCTCCCCGTTACCGGTAATCTAGTTCAACACAGGGGTGACGCGTTAGACTATGCGACCATCGATACGGAGAGCAAGGCCGTTAACAGGTCAATATAATGGATAAGGATTGGTAGCGTAGCTTATTGGAAATGCACCAACATTAATGTGGTGAGTATGGAAAAACCACAGTTCTGAATCTCATGTGAAAAACCAACTAACTCCCAGTGCCGAGGTTCAAACCTCCAACTCCACGACAAAGTCAATCTAAATGAGCGTAATATGAGGACATCCATAGACCACGTACCTCATTTTCTTACCTTGTTTTGACATTCCCTCCCCATGTAACAACACTAAGTAGACATTTAGACTTAACTTTTACGTCCTGTAGAATGTAATTTTTCACATCAAGAGCGAATGTTATTTCACAGAGTGACACTAAAAGAGGGAGTCGGATTCACTACAACTCAGAATAGAAAGTATTATTGTATGTTTCTATCGATAAAAACATGAACAATTGTTTGTTATTTTGTCAGCATTAGATTATAAATATAATATCTGCGTAACACTGATTTACAAACACCAACCCTCTCCATGTAACAACCACCATGTAGACATTAGAGCTCCTTCTTTCCGCCCAACTCACCCAACAACGTTACGTGCTTTATGGATGACCCCTACGTAACGTTCTCGAAACCAACCAGATAATTATTTCTCTTGTGTGCAGTCTACATGATATGATATAATTCAAGGTTAGTATGTCACAGTTACGTGCAGCGTGTGTGTGTGTGATTTGTTTAGAACTGTAGATAACACCGATGTGTACATTAACCTTGAAACTGGTGATATCAAACCTGAGAGTCAATAACAAGGTCTGTGTGTTGGGTACACAAGAATCTCATCTTAGAGTAGAGGGTCATTGCCCCCTAACTCACCCTACAATACCACCAGGGTATCCTAAATACTCTGCCTACCAACTCAGCCCCAGTTACTTTTTTTTTTCTTTATGCCAAATATGTCCCAGGGTCCGAAACAAGAAGTTCAGGGGTGTCTTATAAACTAAACATTGATACGAACAGACACAAAAAAAATTTAATTTAAAATATTAAGAGCACTAAAATATTAAAATTGGACCGCATTATTTGTATGACATACACATTTCACGAAATATGCTATTACTTGTTGCATCTTTTCTTCCACATACTCTTCTTCCCTTTGAATGAATTTGCTCCTCTGAGATACTTTATCAGCATTGATGATTTTGATGTATACTTCGCTTTGTATTTCTTTCAGTGCATTTATTACTAAAACTATATTGGGATGGTGATGATAAAACACTGAGCTTAACTTTTAATGGAAGGCCTCGCAGATATATCTAGTTCTAAATGAACTTGATAAAAAGTATTTCTAAACGGTAGGAGGAAAATCACAATCAGTATAAACATAATTTGTAAAAACGTAATCTGTGAAAGCTTGGACTCAAGGTTCTTTGAATGGTTGAATGGACATTAAAACATCCGTGAAAACATCGTCAATATGGCTGGGATCAAGAAATGGCAAACCAAAAAAACAACTTTAAGAAATTTCTAATATCATAATGTTTCTTCCTGTACTCTAGACTTAATCCCAATACTTGCAATTTGTAAAACTGGTTTTTACCTTAGGAAAATCTGCAACATTTTAAAGTGACATTTGGCCAAAATAGCAATATGAATATACTTTTCGAAATCTGTATAAACTCTGAGAGTACATAATGCCACTCCCGCCTTACCACATTTATAGATCACAGCCTCGAGTGCTTTGGAGTAACATAAGGCAGACTTTCCAGGCAAAAATAACACGGAATATAATTACCGTCCAGCATTCCATGAATGATACACATTTATTGAAACAATTTAGGTACACTCTTAAAATTCCCATCAACAACCACACTCTGGCATTGTGATAAGAACTTTAAATTAGTCCCATAGGAGAATGTCACAATATTATTTTCACAATCATTAACTATCAAAAAAGTGTCTTCGTTATTTATTTTTACAAAGAGGTTCTCTAAAGCTTCGTGTAGTTGTTTAAGATCTTGGGGTAGTTTAGGCATGACAAATGAACTAGCTCGATGAATATTTATAATGAATTAACTGAGTATCATAGCTCGTTAATGTTTCATTTTGATTATTTCTTTGTTGTTCACGGTGTAAAAGTTTAGAAGGCCTCTTAGTTGGGTTTTTCGTTGATTTGCGTTTAAATGTATTGTTTAATTTATGCCGATTTAATATCCTTCCTGATTTTGGTTCACGGTCATGATCAGTCACTCTTTCCACAATTTGTTTGTTATTCTTAACTTTCAAAAACACAGTTCGCTTTAACACATTCCAACGTTCAATTACATCAGTAGCTCTTTATGGTACCTATATTTGTGTCCATTAGCAACCATGCTATAGCTATTTCCTGGCTTTCCTATTAGACTGGCCTGCCGCTAACGGGGAGATTGGGTTAGAAACCCGGTCAGATTTACTTAGAGCAGTTTGCATTAAATGGTTTACCAAGCTCCTTCCACGCAAATGCTGGCAGATTACTTATAAAATGCTTCTTTCTCATCCCCACTCCATTAGATTAATTATCATAATATATATCTTTCCCCCTTTGACTAATCATTATTTCAAACTCCATGTTGACACCGATAATAACACACGTTACACTGCAACTACGAAGAAATCCATCACTAAAGGTAATTGCGTCATTGCTAGTTCCTGATTACGCCACCAGGTTTCATGGACAGTGTAAGCCAACCTCTATAGTTTGTGCAGCCCTTAGTATGTGCCTTAGATCTACATTTTATGTTTACATTGTACCTCAGTAAGACTCGACCGTTAATTGGGTCCCAGTTGTTATGCAGCCCCTAAATAAAGTATAACTCTTTGCCCTGCACGTGGCTGAATATATTTATCTACCTGATTAAAGAACCAGGAAAGTGAAGACGTGGGATAATCGTATACAACGATATCCTATTACAAGGCGTGTATTAATCACAACTTGTGAATGTGGGGAATGCCAGGCCTCCACCGTGGTTCGGATTCCACGTTAAACTGTAGGTCCTCCATTTCATCTCACAATCTCCCTACCAATACACATTAGCGTAAGTGCGTAAACCCGAACGGTAGTAAGACGCGGTGCTAATAATAATAATATCCTATTACCGCTGTTAACGCGGGAGTGAGGGGGACGCGAGAAGAGATCAGTGTTTTTGATCAATTTTTTTTTGGTCAAAATAAATCAAATAATTCTCCAGTCAAAACATAGAGTTTAATTTTATTCACATGATGATCTCAACAGTTATTTATGTCCTAGAATTGAATGGTAGCTTTTTTCTTTTAATTAAAATGTTTATCATCTAATGTCGCTATGCTCAACACAGATATTCAAGAAATGTTGATATCATCACGTGAAGAAAAATTAAATTCTGTGTTTCTATTGGAGCAAAATTTTATCAATATTGGCCAACAAAATGTTAGGATGGTAAGAAAAAAAAAAAAAAAAAAAAACTGCCCTAGATTCGCATTTCTACACTCCCACCTTAGAGCGTTAGAGATGTCGATTGCGTTCCTAAAGGATCTTCGTTCAATTCCTATACGTTGACCAAAATACCCTCCTCTCGGTACCTTATCACCTTTCCACTTATGGAAGGACGAGACAAGAAACGTCCTATAAGTACTAATAATTTCACTCTCAAATTTTATCGACCGTTTATTATTTCTTCTTCATCCTAACACAACCATGCTATAGTTATTTCCTGGCTTTCCTATTAGACTGGCCTGCCGCTAACGGGGAGATTGGGGTTAGAATCCCGGTCAGGTTTAAATAGGGCAGTTTGTATTAAATGGCTTACCAAGATCCTTCCACACAAATGGGGTAGATTATTTATAATATTCTTCCTTCCTCATCCCCACTCCATTAGATTAAGTATCATAATATATTTTATTTCCTTTTATTTGTTTCAGTTTTCATACATTTTTAAGACGCTTTTGTGTCAACCTACTTTTAAGCCCAAATAATAATAATTATTAAAGTAAAATACTTTTGTTAAGTTTGTCTTAGTAACCACACATATTTGCTGACGTCAAGGCTGATTGTTCAGTCTTATTTAAATAGGATGGAACTCTTTTGACAGTTATAAATTATACTTAAATATGTCCATACATTTATGAAATACAAGGGTCACTTTTCATTTATAATATCAATAGCTATTATATAACAATAATAATATACTAAATATTATCAATGTTGGCATAAACAAATCGTTTTCTAAGACTATCTACCAACCAAAATCCTATTGTAGTTTAGGTCACTGTAAGATGTAACGGGGGTGCAGGAAAGCTTTCAGTTGAAGAATGGAAGGGGCAATATACTATTATAAAAAGTACTTTCAGCGGGAGTAGAAAGGAGTTAATGTACGAGAGGGGTTATATTGCAAAGCTGCAGTCCCAGGTCTCATCCACTCTTTAGCGCTACTTGTAACCGATTTTGGCAAAATGATTATTACTCTACTAACCCAGTCGATCCCTCGGTACTTCGAATTTTACTTTCTAAGAATTTTTTAACTGCAAAACTTCAATTTATTTGTGGGTAAATATGGTATATTGTTTTACTGGTTTGAGCTCCATTGTTTTTATATAGGACTACAGAAAACCTCACCATAATGCGAGGTCTGGGTCAAGCTGTATTATCTACTTAAGGAAAGAGTGTAGGGAACGCGAGTTAAGGGCAAGGTGTTTGCAGTTTTTTTTTATAACTAAACCTTTTTTGGCACTAATAAATAAAATATTGCTCCAGTAGAAACATAGAATTTAATTTTCTTCACATGGTCATATCAAGAGTTCTTGAAATCTATCATGGGCATAGCAGTATTAGATGAGAAACTTTTTAAATGAAGAGAAAATGTCGTCTTCATATTACAGGACATCCTTCAAATATATTCAAGAACTATTGAGGTCATCATGTGAAGAAAAATAAACTTTTGTTTCTACCAGAGAAAGCGTATAACCCGAACGGGTAGTAAGACGCGGTGCTAAATATTATTATTATTATTATTATTATTATTATTATTCTACCTGTGAAATATATATATATTTGCCAAAATAATATTTTGTTATAAAAACTGCAAAACGCACTGTCTTCATCTCGAGTTTCCTACGCTCCCACCTTAAGATACTATCTTGGTTCTAGAAAACTCAGTGCTAATCAGGGAATTCATGACCTTCCGTTGTTTAGTGTACAGGTTTGAATACCGGTCAGGGATGTCAAGTAAATTAATAATAGTCAGAAAAAAAGACTCTGCAGCCGATTTTGGGATTCGCAGGTGAATCAATTTTCAACTTCAGCCAAACTGTACCCTTAGGTTCAACTTGTAACGTACCGACAAATTGAAAAAAACAGGGTGCAGCTTGAATGCTGCACCAACACTAAATGAGTACTCTTTTAATTAAAAATACTAACAGAGTTACTTCATGCTAAGATAACAGGAAGTAAAAAAATAAATTTCCACTACAAAAAATATTAGAGGTTAAAATTTTTGCTTACAGTGTCAATCTTATTCTAGATTATTGTTGGCCTTAATTTAGAAAATAAGTATATAGTTCAAGGTAACGAGACAATAATATCGTTATCAGTTTAATGAACTCAAAGAATTGCGAAAAAAAAAAAAAAATTATAACACTAGTTCATCATAAGTCATAGGATGGTTTGGGTTATCAGGACGGAGATTGGCGCAGCTAATTAATGGCATCATCATGTGCTTGGGTCCTAGTGTTGTGCATGGAATTGCTTCAAGACCTTCAAGATAAGTATATAAGATTACAACAAACGTTACAAGTTTGTAAAAGGAAATGGTTTTATTCCTTGGAGATCAAAATATAACCAATACGGGTTGCAGTTTGTATTTCACCTTGACCTTCACCGGATGCCCTTAGTTGTTCCACTCCCCCCCCCCTCCCACTCTCTATCTTTCTATCTCTTACACACACACATACATTTTAGTGTTTCCCATGACTGTTAAAATCAAGTAATCTTAAAAATATTGATATTTCAAGCATCACTGAAAATTACTCAATAGTCATTAACTCACTTCTGAAATTTATTGTTTTATAGGTACTGTAATTATAATTAACATAAAGACTACTAAGCTTGTCACTTTTGAACATGCATTGGCCTATTACAAGTTTTTTATTTTTTTTTTCTGATAGTAAAATTTGTAAACCTGATTGACATACAAACAAACTTTATATACAATAAAGTTTATAAATGACATCATGTGAATATCATTTTTAGTAAGCTAGTGGTCTAATTGAATCACTTATTTAAATGTAAACTACTTAATATTAGTATTATTAGCACCGCGTCTTACTACCTTCGGGTTATACTCACTTACGCTAATTGTATGGTAGGTGATGGATGAAATGGAGACCTACAGTTTAACGGGAATCCGAACCACGGTGAGGCCTGCAACCCACATTCACAGTATTGTCAGAGTAGGAAGGGTTTGGTATCATAATCTGTGGCGGACGAGGATTGAACCCCGGTGCCAGCCAGAAGTCTGAACCTGTACCCTAGACCGCAAGGTCACAACTACTAAAAATGTTTTGAAAAGCTACATTCAATATGAAGAGCCCGCTTCTGTGGGTAGGCTAGTGGTAACGCACTAGTTCGTGTATGGGCTCAAATCTTAGGTTGGGTAACAGGCAGGGGCTTACTCTAAATGGTTTTACACTCTCCTCCACTCAAATACGGTTCAATTCCTTAAATTCAACCTTCCCAATTCCTACTTCATAGCGTAATTAGTATTAGCGTATAACCCGAACGGTAGTAATACGCGGTGAAAAAAAAAGGGACAGAAATTGAGATAACTTTTCAGTTATTGTAGAGTAATATTCTCAAGGCAAGAAGGTTAAAGAAAAGTAGTTTTTAGTAGAAGACAGATTACATTCCCAACTTAATTTAGATTTTATAATAAATTTGATTGGATTTGTATTTTATATTTTTATTCTGCACTCATTAATGAAGTCAACGGTTCACTGAAAGGTTACGCTTTTCTTCAGTCAGAGAGATAATTTTATCAGAATTCTGGTTGCAACCTCTCATTCACATTAAGTACATATTTTATTTAGGTTTATTTTAAAAACTTAAAGATGTTTTAGCGGTGCACACTGAACAAAAATTCTAATCTTAATTGCACACAAAGCCGTGAACTAAATATTTTTAAAAAAAAAATTTACGGAATCAATATGTGCAGCAACCATATTACTTTAGTGCTACTTCATATGCGAAATTGGTCTATTCCGTTATGGTCTAGGTAGGTGTCGTCCTGTATTTGGTATAGAGCCGTACTTGAGGCGACTTTGTCTGACTATGAAACTGGTTTTATTCTCATTCTGAATTCGGTCATATTGAGGAGGTTGTTTCGGGATAAAAATTCTGAGGTATTTGGTGATATCAAACCGTTAATTTAGGGTATAAATTCAAACTAAGTAAGTCACGGGTAAAACAAATTTCATTTGGTCCAAATAGGAAAAAGGTTTTTCGTCCTGTATTTAGGTATAGAGCCATATTTTGGACACTAAGTCTGACTATGAAAACTTGGTCATATTCTTTTCTTCTCGGTAGGTGTTAGTCCTGTTTTGAGTTCTTTTTCTTACCAGTCCGTCTCTTATAATACCGACATAAATAATGTTCTGTTTATAAACTACTAAAAAATTCAAATCGATTACAATGGTTAGGAGGGCTCCTGTTTTATATAAAGCCGATTTAGGCCCCCCCACAACTAAAAATATGAAACTGGTTATTCCGTTCTGGTCTAGGTAGGTGCGCCCTTTTTTTGGGTATGAACCGAAATTGAGGTGCGCTTTGTCTGCTATAAAAATGGCCCTAAGGGGCTTATTAAGATACTTCAATTCTAAAATTCGGTCAATATCTTGAGGGTTGTTTTAGGCGATCAAAAAAATTTCTACGAGGTACTTTGGATCGAATCCAATAAAAAACCCTTAATTTAGGGGGTATAAAGAAACAAAAGCTTTAGTAAAGGCTAGAACATAATTTTATTTTGAAGATCAAACGAAGATATATTTAATAATTTAGGCATGTAAAAAATTTGACTTAAAATCATGTTTTCATGGCCACGAGAAAATATTTTTTGGCACTAATTTGATTTATATCAAATAGAATTTCACAGGTGCAGTTTTTTTTTTATTTTCTCCCTCCGTAGGGTTAGAAATCAGGGTTTTTGAAGTGTCTTTTTTTACCGTCCAGCTTTTAAAATCTCGACATAAATATTATAGGGTTTTTGTTTAAAAACCTACTAAAAAATTCAAATCAAGATTCAAAATGTTTGGATAACCTTGATTCCAAGGGAATCAATTTATCTACTGCTTTTTTTTTTTTCTCGAACACACACAATATGTCATATTGAAGAATTCAAAGTGTTTGAGGAGGTCAGGGATCTATCTTTGAATCGGCATAGGGCCATTAAATATTCAACTTGTTATTGCTTTTTATATGTTATATAAGTTTGTTGACCTAAGAAAATAATACATATTAAAATTTTTTTGGTTCAACGGTTTTGGCTCTCGGGAATAATATCACTCTTGACATACGGTATAAATTCTATATCCTATTCGTTAGGACGCAGGCTTTGCATATTACATAGCTTGTGCTCTTTTATGTGCTCAAATAAATCATGTCCACTAAACATAAAATAAAAATAAAGGATGAGTGGAAAGAAACTTATAAATAAACTCTTCAGAAAGTTATAAAAATAATAAATTTCATTTTTTTATATACATAGCTCATTCTGTTGACTTTGCATAGTTAATGTTTAGATGTATTATTTATTTATACGTGGCTGATGTTAGGGGCTATTAGCACGTGAGACCACGCTTATTGTGAACTCAGAAAATATGAATATTTATTACAGAGTAGCAAAATTGACAAAAGTTCAATTAAGATAGCTTCCAACTGTCAAGATTGGCACCAACTGTCATCAGAACACATCTCATGGTATCCGTACAGGAGGAAGATCTAGTTCAGCTTTGACTTTCTCAAATCAAGAGAAAGTATTGTAATCCCGAAAAAATTAATCTCGAGATTTGATGAATCTTTACGATTTATTTGAACCCGAAACAAAAAAAAGTTGATTTTACAATTATTCTGTCTGTCCCCAAATTTGTCTGTCTCCCATTGGCCACGGGTCCGAAATGGTCGGATGAATTTTGTCATACTTGATATTTATATTGTATAGGGCTATACCACAAGAACTTTTTTATTTTGACCCTGACTCTCAAATTAATGGTAGTTTTACTGAGGAGTGATTTTTTTTTATTTTTCGAAAATTGCTCAAACGATTTTGATTAAATGCATATATATATATAATATATATATTTATATTAATATTTAACATTAAATAAGATTTGTTAAATGAACAATAGAATTAATTAGTATTTGGGTGAATATTTGTTGAAGAGAGTTTACTAATGGAGAATTTTTGAAACTTCAAATTATTTTGAAAATGCCTCTAACGATTTTGTTTAAAATGTGATTTTGGTTGTGTATGTAAAAAAAAGC
>JBCFYV010000003.1:28707699-29050929 GCA_039000515.1 Timema cristinae | reverse complement strand
AAGTGTATAATTATGTTGGCAACATTTGTTTATTTTGTTTTAGTATCCTAAGTCTGAAGATTGGACCAATTTTTTTTCCATCCAAGTCACGAGGGAGCTGTCAAACTAAAAGCAAAAGGGAGATAACTTGTCAAAACAATTTTATTGGGCACAGTATTTAACGTGCACTTTCTGTACACATATTATATCAGAGACCAACACACATCACATTAACTCGATCTAAGACAAATAATCTAATATCACACATTCAACCCTGACACCTAGATATTTACTAAATTGATAGCAGCTCGACAGCATCTAAAAAATTAAAAATATTCTCGCTACCAGAAATGAAAGCAAGGTCTTCTAGAATTGTGGAACACCCTCTAAAAAACTGGCCATGGAGACTGGCTAGTATACATACAAACATGCTTGTTAAAGTACATATATTTATCAAACTCCGTATTATCTCTACACTAAAGAAAATAATTTAAATATTTTTATTTTATATTCTTCTAAAAATCTAGATATCGACATTTAAAACATTACAAAACATATCTGAAAAGCTCCTGGTTAATAATATGGCCTACTATACAATTATATGGCTTTTTATGGTAGAATTACATGAATTATAGAATTCCTGAAATATACTAGAATGTGATAAATATTTCTGCTATCTAATCTTTTCAGAAAATGGTCTGACGAGTGAGTACAAATGGGTTTTAAATATAGATATATTGTCATGTATAAGTAAATTTGATGGAGTGATACACAAAAGTTAACAAGTTTTGAAATGTGTATCTTTATATAAATCTCCCTCACATCACCTAAGTTTCATAAAGCATTTCGACGTGAAAATGCTCAAAAAATCTTTGGGGAAACGTAATCATTACTAATTTCAATGCGGGAAAGACTAAATTAGAAATGCAATCGGCAACAAGCTTTCACTCATATGAAAGCAACAATTTTTTATTTTATTTACATTTTACTATCAACAACAAACATTTATTTATCAATAATATATGGGTAAATGGTACACATGTTAACTTAATGTAATATCTAAATTAAGTTTAGCTAAGATGATATGTATTAGCTAAGATGATATTGTATTAGCTAGCTTATTTGAACTGACAACCAAGTTAAATATGATTTGGTTACCTTAAACCACTCTTGATGAATACTTGTATCGATTTTTTAAAATATATTTTATGTTAGGGGTTTGTTGCTGACTTGTAAATCATTTGTACGGTGGCGAATTAAATGTATCCCGATTAACTTGAAGAAAAGGTTGATAAAACCTATTAGAAAATATAACTTATTGTTGTACACGGTCAGGACTTGGAATCTAACCTCTGCATGATCGGTAAGCAAATTTAAAGCAATTAAAATACCTTAGATATAACTTAAACTGTTAGATACAAAGTGGTCATTATGAGCTTATAACCGTATTAATTGGATCGTTTTAAAGATAGAATTCAACTGGTCTAAGACAGTGGTCTTTAACTCAAATTAGTTGAAGGGTCTGGTTCAACAAACTCAAGGCGTGTTGTGGTCCACAGCCTATAGAAACATGTTTTTACAGCGGTTCTTACTACCCATCTGGACTTTGCGTACATTTTAATCTAATCACGATAATGGGTAATGGGCGAGGAGGATATAATTTAGAGAAAAGGTAACTGTATTTAAATGAAGGAAATTTAGGAAACCTATCATTTACATCCGGCTGGAGTTCGAATCCTTAACCTTCTCTACACTGGCAAGCTAGACTGGAGAGCCTGACGCTTCATCCGCTTGCCCACTGACAGCTATTTGATGCTATGTATTTAAAATCATTAATTCATATTTTAAAATATTTAGAAACCTATATTTTCCTAGATATGTATGTGGGCTGGTAAAATACTAGAATTATATTTATTAAATTATGAAAATAAACATTCACCCAGTCAAATATATAAAAATAAAAACTCCATGACAGTCATCCCGTATGCGAGCTATACAACTGAGTGGCCGCAGAATTTTGGAGAATTACGTGTCAAAATTTAGAATAAAGAGTGTTAGCACGATTCCTCCAGCTGCTAGTCTCAGTTTTCTATATCTGTGCTGCTACCTCTTTTATCAAGTATCTCCTTAATTGTCCTCACGAGGTTGAGTTGACCCCGTTCCAGACACACTGCTTCGCAGAAAAGTCTGGAATCTCCAAGGATAGAACCCGAGACCTCTGAATCTGTAGCACAGAAGTGGGCCGAAATCTTTAAAAGTGTTTTTTTAGTTATTCAAAATTATGTACACACTAAAATTAAAGAATTATCTTTTGTAAGCGTATATTGCTGCAGGCCGTATAGAATAATAAAGTGTTGCAGATAAGCGGGCTGGTCAGATAATTATGTATTGCGGGCCGTGAATTTGCAAACTCTGGTCTAAGGATTTATTTAGTCATCATTCTTGTGAGTAATTTGATGCAGCCCTCCTCTGCTGCCTATCCTAGGCCAACTTTTTTTTTCTTTTTTTTTTTAAACATATTTGTACCTTCTTTTTCCAACAGAGTTCGCTATCTGATTCATGTACTCACGCTTTGGTCTCCCTCTTGAATTTATCCCTTTCACATCCTTTTCTATAATTATAGTCGTCAAACTATCATATCTAAATATGGCCTACCATGTTAAATCTTGTTTGCTGTGTTACCTTTACAAAGTTTCATTTCTTCATTTGCTTTTCTTAACATTTCTATATTTGTCTCAATAGGGTTTACTGAGGGTGGTTTTCTTAAATTATTTTGCACTCTCCCTCCTTGAAAATGCGGGTACACTTCTTATACAATTCAACCTTTTTCATACATAACTCATTAGCTTAGTTAGTATATATGTTTATAACCCGAACAGCTAGTGCTTAAAAAAGATGTATTAGTTTGATCAGTTGGCTGCCCCTCCCTGCAGGCTATATGGACCAGTTTACGACATAGTTTATGTACCTGCCTTTGATGCTGCTTTGAATGACCTTGAGAAACCGCCAAGAGTGTCAAGGAGACTCGTCGCTGTTGATCAGTTTTACGAACACCGGTTTAGTACTATTTTTTCCTCCCCTTTTAATGGCTGCAAAGCAAAAATAAAATAAGTCTCGAATAGAACGTGTTTACAAGCAGAACGCTTGTTTGGTTCGAAGGAGCTCTGATCATGTTTGTTGTGGTGGGGAGGATGGAAATTGCTTTGACAGCTGTGTAATGAGTTTTCTTAGGTTTCTATCAAACACAGTTCGGGTGGCTTGTCTAAACGTAACTTCCTTACCTTCTCTAGCAGTGCTTGTCATTTCCTCTACTGAGCAGAGGCAGGAATAGCAAGGTGAAAGATCAAGGACACTAGTCTTTTTAAGTTAATTAAATGAAGCTGTGCAGAAAAGTGGTTAGGATCAGGGGTGGACTGGGCTGACGAGGACACTGAGAGATAGCTTGTTGGGCCGGTTTGATTTGGGCTGCCGAACCTATCTCAAACTATAAATAACACTTTTTATTCAATTGTAAATAATAGTTTCTATTAACATTTTTTACCACAAGTTCCCGTTATTAAGTCCTAGGCTTCCCAAAATACCTCATTTGTTAAGATATACGATGACATTATTTGTAAAACTATCCCGTTTATTGGTTCTTTGTGTTTTTTACAAACAATTTTTTTAGGTCAAAAGTGTACACATATGTTTATTGAAATCTAAATGTTACTAGATTTGTAATCTACACATGTAGACGGAGGAAGACCATTTTACAAACGTAAACAATGTTATATCTTTAAAACTCGCCGGATAAAACTTAAATACATTAACATGGAGATCCTATCTTGACTCGCCGTGACGTCAGTCAAACGTAAACAAAGTCCTTAAGGTGGGAATGTAGGTAACGCAAGTTAAGGGCAGTGTGTTTGCAGTTTTTATAGCTAAACACAATCCTTCATTCGTTTCTCTACAAACCCACCTTAAAGCTTGCCGCACACTGGATTGGATCTGAACGGAATGATCGAAACAGAACGCATCGGAAATTTTTGACTACCTGTATTTTTATGGAGGCCCGCACATTGAATCAGAACGGAACGAATCTGTTTGATAGGAGTGAATGTTTTGAAGGATTTTGATGGATTCTGAATCTGCGCATGCGTCCACATACCGGACTATTGCATCATCTACACTCGTGCTCAGTTTACACTTGTTGACTTTCGTTTCCTGTTCCTAGACAATTTTTTCTTATTTAAAAAAATGTTTTTGGACGAAGAAATAATCAATTTATTTAATTTTTTATTTAGCACCACGTATTATTAACCACTCGGGTTGTACGCTTAAGTACTAATTACTCTAATTGGGAAGGTCGAATCTATAGGAAGTGAATCCACATTTGCGTGGAAAACCATTTAGCAAAAACCACCCCCAGTTCACCCGAGCGAGATTCAAACCTTGATCTCCCCGTCCTCGGCAGTCTAGCTTAACATAAAACTAGCGCGTTAGCTAGCTAAGCCACCGAGGTGGGTAGGAATAATCAATTTAGTTCAACAGTATCCTTTAATTTATAAACATTGCTAACAAACATTGGTATGACTGTTAAAAAGTAAAATGCTTGGTAGGAGATTTCGAAAATGTTATGTTGCATTTACTGGATATCGTGCACTCAAAGTATTTTTGAAGCCGTTTCTTCTTCCTCTTTATCCGCATCGCAGCCATGCACAGAACAACCACTACTACCTGCTCTCCACTGCTGCTATCACTCACTATCACCATATCACTAAAATCTATGTACCTTTTTGTTTGTTGTATTCCGACTGACATGGATTGAATTCTGAACCAGTGTGTGTACAAAACACGTTTCCGTTCGTAGGGTTCTGATTTCGGTCTTTTCCGAAACGATTTGGCGTGTGGCAAGCTTAAGGGCTGTTATATTTGTATTCTCGGCCCATTTGGAACTTGTCAGTCCACCCCTGAGTAGGACAGACTTTTTTTTTGCAACATTTACGAAGGCGACTTATGAAACCATGACAAAGAAATACAGATTCAAAAAATTTGGGAATGGAAGTTAATGTCGCTAGTAGATAAAAGCGTGGTTAAATTGCAGGAGTAATATCATTTTATTGCACCATGTGCTATCGCTTGAGGCCTTCCGATCATAGGGGACTACCGACCACTATTATTATTCCTGATTAATCTTACCTTGAATATCCCAACAAGTATTTAAACGCGAGTCCTCTGAGGAACTTCTGAGTGATTAAGAAAACTGAACCCGTTTCCTTGCTAAGCTATTACCATCAGGCTAATTACACACACACACACACACACACACACACACACATACATACTAATTATTTTCATCGGTTTTATGTATAGAGCTTTACACGTTAAATCCAACTTAACATTACCCGCATCGGTGGACACATGAACAAAGGTCTCCTTTAACCTGGTTTGCCAATAACAGGAAGTTCGGGTTCAGATCTAGGCCAAGTGTACTGGGGTGATTCCCCCCTAAATGACTCACCACTGTCTCTCGCCACGCAAAATGCGTCAACACTTAATCTAAACTATAATTTCCTCGTCCGTACCCCATTATTGTAGATACGCAGATAACCCGGACGAGTAGTACACACACTCGTACAAAAACTTTACATTTTATCACAACTAGTACTTACTTACTTTATGGCACTAGGAACTCTAAAGTTTATTGCCGAACTTATAAAATTAAACTCTCTATCTTGAGCTAGTTCTATCCAGTCCACCTCATTACACCCTATTTCTTTCATATCATTTCTAATGTTATTCTCCCATCTGCGTTTAGATCGTCCCAATGGTCTCTTCCCATTGGGTTTACCAGTTAATACCTTGAACACAGTTCTAGATTTTTCCATGCTCATTGCAGGTACTCCCCACCACAATCTACGATATTTGAGTACCCTAACAATGTATTGTGAAGAGTACAGAGTTTTTTAACTTATCATCATGTAACTTCCTTCCCTACCAGATATCTTCATCTCTTTTTACACCAAATAACTTCCTAGGCGCTTTGTTTATAACATCCTAAATTATTTGCAATCCTTATCTTAATTTCTTAGAGGTTTGGGTTCATTTCTCAATCGGGTACATAGTGTTGTTTCCTCCACCCTCTATAATATGTGGTTTACGACCTTCTCTCTAGAAAAAAAAAGGTTAAGTATTTATTCAAAGCTCCCCAATTCCAACTGTTTTAGTTATAAATGTAGTGTATCTTCTTTTTTCTTTCTTTATACGCCTTTGGCCTGTTCCTTTCCAAGGGCTCTAAAGGCTCAAGGTTGTTAGTTAAAGTCTGTCCTTCCAACTTCGCTTCGGTCTTCCAGGTCTTTAATCTCTCTCTTGCTATTTTGACAATTCTGTCTTCTTGCATCCTGTCAATACGTTGGTTCCATTCTCTCCTAGGGGAAGCTATCCATTCAATGATGGGGTTGATTTGACAAGATTATTTTATGTTATCAGTTTTTTCTCTGAATAGTAGCGATTTATTAGCGATTTTTCTCAATACTCGCGTTTCTGTGACCTCCAGCTGTTGTTGGGCACGTTTAGTTTCATTTCGTGTTTCTGCGGTCGACATAATTTCACTAAAGAGGCCTGCTTAGTTAAAGGAATAGAGTTAAAATTTAGTTTTTATCGGGTGACCTGGTGGTCTAGGGGTAAGGTGTCAGACTTCTGTGCTGGCGGCCGGGGTTCAATCCTCGGTCCCGGCACAGATTTATCTGATTACCTAACCCTTCCTTCACCTCTGACAAGACATCTTGTGAACGTGGGGAATGCCAGGCCACCATCGTGGTTCGGATTCCACGTTAAACTATTTCATCTCACAATCACCCTAGCGTAAGTGCGTATAACCCGAATGGGTAGTAAGACGCGGTGGTAGTAATAATAATAATAATAATAATAATAATAATAATAATAATAATAATAGTTTTTATCCAACATAAAAACAGAAAAGGTAAGTGAATTCTGAGTTAATCATAAATAAAATTAAACGGTATCAATCAATAAATCTCGTTTGGATGTTGAAACTATAACAATCATTTCTAAAACAACTGCTAGTTTTACCGTAGAACACCAATACTTTATCAAATGAGAACAGATATCTTCAAAACTAACACTACTTCTGTCCGCCCACCCCCTAGATTAGCTATTTTCAACCTTTTTCAACCCACGGCACACTGAACATTGCGCTAAAATTGTCGAGGCACAACATTAATTTTTCTTAAAGAAATTAAAAAATATATATTAAGATTATGTTTGAAAGATCAATCGAAAAAGTTATGTTTATGACTATATTTAAATAACTTTTTTTTTATCACCGCGTCTTACTACTTGTTCAAGTTATAAGCATGTATGATATTTACTCTAACGGGGTAAGGATGAGGAAATAATGATTTTATAGGTAATCTACGCACATTTGCGTGGGAGGAAAGTGGGAAACCACTTAGAAAAAACCATTCTCATTAGACCCCAACTAGGATTCAAACCCCGGTCTCCCCGTCTTCAGCAGGCCGGTTTAACATGAGAGGGACTCCTCAGAGTGTAGACTCTAATTAATATTGTAAAATGTGTTAAACATATTGATTATACATGCAGATTAATTGTATGATACACAGCTTAAACTTCGTAATTTAATATATTATTTATTTTACTTTTAGATTTGTTTTTGTTGAAATGAGATCTGTGTGATAATAATATTATTACTGTAAGATATAATTGATTTCCCGCCAATTTGCACCTATTTACTTAAACTCTGTACTCGACGTTCATCGAGCAGTTGACACAAAATGTGCTATATTTAAAGAAATGTTGGCAATTGATGGAAAACAATCACCGTCTTAGAACTCCAGACTCTCACTATATCAACACACGATTACTGTAAATGTGTGAAACAATTTTAACGAACGTTGGCAGAGACACTTTGTACCAAGTTTTGACTACATATGTATTTTGTTTTAAATTTGACATATGTTTCGAAATAATACTTATTAATATTGTTAAAATTATTATTATTATTATTATTATTATTATTATTATTATTATTATTATTATTAGCATCTCGTTTTATTACCCGTCCGGCTTATACGACGTACTTACGCTAATGTGTAATTGTAGGGTGATTGTGAGATGAAATGGAGGACCTACCGTTTAACGTGGGATCCGAACCACGGTGGAGGCATGGCATTCCACACATTGACAAGATATAATTAATACACGTCTTATCAGAGTTGAAGGAAGAGTTTGTCAATCAGATAGATCTGTGCCAGGACCGAGGATTGAACACCGGACCCCCAGTATAAAAGTCCGACACCTACCCCTAGAACGCCAGGTCACCTTTATTTCAGAATTGATCACGTGAACAACGGTTACCTTATAATTCATATTAACCTAATATTATTATTTTTCCTGTTCAACTTGATCACCAAGGAAAATAAATGGTACAGTGCAGAGTACAGAATTTCTCTCTTCTTTATATAAAAATGAAGAGATTAATATACATTTCATAAGATTTGTGAAATGAAATAATATAAATTGTTGCGGAAAAATTATGAAAAAAATCATCATATTCCTCCAAATAGCATAAATTAAATAAGTTAATATACACTTTTACAGAAATATATTTAAAGAAAAGTAAAATATATGTTCACCAAAGTGCATAGCAATCAACTCCTGATTTAGGGGACCTCAATTTAAAAAAAAAAGTTCGCTTGGAAACTATTGGTGTTGTAAAAATATATACTTCAAATAAAAGTTTTTATTCTTAATAGTACTACAACTTTACAATGATTGCTACTTCGTATCTCGAATATTTGAGGAGTTTTTTAAAAATTAAAATTGGGAATTTCTGCTAATGTAAATTACCCTCAAATTATTTTTCATGGAAAAATGAGAGTTGCCATTTTGTTTGTAATGTTAAACAAGGTCTAGATATGAATTTTAATCAAAATTTTTAGAGCGAGTTTTGAGAAAATCAATTTTTTCTCTTTTGTCCCGTAAATAAACTACTTTTAATTTTAGGGTTAAATAGATAATTCCAATAATTCCACTGAGGAACCTTATAAAAACCCTAGAAACCAAGTCTTAACCCCATCGGTTAAATATTTTCAGCTCTAATCCGAGACACAGACAGACGGACAACATTTCAAAAACACATTTTTCGGGTCCAGGGGGTCATGAAACGTCGACATTCATCAAAATCTCGAGGTTATTTCTTACGATCACAATTTCTGTAAGCAATAGATACGAGAAAATAAAAATGAAATTAATTTTGTGTGGATATTGTTTGCTCTGATTTCAAAATGGATGCATGATGATTCAACGGGTCAGCTATTTTTTACATTATATTCTCTATTGCTACCGAGATTTACTTTGCTACGTGTAGCTTGGTTAAAACAATTGGGAAACAGTGTGTGATTGAGTTGGGACTTCTCGTAAGTCCTTTGGTTGCTACTTGCGTGGTTAGTAATATATGAAATTTTATTTCTGTGTCAATGAGGCCTGTGACAAATGAATGCAGACACCTTGTTATTCCATCGCGCGTTGTTTATGCAACAGGTTCATTGATGTAATGTTCTTCACGTAACAGTACAATAAGCACGAGTCTCTTATGTTTTTACTTAGCCTATTACTGTTTTAATTGTCAAACAAATTACCATACTGAGCTTTTTTTAACCATATTTTATAATGATGTAATGGTCAACATAGTTTTAACGACACGGGACAGAGTTTAATGGTATATTTGGCTGTTTTTCTTGAGCTGATATTTTCATTTATCTTTCCCCAAGCCATATTTGTTTAAAAATGTCGCATACATTTTTTAGATAAGTAAATGTTATTTGAGTAACAAAAAGTATCATTATAAATGAAAAAACTTATATTATTATTATTATTATTATTATTATTATTATTATTATTATTATTATTATTATTATTAGCACAGCGTCTTACTACCCGTTCGGGTTATATGCACCATTTTTACTTAAATTCAATTTGCATTTTAGTTGGGCACTATTTTTTTTAACACTGCATCTTACTACCCGTTTGGATTATACGCTTATGTATTAATTATGCTAGTGGGTTAGGGATAATACTTATAGAATTTAGAGCAAGTTTACTTGAATTTGCGTAAAGAGAGAGTGGGAAATGATTTTAGGAAAAACCATCATCAGTACACCCGACCAGGATTGAACCACAATCTCCCCGTCATCGGCAGTCTAGGTTTGGTGATAGTAGCTCCTTAGACCATCCGGCCACCAAAATGGGTTTAGCTTGGTGTTAGTAATTTATTTCCTAAATTAAGGAATGTCTAATCAAACGAACTACACACTAACTTCCCCGTTTAAAAATTGTGTTTTAACCGTGGGGTTTTTAAACAAAGGAATGTTTCAGCAAACGAATTACAAATTAGCTTCACATTTTTTAAAGGGATATAATAGTGTACTTTCTAAACACAGGGATGATTCAGTAAACGAATTACAAACTAATTCACATTCTTTGGTGATCCCATGGTAAAAGGTGTTATTTTCTCAATATATTTAATAACTGATGATGAGGTTAATGTTTTAATCTAGGCTGGTTTGCGCTTTGGGTGTATTTACAAATATAACTGTTTTCCTGTAGGTTTTCTATCACTAATCCACGCTAATGTGACTGCACTTTATCTAAACAACCCTCCCCGTTTATACCCCTTATATTAAGTCGTTATAATCAAGGTGTTGTGTATATAAAATAAATGGTATGGAATTCCGCACGGACTTTATCGCTCTATTGTTTAAAAATTTAGATATTTACACAAAATTCGTAATACATTATGTGAAACTAAATAATATGCACTAACAAACCCAAGCATAAATTGCACTATATTTTCGTAAAACATTTTTTGAGTCCTGGTTGAAAATGCTACCATTTTATTTTTAAAGAAGTAATGTCCTCATTTGTATCTTTGGACCGATAAAAAAGATCAATATTGGGTCCATAAGGGTCAACACTTCGTATTAAAATTTTAACTTCCAGTTAAAATTCTCGTCATTTTACTAAGAGTTGCAAATCTTCATGCTATCGCATTGCTATTAAATTCCTCATTTATAAATTTTGACCAATAAAACATGTAAATATTGACTATTGAATCTAAAATGGAGATAGATCATTGTTGTACAAACATTTCTCCTAAGTGGTTTAAGGAAAACAACATAAACTTTTAGATACTTACTTATATTTAATTACTCTATGGCATTGGAGAATTATTGTAAAACTTTAGTAGTTTCTCTTTACAACTAAAGCTCACAAAATTGTATTAATATATTTACCAATATCTCAGAAACTGTTGGTTTTATAAAAATATATTTCATATAATTTTATTTTATTTTTAATAGTACTACAATTTTGCAATAAAAGTTATTTAGTATCTCAAATAGTTGCGAAGATACGGAAGTTTCTGCTTCTGTAAAGAACACTAAAAGTCATTTTCATGGGAAAATGAAATAGCCAGTTTATTTATAATCTTAATCAACGCCTAGATACGAATTTTGATCAAAATCGTCAGCCGATTTGAGAAAATCTGTTTTTTTTTTCTCTTTTCGCCCTTTATAAACTACTCTTAATTTTAATTTTAAACAGACACCGGACAGACGTCATTGCAAAGACCAATTTTTAGGGTTTGGGGGGGGGGGGGTCTTGAGACGTCGGCATCCATCAACATTTCAGGTTAGATTTTCTTTTGCGGTCGCAATACCTTTACCTTTTTTGTTCGTAAAGTTAAAAAATATATATTTACGTATAGCTTGAAAATTATTGGTTTTATAAAATTAAGCTTCTTATAAAATATTTGTATTATAAAGAGAACATATTTATTACGATAAGTAATTTCATATCTCAAATAGGTTAGGAGATATTATAAAAAAAAAGTTAATTTAACCATAGACCGGAACCCTTAAAGTCATTTTTGCGAAATATTGAGAGTATCCATTTTGTTTATAATATTTATTAATTTTTAGAAATGAAATTTAATCAAAATCGTGAGAGCGATTTTGAGAAAAATCGACTTTTTCTCTTTTTGCCCTTCAGTAAACTACAATTAATTTTAGGGTTAGATATTCAATTCCAAAAATCCCTCGGGGAAACCCTATGAAAACCCTAGATCCCAAGTTTAGCCCGATCGGTTAAATAGTTTAGGTCTAGTTGGATGTACAGACGAAAATTCAAAAAACACTTTTTGGATTCGGGGGTCATGAAACGTCGAGATTCATTGAAATCTTGAGTTCGATTTTTTTGACGATCACAATAATTTCTCTACCTATAAGATAGCGAGAAAGTAAAAAAATAAAATTGAAAGTAGACATCTGAAATTTAGAACACAAACTTTTAAAATAAAGTTCACGAGTAAAGGTTATCATGACATTTCCTTCAACAGAGAATAAACGTGCTAACCATTGGTTCAACGGCATGGTACAATCCGTGACAAAAACGTTGATACTATAATAAGGACTTTGTTAAAAGACAACTTAGTCGTTGCTTTTATTTCTATTTCTACTAAAGAACGAAGACGACCTTGGAAAGATATAACAGCAGTTAAATGAAATACCACGCTCAATAGGAAAAGGTCACCAACTTCACAGCAAACGAGTTGAAAGTGAAGTCAGTTTTTATATTAGGGTGTGTTTTGTACGGTACAATCCGATGTACACTGGGTTTACGCTTGCCTTAACTGATTACATTATGCCTTATCTTATAAACTAAGCCATAGTAGAACCAAAATAAGGTAAGTATTGCTCCAATATAAAGATACAATTTAATTTTCTTCACATGTTGATATCAAGAGTTGTTGAATATGTCATGAGCATAGCGGGATTAGATGATAAACTTTTTAAATGAAGAGAAATGTTGTCACTAAATTCCAGCACACCCTTACAGATATTAAAGAACTGTTGATATCACCATGTCAAGAAAATTAAACCATATGCTTCTACTAGAGAAATATTGTGATTTATTTTGGCCAACAAATGTTTGCTGCTATAAGAACTGCAAACTTTTTTTCGCGCCACATGCACTCCCACCTTAAACTCGAACTATTGAGACTTTACTGTATTGGAAAATTGTAATGGCCCTAAAACCCAAATTTAGCGAATCCGTTGATTAAAACCTCTTACTACTCTAAATGATAAGAACTATCGCACTTACTTTCTATAAAATGTATTATTAAAGCCTCTAAGAAAATATTCACTAATAGGTTTTCAGTAAATTACTCCGAAGTAAGTTTTACCCATAAAAACGTACACATCCCAGTAAACAACACAATAAAAAGTCTTGAATCATAAACTTTAAACAAAATTTTTCAAATATTCTTGATACATTTTTATTTAAAAACTAAGTTATTTGTAAATTACCCTAAAATTATTTTAATTTGTAAAAATAAAAGCGTATTCTTATTTATCATGAAAACTATTTCCAGATATTCATTTTGAGCTCAATCTTTAAGGTGTCAAACTGTCTATAGTGTGTCATAAGTAAACTGCAATTAAATTAATTTATTTTAGAAAAATAAAGAACCATTATTTACTATAATGTCAAATAGTTCCCAATACAAATTTCGAACAAAATCAATTTAGATATTTTCAAAAATATTCAAAATTTATAAATAAACCTTAATTTATCTGCTATAAAATACATTTTTTAAGATAAACCTACATATCTTATTATCTATTATGTACAAACTTAACAGATACCAATTTTGAACCAAATCACTAGAATTTTTTTTTAATATTCAAATAAAAAAAGGTCATCAATAAATTACCCTTAAACGAATCAAATCCCAAAAAACAAGTGTTATTTGTCATTTAAAACCTCCTTTAATATACGGTTTGAACAAACTTAATCAGAGCCATTTCTCAAAATATTTCTTAATTCGAAAATCACTAATCAGTAAACTACCCTTTAGCAAAATTTTACTTATAAAAACAAGTAAAGAGTGATATTTGGGAGATCAATTGATCCATATTAATCAATTTTAAATCAAATCTTAAAGGACATTTAAAAAAAATTTCAAATAAAAAAACATCAATAAGCCACCCTTAAACAAATTTGTACCCCAAAAACTAGTATTTGCCATTTAAAACACTCCCAATATACACATTTTGTAATCAAATCATTAGTCATTCTAAAAACATTTCAAATTTATAAAAAAATGTATTTTGTAAACTACCTTGCCCTTAAACGAATGTTTACTCCAAAACAACTATAAATTGCAATTTTCCAAGACAAATACTCCCAAGATACTCATTTGGAACAAAATTGTTAGAATCATTATACAAATATTTCACGTTTAAAAAAATCAGTTATCAGTAAACTACCCATAAACAAGCTTTTACCTCGAAAAACAATATACAGCGCTATTTTTTCACACTACACATACCAAAATACACATTTTGAACAAAATCGTTAGAGGCATTTTCAAAATAATTTGAAGTTTCAAAAATTCTCCATTAGTAAACTACTCTTCAACAAATATTCACCCAAATACTAATTAAATATTGCTATTGTTCATATTAAACAAATCTTATATATATATTATATATATATTATTATATATATATTATATATTAGCATTTAATCAAAATCGTTTGAGCAATTTTCGAAAAATAAAAAAAAATCACCCTCAGTAAACTACCATTAATTTGAGAGTCAGGTCAAAATAAAAAAGTTCTTGTGGTATAGCCCTATACAATATAAATATCAAGTATGAACAAAATTCATCCGACCATTTCGGACCCGTGGCCAATGGGAGACAGACAAATTTGGGGACAGACAGAATATTGTAAAATCAACTTTTTTTTGTTTCGGGTTCAAATAAATCGTAAAGATTCATCATAATCTCGAGATTAATTTTTTCGGGATTACAATACTTTCTCTTGATTTGAGAAAGTCAAAGCTAACTAGATCTTCCTCCTGTACGGATACCATGAGATGTGTTCTGATGACAGTTGGTGCCAATCTTGACAGTTGGAAGCTATCTTAATTGAACTTTTGTCAATTTTGGCTACTCTGTAATAAATATTCATATTTTCTGAGTTCACAATAAGCGTGTCTCACGTGCTAATAGCCCCTAACATCAGCCACGTATAAATAAATAAACATCTAAACATTAACTATGCAAAGTCAACAGAATGAGCTATGTATATAAAAAAAATGAAATTTATTATTTTTATAGCTTTCTGAAGAGTTTATTTATAAGTTTCTTTCCATTCATCCTTTATTTTTATTTTATGTTTAGTGGACATGATTTATTTGAGCACATAAAGAGCACAAGCTATGTAATATGCAAAGCCTGCGTCCTAACGAATAGGATATAGAATTTATACCGTATGTCAAGAGTGATATTATTCCCGAGAGCCAAAACCGTTGAACTAAAAATTTAATATGTATTATTTTCTTAGGTCAACAAACTTATATAACATATAAAAAGCAATACACAGTTGAATATTTAATGGCCCTATGCCGATTCAAAGATAGATCCCTGACCTCCTCAAACACTTTGAATTCTTCAATATGACATATTGTGTGTGTTCGAGAAAAAAAAAAAGCAGTAGATAAATTGATTCCCTTGGAATCAAGGTTATCCAAACATTTCGTAATCTTGATTTGAATTATTTAGTAGGTTTATAAACAGAAAACATATAATATTTATGTCGAGTATTTTATAAGTGACTGTGAAAAAACATCTCAACCGTGATTCTAACCTAGAGAAGAAGATAAAAAAATATCTGCACCTGTAACTTCTATTTGATATAACAATTAGTGTCCCAAAATTGTACTGGCCATGATAAAGATTTAAGATCAGATTTTATCATCCTAATAATTATGCTCTTTGTACTCAAAAAGGAATATGTCAGCCCGTGACTTACATAGTTGAATTTATACCCTAAATTAATGGTTTTTATTAGATCGCCAAAGTACCTAGAATTTTGATCGCGATAACAACTCCTCAGAGATATGACCGAATCTAGAATGAAGTATCTAATAAGCTTAGGGCCAGTTTCATAGTCAGACAAAGCGCCCTCAATTGCGGCTCTATACTAAATACAGGACGACACCTACCTAGACCATAACGGAATAGACCAATTTCGCATATGAAGTAGCACTAAAGTAATATGGTTGCTGCACATATTGATTCGTATTTTCTTTTTAAAAATATTTAGTTCACGTTTTGTGTGCAATTAAGATTAGAATTTTGTGTTCAGTTGCACCGCTAAAACAATCTTTAAGTTTTTAAAATAAACCTAAATAAAATATGTACTTAATGTGAATGAGAGCTTGCAACCAGAATTCTGATAAAATTATCTCTCTGGCTGAAGAAAAGCGTAACCTTTCAGTGACCGTTGACTTCATTAATGAGTGCAGAATAAAAATGTAAAATACAAATCCAATCAAATTTATTATAAAATCTAAATTAAGTTGGGAATGTAATCTGTCTTCTACGTAAAAACTACTTTTCTTTAACCTTCTTGCCTTGAGAAAATTACTCTACAATAACTGAAAAGTTATCTCTCTGTCCTTTTTTTTTCACCGCGTATTACTACCGGTTCGGGTTATACGCTTAATTACTAATTACGCTAATGAAGTAGGAATTGGGAAGGTTGAATTTATAGGAATTGAAAACCGTATTTGCGTGGAGGGAGAGTGAAAAACCATTTAGAGTAAGCCCCCTGCCTGTTTACCCAACCAAGATTTGAGCCTCTACACGAAACTAGTGCGTTAGCCAACTAGGCCTACTCCACAGAAGCGGGTCTCTGTCATATTGAATGTAGCTTTTCAAACATTTTAAGTAGTTGTGACTGGCGTCTAGGTAAGGTCAGACTTCTGTGCTGGCGACGGGTTCAATCTCGTCCGACAGATTTATCTGATACCAACTTCTCACTTGACAATACATCGTGTGAATGTGGTATGCAGGCTCCACTGGTTCGATTCACGTTAAACTGTAGGTCTCCATTTCTCTCCCTCACCCTACATAACATTGCGTAAGTGTGTATAACCGAACGGGTGTAAGACCGGTGCTAATAATAATAATAATTTAAGGTAGTTTTACACATTTAAATAAGTGATTCAATTAGACCACTAGCTTACTAAAAATGATATTCACATGATGTCATTTATAAACTTTATTGTATATAAAGTTTGTTTGTATGTCAATCAGGTTTACAAATTTTACTATCAGAAAACAAAAAAATAAAAACTTGTAATAGGCCAATGCATGTTCAAAAGTGACAAGCTTAGTAGTCTTTATGTTAATTATAATTACAGTACCTATAAAACAATAAATTTCAGAAAGTGAGTTAATGACTATTGAGTAATTTTCAGTGATGCTTGAAATATCAATATTTTAAGATTACTTTGATTTTAACAGTCATGGGAAACACTAAAATGTATGTGTGTGTGTAAGAGATAGAAAGATAGAGAGTGGGAGGGGGGAGGGGGAGAGTGGAACAACTAAGGGCATCCGGTGAAGGTCAAGGTGAAATACAAACTGCAACCCGTATTGGTTATATTTTGATCTCCAAGGAATAAAACCATTTCCTTTTACAAACTTGTAACGTTTGTTGTAATCTTATACTTATCTTGAAGGTCTTGAAGCAATTCCATGCACAACACTAGGACCCAAGCACATGATGATGCCATTAATTAGCTGCGCCAATCTCCGTCCTGATAACCCAAACCATCCTATGACTTATGATGAACTAGTGTTATAATTTATTCTTTTTTTTTCGCAATTCTTTGAGTTCATTAAACTGATAACGATATTATTGTCTCGTTACCTTGAACTATATACTTATTTTCTAAATTAAGGCCAACAATAATCTAGAATAAGATTGACACTGTAAGCAAAAATTTTAACCTCTAATATTTTTTGTAGTGGAAATATATTTTTTTACTTCCTGTTATCTTAGCATGAAGTAACTCTGTTAGTATTTTTAATTAAAAGAGTACTCATTTAGTGTTGGTGACAGCATTCAAGCTGCACCCTGTTTTTTTCAATTTGTCGGTACGTTACAAGTTGAACCTAAGGGTACAGTTTGGCTGAAGTTGAAAATTGATTCACCTGCGAATCCCAAAATCGGCTGCAGAGTCTTTTTTTCTGACTATTATTAATTTACTTGACATCCCTGACCGGTATTCAAACCTGTACACTAAACAACGGAAGGTCATGAATTCCCTGATTAGCACTGAGTTTTCTAGAACCAAGATAGTATCTTAAGGTGGGAGCGTAGGAAACTCGAGATGAAGACAGTGCGTTTGCAGTTTTTATAACAAAATATTATTTTGGCAAATATATATATATATTTCACAGGTAGAATAATAATAATAATAATAATAATAATAATAATATTTAGCACCGCGTCTTACTACCCGTTCGGGTTATACGTTTTCTCCGGTAGAAACAAAAGTTTATTTTTCTTCACATGATGACCTCAATAGTTCTTGAATATATTTGAAGGATGTCCTGTAATATGAAGACGACATTTTCTCTTCATTTAAAAAGTTTCTCATCTAATACTGCTATGCCCATGATAGATTTCAAGAACTCTTGATATGACCATGTGAAGAAAATTAAATTCTATGTTTCTACTGGAGCAATATTTTATTTATTAGTGCCAAAAAAGTTTAGTTATAAAAAAAAACTGCAAACACCTTGCCCTTAACTCGCGTTCCCTACACTCTTTCCTTAAGTAGATAATACAGCTTGACCCAGACCTCGCATTATGGTGAGGTTTTCTGTAGTCCTATATAGAAAACAATGGAGCTCAAACCAGTAAAACAATATACCATATTTACCCACAAATAAATTGAAGTTTTGCAGTTAAAAAATTCTTAGAAAGTAAAATTCGAAGTACCGAGGGATCGACTGGGTTAGTAGAGTAATAATCATTTTGCCAAAATCGGTTACAAGTAGCGCTAAAGAGTGGATGAGACCTGGGACTGCAGCTTTGCAATATAACCCCTCTCGTACATTAACTCCTTTCTACTCCCGCTGAAAGTACTTTTTATAATAGTATATTGCCCCTTCCATTCTTCAACTGAAAGCTTTCCTGCACCCCCGTTACATCTTACAGTGACCTAAACTACAATAGGATTTTGGTTGGTAGATAGTCTTAGAAAACGATTTGTTTATGCCAACATTGATAATATATTAGTATATTATTATTGTTATATAATAGCTATTGATATTATAAATGAAAAGTGACCCTTGTATTTCATAAATGTATGGACATATTTAAGTATAATTTATAACTGTCAAAAGAGTTCCATCCTATTTAAATAAGACTGATCAATCAGCCTTGACGTCAGCAAATATGTGTGGTTACTAAGACAAACTTAACAAAAGTATTTTACTTTAATAATTATTATTATTTGGGCTTAAAAGTAGGTTGACACAAAAGCGTCTTAAAAATGTATGAAAACTGAAACAAATAAAAGGAAATAAAATATATTATGATACTTAATCTAATGGAGTGGGGATGAGGAAGGAAGAATATTATAAATAATCTACCCGCATTTGTGTGGAAGGATCTTGGTAAGCCATTTAATACAAACTGCCCTATTTAAACCTGACCGGGATTCTAACCCCAATCTCCCCGTTAGCGGCAGGCCAGTCTAATAGGAAAGCCAGGAAATAACTATAGCATGGTTGTGTTAGGATGAAGAAGAAATAATAAACGGTCGATAAAATTTGAGAGTGAAATTATTAGTACTTATAGGACGTTTCTTGTCTCGTCCTTCCATAAGTGGAAAGTGTGATAAGGTACCGAGAGGAGGGTATTTTGGTCAACGTATAGAATTGAACGAAGATCCTTTAGGAACGCAATCGACATCTCTAACGCTCTAAGGTGGGAGTGTAGAAAATGCGAATCTAGGGCAGTTTTTTTTTTTTTTGTTTTTTTTACCATCCTAACATTTTGTTGGCCAATATTGATAAAATTTTGCTCCAATAGAAACACAGAAATTTATTTTCTTCACGTGATGATATCAACATTTCTTGAATATCTGTGTTGAGCATAGCGACATTAGATGATAACATTTTAATTAAAAGAAAAAAGCTAGCCATTAATTCTAGGACATAAATAACTGTTGAGATCATCATGTGAATAAAATTAAACTCTATGTTTTGACTGGAGAATTATTTGATTTATTTTGCCCAAAAAAAATTGATCAAAAACACTGATCTCTTCTCGCGTCCCCCTCACTCCCGCGTTAACAGCGGTAATAGGATATTATTATATTAGCACCGCGTCTTACTACCTTTCGGGTTATACGCACTTACGCTAATGTGTATTGGTAGGGAGATTGTGAGATGAAATGGAAGACCTACAGTTTAACGTGGAATCCGAACCACGGTGGAGGCCTGGCATTCCCCACATTCACAAGTTGTGATTAATACACGCCTTGTAATAGGATATCGTTGTATACGATTATCCCACGTCTTCACTTTCCTGGTTCTTTAATCAGGTAGATAAAATAGTTCAGCCACGTGCAGGGCAAAGATTATACTTTATTTAGGGGCTGCATAACAACTGGGACCCAATTAACGGTCGAGTCTTACTGAGGTACAATGTAAACATAAAATGTAGATCTAAGGCACATACTAAGGGCTGCACAAACTATAGAGGTTGGCTTACACTGTCCATGAAACCTGGTGGCGTAATCAGGAACTAGCAATGACGCAATTTACCTTTAGTGATGGATTTCTTCGTGTTGCAGTGTAACGTGTGTTTCATCGGTGTCAACATGGAGTTTGAAATAATGATTAGTCAAAGGGGGAAAGATATATATTATGATAATTAATCTAATGGAGTGGGGATGAGAAAGAAGCATTTTATAAGTAATCTGCCAGCATTTGCGTGGAAGGAGCTTGGTAAACCATTTAATGCAAACTGCTCTAAGTAAATCTGACCGGGTTTCTAACCTCCAATCTCCCCGTTAGCGGCAGGCCAGTCTAATAGGAAAGCCAGGAAATAGCTATAGCATGGTTGCTAATGGACACAAATATAGGTACCATAAAGAGCTACTGATGTAATTGAACGTTGGAATGTGTTAAAGCGAACTGTGTTTTTGAAAGTTAAGAATAACAAACAAATTGTGGAAAGAGTGACTGATCATGACCGTGAACCAAAATCAGGAAGGATATTAAATCGGCATAAATTAAACAATACATTTAAACGCAAATCAACGAAAAACCCAACTAAGAGGCCTTCTAAACTTTTACACCGTGAACAACAAAGAAATAATCAAAATGAAACATTAACGAGCTATGATACTCAGTTAATTCTTATAAATATTCATCGAGCTAGTTCATTTGTCATGCCTAAACTACCCCAAGATCTTAAACAACTACACGAAGCTTTAGAGAACCTCTTTGTAAAAATAAATAACGAAGACACTTTTTTGATAGTTAATGATTGTGAAAATAATATTGTGACATTCTCCTATGGGACTAATTTAAAGTTCTTATCACAATGTCAGAGTGTGGTTGTTGATGGGAATTTTAAGAGTGTACCTAAATTGTTTCAATAAATGTGTATCATTCATGGAATGCTGGACGGTAATTATATTCCGTGTTATTTTTGCCTGGAAAGTCTGCCTTATGTTACTCCAAAGCACTCGAGGCTGTGATCTATAAATGTGGTAAGGCGGGAGTGGCATTATGTACTCTCAGAGTTTATACAGATTTCGAAAAGTATATTCATATTGCTATTTTGGCCAAATGTCACTTTAAAATGTTGCAGATTTTCCTAAGGTAAAAACCAGTTTTACAAATTGCAAGTATTGGGATTAAGTCTAGAGTACAGGAAGAAACATTATGATATTAGAAATTTCTTAAAGTTGTTTTTTGGTTTGCCATTTCTTGATCCCAGCCATATTGACGATGTTTTCACGGATGTTTTAATGTCCATTCAACCATTCAAAGAACCTTGAGTCCAAGCTTTCACAGATTACGTTTTTACAAATTATGTTTATACTGATTGTGATTTTCCTCCTACCGTTTAGAAATACTTTTTATCAAGTTCATTTAGAACTAGATATATCTGCGAGGCCTTCCATTAAAAGTTAAGCTCAGTGTTTTATCATCACCATCCCAATATAGTTTTAGTAATAAATGCACTGAAAGAAATACAAAGCGAAGTATACATCAAAATCATCAATGCTGATAAAGTATCTCAGAGGAGCAAATTCATTCAAAGGGAAGAAGAGTATGTGGAAGAAAAGTATGCAACATATAATAGCATATTTCGTGAAATGTGTATGTCATACAAACTAATGCGGTCCAATTTTAATATTTTAGTGCTCTTAATATTTTAAATTAAATTTTTTTTGTGTCTGTTCGTATCAATGTTTAGTTTATAAGACACCCCTGAACTTCTTGTTTCGGACCCTGGGACATATTTGGCATAAAGAAAAAAAAAAGTAACTGGGGCTGAGTTGGTAGGCAGAGTATTTAGGATACCCTGGTGGTATTGTAGGGTGAGTTAGGGGGCAATGACCCTCTACTCTAAGATGAGATTCTTGTGTACCCAACACACAGACCTTGTTATTGACTCTCAGGTTTGATATCACCAGTTTCAAGGTTAATGTACACATCGGTGTTATCTACAGTTCTAAACAAATCACACACACACACGCTGCACGTAACTGTGACATACTAACCTTGAATTATATCATATCATGTAGACTGCACACAAGAGAAATAATTATCTGGTTGGTTTCGAGAACATTACGTAGGGGTCATCCATAAAACACGTAACGTTGTTGGGTGAGTTGGGAGGAAAGAAGGAGCTCTAATGTCTACATGGTGTTGTTACATGGAGAGGGTTGGTGTTGTAAATCAGTGTTACGCAGATATTATATTTATAATCTAATGCTGAAAAAATAACAACAAATTGTTCATGTTTTTATCGATAGAAATATACAATTAATAGCTTGCTATTCTGAGTTGTAGTGAATCCGACTCCCTCTTTTAGTGTAACTCTGTGAAATAACAACATTCGCTCTTGATGTGAAAAGTTACATTCTACAGGACGTAAAAGTCAGTCTAAACGTCTACTTAGTGTTGTTACATGAGGGAGGGAATGTCAAAACAAGGTAAGAAAATGAGGTACGTGGTCTATGGATGTCCTCATATTACGCTCATTTAGATTGACTTTGTCATGGAGTTGGAGGTTTGAACCTCGGCACTGGGAGTTAGTTGGTTTTTCACATGAGATTCAGCACTGTGGTTTTTCCATACTCCACCACATTAATGTTGGTGCATTTCCAATAAGCTACGCTACCAATCCTTATCCATTATATTGACCTGTTAACGACCTTGCTCTCCGTATCGATGGTCGCATAGTCTAACGCGCCACCCCTGTGTTGAACTATATTACCGGTAACGGGGAGATCAAGATGTCTATGAATCCTGATCGGGTGTAATGAGGGTGTTTTTTCCTAAATGGTTTCTCACTCTCCATCCACGCTAAGGTGGGTATATTTAATTTTAAAGTTACCTTCCTCGTTTCTATTCAATTAGCGTTATTAAGTGGGCGTATATCTTCTTCACTGGCTGCATGGTCTAAGGCATCCCTCTCGCTATAGACTAAACTGCTGGTAACAGAGATATTGGGATTTGAATCTAGGACGGGTGTACTGAGGATTGTTTTTCTAAACGTTTTCCACACGCCCTACATGCAAATGCAAATACACTTCCTGTAAATTCAACCTTTCAAATACTTCATTCATTATGGTAACTAGTACATGTGCGAATAACATAAGAGGTATTAAGATGCGGTGCAAAAATAAAAGTATAGCCCAAACGGATGCTAAAACGCGTTTAAAAGATAAACACCTTCCTGTTTTTAACTATAATAGGTTTAATGAGTGTATAAATCAATCATTGTCCTGGCCCGTGGGAAACATAGAATTTATTTCCCAGCAAACTTGTATTCGTCAAATAGTCTATTGAATTGGCACCGCAACCAGCCTTAATCGTTTTGAACACTTTGCTTCAAAGTGTAATAGCGTACTTCGTACGCGGTAACTTGGAATTTTTCTGGTTGAAAATGTGTACTTAAAACACCTAGCAAATATGTTTTGTTACACTAGCAAATGACGTAAATAGGCTTGAATTAACCCGCACCGGTTGACACGTGGACTAGGGCGTCAGTCTTGTCTGATCAAATTTGCTGGTGGTGATGAGTTTGGGGATCGACTCCCTGTTGGGTGTTGTCTGAAGAGGTGGTTTTTTTTCCTTGAAAGGGAGTACATTTTATATCAATCCTCTACCTTTCTAATCCTTACCGTATCAGTGTAAATATATGGATATCCCAAACGGGTAGCAAAACGTAATTTTTTGTCGATCACTGTGACTAAACATAACTATTGCAAGGCGAAATTACTATGGATTGGTTTTTAGTAAATTATAAACTATAAGAACAAGCCCAAGTTACCGTGAACCTTCTATACTGATCATTCCTAGGTTTGATCAAAGTGACGTAACAATAGCTTAGCCTTAAGTCCAACGTCTGTCCATAAGACGCCGCAAACAGCCGAGAATCCGTTAACCTAATGTGACACAAACACATCTGCGGGTCTCCCAGCGTCCCTTAGTCCTCGTTTCCTCAACTGTTTCTTGTAATCTCAGGGAAAGGCTGTATATGTCTCGTGTCGGTCCGTTAGACAAACCTTTTTGAAAAATGTTCCCTTTCTCCTAGAGTGTCCTTCGGGAAAGACACGACACATCGGGGATGGTTACTTCCACTAATGAAGTCCTGAGCTTTATGCGTTAAACCTCTCAGGTCGTGATGGTTTATTTCTTAATCAACATTGACCGAGACGTCTGGAAAATGAAGCAATAAAACTCTAAGAGAACAAGTTGTATGCTCTTTGGATAAGGTAATCGTTTATGTTTATCCTTTAGAATAGTGCTTTTCGACCTTCTCACGGTTGTTAATTACACCCTTCCTTATTCTTCTCAAGTAGCACGAAAAACATTCATTAAAAAATAAAATTATTTATTCGTTTAAATCCTTCTCTTTAGTAGTATTAGTGTTTTTTACAACAAATTATTTGATTTAAGGCCCGTTGACACGGTGTTAGTTGACTAATGCAAGTACACTAATTTGGCTGCGCGCGCACAGCTTGCACCGTGTAAACAGACAAGCAGGCTACTAACATGCAAGTCCACTTGCAACTGAAAAAGTTGGTCACCTTCCAACTTTACTAATGCAAGTAGACAATTCAAAATGGCGGCAACTAAAAATTGTGTATGGGGGGACGACACTTATTTGTGGAATGTTATGAAAAGGATGAGTTTTTGTGGAATTTTAAGCACCGGATTTATAGAGATAAGAATGCAAGGGATATTTCACTATAGAATATTTGTAAAGTGATATCAGGCTTACATACTCTCAAGAAGTTTCCTAAAAAAAAGTAAATATTGTAAATGTTCTTTTTGAGAGATGTTATTTAATATCGGTAAATAATTCATCAAATTATTATTTCCTACCAATTAACATAGCATGTGTATTTTTTTTAAATATACAATCAAAAATAATAAAATATTGTAGTACCGCGATTAGTTCCGGCAACATAATATTCGTGTTATCGGCAAGTAAGGTATGAATGTCCGATGATTTTTACACTAAATCAACGGCAAGTTTTCCAATCTACGTATTTGACACTTTAACGAAAGTTTATAAGTTTTAATCACTAACGTTCAGCCCGTAAATACACTTCTAACACTTTGTAGTAATGCTTTGGCAACTTGAGTAGACACGAAACATAATATTATTGTCTCATAGCAAACCAGATAGTTAATATCTAAACCAATCTACAAATTAATCTAGGCCTATTATTTTTTTAAATTTTAGGCCTAGCTAGAATTTAACAATATATATTGTTATTAGTATACCAACATTAAAAACAGGGTTGAAAAATCTTGGGTTGGACTTATTTAAAAAAATATCCTACCGAGTTTGGTTGTATTGGGATTTATTGGCCTTGTTTGAGTTTAATTTTATTTAACATGTGTTCTAAATATCTTAACAAATCAAGTACAATAATTTAATAATTATTTGGGATCAACTAATATATATTTTAATGTATTAAGGAACCAAGAAATAGGAGAGAGACTAATCACTAACTTTTTTATGTTGTCTATACAAAACAATTTTTTTAAATAGGTCAACTAATTATGATAAATTGCTTTTACTGAAAAATTTTAATTTATGTGGCCGCCCATACTTATTCTAAATTCACCCTTATTAGCTCCTAACACATAAGCGTAATTAGATGCGTATAAATTACCCGAACGAGAAATGAGACGCAGTGATTAAAAAAAGGCTCCAATAGAGATACCCGTTATCACCTCTCTTCATTTTCAGCCATGTTTTTATAAGCGCTACTAATACAAGTGAAAAATACGTGTCAACACAACTAACATGTTAGTAAGCTAATACCACTAAACTTGCATTAGTCCACTAACACCGTGTCAACGGGCCTTTAGTAAGGAGGCGTGTTATTCTAATAAAAACATTTCTTAGAGTATGATTGTTACTTTTTACATGTCTGGTAACAAAAAATTAATACAAATACAAACTTTTACAAATTTACATGCTACTTAAGGTGGCCTCTTCGGTGAGTGAGAAATTGCTGCGTAGAAATTCAGTTCTAATGCAATATTTAATTATATTTTGCGTTAGTTAAAAATATGGTTAACACTAGAATAAAATTGAAAGATTCCATCAGGGCTCTTTTTCCTTAACAGCACTATAGTTTGAGATTCATTCATAGAAAAAAAGTGGGAAAACATACTCACCATAGCAAAATTTTCGCGTACCTTAAATAATTACGTCCCGTACCCTCGGGGGTTCGCGTCCCCAAGTTTTATGGACACATATTACATCGCTAAACTTCAGATTATTTCTTATTCCGAAACTTAAATTAAAAATAAGATGTTTCATATTTTAAGTGGTAGCTATCATTTCCTTTTCATCCAGTATATTATTTTTAAATTACAATTTATGATTACTTAGTTGGTATGTAAGTAATTTTTTACAGTGTGTCAATAATAAATATATAGAATTAAAATATTCCCCACAATAACATTATATAGTCAATGACATCACCATGATATTTAACCACACAATAGTAAACATTCTCAGATTCGCTTGGGACAAGTTTGTGAGGGCCTACATTGGACGTCTTAACGTATTTATGAATTAAGATTAGAGGCCTATAGTGGATTTTAGTTGTAAATGGTGTTACCTGTCTTTTACAAAAGCTAGTTATAAATAATTATATTTTAGATAATTTTGTTACACTTTCGACAGATCGAAAAATTGCCGATAAAATTATAAACAATACCTACAGTAATTACATTTGGTAAATATTGATTTCTAACGCAATCCCATTATACATTGAACCTTTAATTTTTCATATCATTTTAAAGGATGGAAACGTTTTAAGTCATGTTCTTCACGTTTCAATACCTACACTGGTAAAACTAATATAAATGGGAGAAATGTTTATTTAAAACCTTCTCTGAACATTTTTTTAAAGTATAGGACCACAAGGTCTGACACTACTAATTATTTACCAAACAATGGATACAGTAATATATATTGGTGTGAAATGAGACAGCACTTACCTGGATATAAAGAATGTGATAAATAAAATTTCCAGGTAAAATCATCGAATGTTCCCAATTTGGAATCAAGTCTTGGCCTCTAAAATCCAAGTCAAGAACACATTTTCACACCTACAGTAAAATTCTCATAGCCCCAAAAAATATTTTATTTTATTTTCTAAAATGTTCTTCCAATAAATTAATCTTACTGTAACTATAACCACAGTTACATCCTTTGTCGATAAATATATGTTGTAAACATTAATAAAATTACTTTATTCGTATAAACTTTGAGCAACGTAGGCCATGGTTGTTACGAAATTAAATCTTCCTTCTCCATTGATTACCTTATTTTCAACATAGATTATTCTAGTTTGTGTAATCTCTTTGTGCATCTGTGATCGCGTGGTTCATGACGTAATCACATAGAATTCAAGGTCAAATAATCCCTCCGGACAAGAAAACGTCCTCGACCTATGCTAAAGGAATCTAGAAAAACGTTATGCTGCTGCACCTCTTGTGACGATGATTGAGAACGCAAGGGAAGACTCGCAGGACCCGTAGAACATATTATTTAATATAAGAATATATTAAAGTAAATCTAATAGCTTTTGTAGAAGTCAGATACAACCATTTCTGACATGGATCCACTGTAGACCTAATAAATAAATATGTCCATCGCTGCTCCATACAAACTTGTCCCAAGGAAAGCTGAAAATTTTTACTACTGTACAGTAAAACATTATGGTGGTATAACTCATTAATAATTAGTTAATGCTATTTTATGCTCTATTATTTATTTATGATTGAGACAATGAAAAATGTAACTTGCATTCCAACCTAATAGTAATTTATCATAATTTAGAAAAATAATCTATTGGTTGAAAATAAATTAAATCTATCACTTGGAATATGAAATGGCTTAGCTCTAATAGCACAAACATACCCTTTTGGTCCAATAGAGAGATATTTTACTTCCTCATCAAGTTGCATCCACTTGTGTGTGGAGCTTTTTTCTTTTTCTTTTTTAGTTGGTTGGTCTGCAACGAGACTTATTCGTCTCGGGTGACCTGGTGGTCTAGGGGTAAGGTGTCAGACTTCTGTGCTGGGGGTCTGGGTTTCAATCCTCGGTCCTGGTACAAACTTATCTGATTACCAAACCCTTCCTTCACCTCTGACAAGACATATTGTGAATGTGGGGAATGCCAGGCCTCCACCGTGGTTCGGATTCCACGTTAAACTGTAGTCCTCCATTTCATCTCACAATCACCCTACCATTACACATTAGCGTAAGTGCGTATAACCCGAACGGGTAGTAAGACGTGGTGCTAATAGTAGTAGTACTTATTCGTATCCAGGATAGTGCAATATTCTTCTACAAGTTGCAGCAGCAGCCCGTCAAAACAACCTTTTTAACACAAGAATTTTCCGGTTTTTTTTTCTTCTTAATCCTTGTTTATTTTCTTACTATCCCGGACTGTCAAGACATCTCTGCCAAAGGGGCTAGGTGCCAAATCTTTATTAACGTTCACCGGAGCCGACACGTGTCATTTTGTGACCTTACCCCCTCAACCGAATGATAGAGGGGTCGACTACAGTCTCCACACCACGACCTTGGAATACATTTGCGTGCACAGGGACGTGGTTGGTGGATGTGTTGTAACACCACGGCTCTTAACCCCACACCGGACCTATATAAAAATGTGAAAATAGCAATCATTAATCTATTTCAATTACTCAAAACTGCGTATAACCCGAACGGGTAGTAAGACGCGGTGCTAATAATAATAATAAATAATAATAATAATAATAATAATAATAATAATAATAATAACTCAAAATGATGTTCTCAACTATTCATCAAGGCATACTTTCATTGTGTGCAGGGCTAAGGTAAAGAAGGGAACGGAAATTCAGGTGTGATTTTTATACTGTTTTTATGACAGCAAACATGTTTTGGTAAAAAATAAATAAAATTGTGTTTCTGTAGATACGTTTAGTTTAATTTCCTAGTCCGACACCTTAGATATGTTGGTAGCGTGTCTCTATACTGAACAAAGGGTTCCGGATTGAATTCCTGGCATGGCTGAAAAAAATATCATTGGTGAAAGGTGAGTTTGTCCTTTCACAGTGTTGAATTAACGACCGGGGTTGGATTTGTGTAGGTTCTAGATTTAAGTTAGTTTATAAGTCGTGTGGCTATAGAATAAAATATTCCATATTACCAGAACTTTCTCTATATAAATTAGTTTATTAGTCAGTTAAGTTATTACAACTAGTTTTTAAACCTATGAAACAATGCTACCAAGCCTAATGAAGCTTAACCTTAAATAATTGGGGGGACGCGTGAAAAGTTGAGGAAATTAATGGAAAATAATATATACAGCCCAATAAACCATAATTTGTAATTATTGAAAAGTATTATTTCAAATTGAAACTATTATCCTAATATAAATTGCTAGGTTTCTTTGAACTCCGCTTCCTTTTGTAAAATGTGTATAGCCTATCTACTCTAATGGGGGGGTAGTATTATAGGAAGAGTTTAAAAATAAGTGTACCTGCATTTGTTTGGAGATAGAAATAGACCATATAAGTACACCCGTGCGGAATTCAAACTCCAACCTTAACATTGCCAGCAAACCAGTTAATAGAGATTTTACATCTTAGGCCGTGCCCAGACTAGAACATAACGAATCTAATATTGTTCGCGAGGATGTTCACAAACAATGTGGATGGATTTATGAAAATTTTACTGTAACAGAATTTGTTCACTGTTCTGTTTGACTGCGATTCATCCATGGACATTCAATCATTGGCGGGACAGGAGCCGATTCAAATCTGTTTTTTTTTTTTGTAATACATACATATTTTGACGAGTGTATTTGTGTGTGTGTGTGAAATATATACAGCTGCTGCTATTTACACACGCGTACTCATCACACCACCGATGTTGAAGCACAACTGATCTAGATGAAAACAATTATGAGGTTATAGGAACACGCTGAAAGCATTTATGTTCTAGTCTGGACATGGCTTTTTACCGTATTATTACTGGTACTTCTGCATTAAAATACACGTATACAGTACCAAAACAACAATAACATTTAAAAGTGATTATTCTTTAATTCCCCCTCGCTTGGACAATCTCATCATACCTAAACATCGAAATGACATCCAAATGCCCTTATTCCATTTCAACGTTCAATACTTGTCGCGGATTACGCTCTGTAGTGGTAAGTGCATCGCCACAAGAGGATGAATAATTAGGATCGCAATGTATTATAGCGCTGCCGCGGGGTATTATGGTGGTGGTATGAAAACAGGAACAAACATATTCAATATAAGCTCTAATTATCGGGGTTTAACTGAGATATCTACTTCCCTGTGGATAGATGGTTGGAATGGCTTACCACAGAATAGTCAGGGGAACCCTCTCTTTCAATTACAATTGTTGATAATAAAGATATTTTCTATTTGTATACGGGCTCATCCTGTTAACTAATTAATATCTGGTCAACCTTGGTGGTCTTGGTATATCTTATGTTCATGAGTTGAAACCCAGTCGGGGTTAACGGATTTTTCTTGAGCAATAAAAATTAGTAGCACAACTTCCTTCGGAGGGAAGTAATATCCGTCAATCCATGTCGATTGTGACATGTAAAAGAAACCTGGAAGGTATGTGGAAACATTTTCCCCAGCAAAATTTGTAGGCCATTTCTCTATCATTCATATAAATTCTCGTGTGCTGATATTACTCGTATTATTTGGTTCAGAAAGTGCACGTTAAATACCTCAAATAAATAATAAATAATTTCTGGGAGCTACTGTTTGTGTAGTACGCGTTGTTTCTATTTTGTTAGTGACGGGAAGGTCGGGGTTCAAATTTCAGCTGAGTGTAATGAGAAATATTTTCCCCTTGATGGTTTCCCAACCTCTCTCCACTTAAATTTTACTACCTTTAATGTGCATGATGCTGTCTTCCTCACGAGGTTAAAAACACAAATAGCCCAAATGCGTAGAAAGATGTGATTCAAACGTCAAAAACAGGTTAGCGTTAATTTATTTGTGTGTTGATTGAGCTAATATATGTTAAATCTTGGTTTGGCTAGGCATATTTCAACGATAGTTTGGTAGTTAAATGATCCTAAGGCTTGGGAAAATAACTATAGCTTGGCTACCCTGTTTGGCAGGATGCAGTAAGTACATTTTTAATATATAGCACGCGTTTATACCGTTCGGGTATAGCAATTACGCTAAGTATGGTAGGGTATTGTGAGAGAAATGAAGGACTACAGTTTAACGTTGAATCCGAACCACGGTGGAGGCCTGGCATTCCTCACATTCACAAGATGTCTTGTCAGAGGTGAAGGAAGGGTTTGGTAATCAGATAAATCTTTGCCGGGACCGAGGATTGAACCCGGCCGCCAGCATAGAAGTCTGACACCTTACCCTAGACGCCAGGTCACCTACATTTTTAACTAAAGTAGGATGTATAAAAATGAAAAGCTAAGAGGCAGGTCAATCGAAACAATGCATTGAATTTAATTTTTTTTAATTGTTGCATAACTGAATAATACAAACTAAATAACTGTCTTTTAACTCGAGTATTTTCAAGCACTTTATTCATTTCAGCATACTAATGAGTGATGACACAAATATATTACAAAACACAAAAAGGCTCTACTTTGCTTCAGTAGGTCACATTAAAAAAATACTGCTGCTTTTAAAATATATGCTTACTGAATCACTTAATTTTAAAAATATTGAACAGGTCAAACAGATTAGTTCAGATATACCTTTGTATCATATTCACACTAAGAAAAAGCAAAATGCTACTTTCATGGCTTTGTGTATGTGTGTGTTATTGAGACTAAGGCTAGTTTAATAATCAGCCTTAGTGCGGCTTTATATAATTTCCGTTCACGATAGGTTTTTACCTGATGACAGTTCGAAAATCATATGTTTAGGTTTTGGGTTGCCAACACTTGTAAAAGATCACAGTTTTGTTATAAATGTAAAGATCTTTAATTACCTGTTATAAATTACATTAAAAATAACGTAAACTTAAGTTTTCTATACTATTTAATTTTTTTAAACATAATTTCTTTTTATCCAACTCGAAACAATATTTTAAACATAATTAAAAGTACTTATTTTTTGTTTTGGAACGTTACTGATTTTGTGTAATATAGTGCACACATCGATATATTTTATTACAGGCATCGTATTTACTTGAAAAGAGAAAATTTCTGTCATTTTTTTTACATACAATAAATGATTTTTATGATTATTTTACCGATTTTGAAATATTTAACTGAATAAAATATTTTCATCAACTGCGTGTCTGCATCATTGTAAAAAACTTGTTTACCGTTATGTTCAATCATATGGTTTAGATTCGTCAGTCGCCATTTTGAAGCTATGTTTGTTAGAAGTTTTTGTGAAAGGGTGTTAATATTTTTTTAAGGGGAATAAAACTATAAATAAACTTTGTGTCCGATCTCAAATAAATATATAAATAATATGGGCCTAAATTATGTGGCTAACCATCACATTAATATATATAATGTTTTTATTACAGTCATCCAAAGTGATAGATGTTAGCTGTTGGCATAGTGATATATTAGGGATTACTTCTAGTAGCATTTAGAGCTGTCATCCAGGTAAACTTAGCTCGTGAATGACTTATACCAAGTGCAAGATAACACCTACCTAGACCTGAGTGAAACGGGCTAATTTCAGATGTGAAACTAGCCCATCGTCAGGCTTAGCACGCCTCAAGTGCGGTGCTATACCAAATAAAATACGACACTAGCTAAACTAGAATGGAATGGGACTAGTTTCGCATATGAAGCTAGTCCATTACATTCTGGTCTAGATACAGGCTGATTTCTTTAGAAAGAACAGTAGAACATTTCTGGAAAAGTTATTTGATTTATAGAATGTATCCTTACGCCAAAACATTTGATTTGAAAGACCATATGTTTAGCAGCTGTCACTTTTAACAAGCAATGTTTTGAAGACAAGAAAAATTATAATAATAAAAAAAAATTATTAAGAATAACATATTTTTTAAATATGCAATTTTTTTAAACTTTTTTTTTTCACGTTTGTGTTAAATTAAACATTGAAAGAAGATAGACGGGCAAGGTCTACCCACTTATCAGAAAACTGTAGGCCTCAAAGTTCACAATTAAAACACAACAAAGCACATATTTATGTAATTTTGGGGCACATCAGTCTACTTGTCCAGTAGCAGAGGGTAAAACACAGGCTGGACGTTGGCAGCATGGCATATGTGTATTATCAATGGCTAGACAGTATAATGTGTTGGATGTGTAAGAGCTTAACTTGACTCAATTTTTTGATGAGGTAATCGTTTTTAGAATAATTTAATGTCCGTAAAAACATGTTAGCAAATTTAGGAGTTAGTTACTATCACCCCTGGACTTGTCTAGAGGTGTAGTCAGAACTTCTTCTGCATAATCACCAGAGATTGATTCATCTTCATCATCGTTGTCGCCTAGGTTGATCATTTAAGGTGGGTGTCTGTCATTCGCATCCATCTTCATCTCTCTGTCCCAATCTTCTTTAATGAGTTTTTAACAGTGGTCCACAAGCTTACTCCAGCTAAAACATTAAAATGTATCCACACTGGCCTCACTCATTACATAAAACAAACAGTTAATAGGGAGTAATTGTGGGTGATTGCAAATTAGTGGCTATGCAAGGTGTACAAATGTTAGCTAAGGGTGACAAATTTATACAAGAATTGGACCTAGGTACACATATTTAACACTTTCAAACATGTGTTCAGCAAGAATTTTACCAAAACACAAAAACTGTCACTGTCTCTGATGGCTGATAAGACAGTATCCAATGACACACGTTCACTGAGAATTATCAATAAAACGCAAATAATTGGATATTCTGATTTCGACAAAAAAAATTTTTATGAATTACAGCTTATGTAAACATGTTCAATAATTTGTATAATACAATTTATACATCTATTGCTGTTGAGGGCCAAACATTCGAAATAAAACATTAGCTTATGTTTGTAAATAAAGGTAAAAGGGAGAGCAGTCAAGATCCTAGTAAGAGTTTTGTAAATAACCACTGGAACCAACCTTGATTATACATTCTATAGATAACTTGACGTATGGATCTCTTGTAAACTCATCTGCTGATTTAGCTGAAACGCCAGGAATTGGTTTTCAGATTCTCTTCTTTCCAGGAGTCTCAACTTCATCAATGTTTCTTTCACAGTAACTGAAATCAATATTTAGCTAAGAGATTACTCCACTAAGCATGTCCACAATAAGATAACAAATAATGTTACCTAATTTTACACTCCCTCATACCAGTAAAAGAACACAAAGAGAATCAATACATGATTATGAAAATTATAATACTATTTGTTAAGCCTTTTTGAAAATTTTTGTTATTTTTTCAACATTCAAACAACTTGCTTACATCTTAGGCATATTTACAAAAATGTGTTTCTATCTTTAAATTTTAATATAAGCCTACTATGAATAATTTATTTCTAGCACCAATATATTGTTTGATTACTAGACTCCTAATTAAAGGTAAGGTTAAGTTACAATATTGGTAAGTATTGTGATAGTAATGCAATAGTTATCTTTTTTATTATATTAAAGTAATTAAAACTAGCAGAACCTAACCTTTCAAGCATCAACAATACGGGACTTAGTTAGGCCTGGTTTTGATTCAATTGTTGGCTATACATTATTTTCAATAATTATGATTTTAGTGTGATTAGGTTCTCTGTATTCTTGTAACCGGGATGATGGTATTGGCTCATTTATTATTTACTATTTTATATGTATAGAAATATGACCTATGTGTAGAGATCTTTGCGCACGAACCCCCGTTAACATATATTTTGAAGGTTCGAGTTTAGTATACAAACAGATGCTGTCGGAAAATAGTCTTAATACCACAAACACACTTTCTAAGAGTTTTATGTGATTAATAGGCCTAAAGCTATTTGGTTGTGTTTGAGTTATAATCACAGTTTATATGAAGTATGTGTTTACGCACTACTACAGTAAGCTTTTATAATTTCTGTAACTACTTGACAAACTATGTAAATAGGAAGAAAACCACTCTATTTTGAAACACATTTCACCCTGTTCTGAACTATAAATGGTAGACACTACTAGCCATAGATAAAACACTACTTGTAAAGGTAGAATTATGTAAACAACTTTAAAAAAATAAAAAATAGGCCTATTCATCATCTCACACTATTCTCGTTGATTTGGAGTAATTCGGCTGACAATTTAGGAACATCGCACTTGAGTGGTAGTCCAGCAGATAAATTGAAACCACTAGGATCTTCTAGTCTTCGGTCTTGTTGGCTGGGTTTAAAAAATGGCACCTAATTTCTTAACTAAAGCTATTCTCTTTCAAATGTTCTACTACAAAGTTAAACCACTATTAAAATAAGTTATATTAATTTCAAAATATCTAAACTAATAACCCTCTCCTAATAAAAACAGATTTATCTTATTATGTTTTGTATTAATATTATATTAACATCAATTTTCCTGAACTAGGTCTAGGCAATAGGTTAATAAAACAATTTTAGGGTTCAAATAAGTTACTTATTTTATGTTACACACGAAATATGAAATTTAGAAAATATATTAACATAAAATTGAAAATTAAATATATCATAAATATAATTATATCACTGCCACAAACACTTTGTAATTAATCGTACACACAAATAAAGAAATTCAAAAAATATGTATACAAAGTAGCCACTGCCAAATACACTTTACAATTATTTCAAAGATCATACGTTTTAAAGTATAGTAATTTTTATCAAACAAACTACCGGTATTTAAAAAAATGAATTTATATTATGGTTAGTTTATTTTCGTCCAATCTTTTTAATAAATACAACACAAATTATAAAAACATGAAAAAAACACGCTTTTAATCTTGTTGGCTAGCACGTGGTATATTTTACTACTTCGACTTATGTAAACTGAAGCTATTATTTTAAAATATTTTTAAAATAAACGTTGGTTGCAAAAATAACCGGTCTTTAACTTTTTTGGTGATTTAAATATATATTCTTTATTTAAATTAAAGAAACAAAGGGAAGTTTTTCAAAGGTTGCCGTAATTAAGAATTCAATATGGCGACTTGGTAGTGTGTCTTTGTTTATTTTGATGATGCCAATACCCAAAGCTAATAATATTCATTCGCTGGAGTATAAAAAAAATAACTTTTAGTTGAAACAATATTTTATTTGCTTTTTTTTAGTAAGGCTTAAAATAATAATTTGTTTAGGATTTATATTGATCGGTTCTAATAAGATAAACGTGGAAATATAATACATTTTTTTATAAATATTTCACTATTGTAGCTCATGTTGCCACAATGGCGTAACTGAAAATATTACATTTATATTACATTTTAAGTACGTGTAATTAATTAATGTAAAGACAAATTATTAAGTAAGCCAAAAGGGGTATTATTAAAAGTTTTTTATAAATTTTTTAAAATGAATTATATGTAATAAATCAATTAAATAAATAATAAAAATTATTTCTATAATGTCAAATGTTAGTAACTTCCAATTCATTGTTGGGGAATTCTACTGTTTTTCCTATAAACATTGGACTTTAGGTAGGTAGGTGAGTAGGTAGGTAGTTGTCTTCTTGTTTTTAGTATAGCACCACACTTGAGACGTGCAAAGTGTGACTATGAAACTGGTCCTCACTATCCATTTGTGTTTTACGCATATAGATGGTCTAAATAGGCTTATATGTTAGGGTTAAGTACATTCAAACATACATACTCCGGTCTTCCATCATCAGCAGTCAAGTCAATTGGAAAGTGACGCCTTAGACCCATGCACCACCGGGAGCGGGTGGTTATTTTATTTCTGGGGTAAGATTGAGGGGAGTCTAAATACTCAATCCTTTGTTTAAAAGAGAATGTAAAATGTATTTCATGTGGGGGGAGGGGGACTAGAGCTAGACTTCTGATCTCCCTGTTCAGGGCTAGGCATCTTAGTCGAACACACTGGCGTTGATGAGACGCTTCCGTTTAAAATGGATCTGAGAGGTTATTTGTCTAGTATCAAAGCTTTATCTGCACCGATGGGTGAGCGTCATGTTTTGTTTATTCGAGTGATTGGAAGGTCAGAACTCAAATCACGGATGAGTGTATTGGGTTATTTTAAAATAATTTCTAATATTCCTTCAAGAAATGTTATATTCCCCTAAATTATTTATTTCTCATCTCCATTCCAATTTGAAAATATTAAAATAGCTCTTACGGGTAGAAAGACATGTAGAAAGGAGGGGAAATGTTTCTGGAAGTTCTAATTTTAGCAATAACTGTGAATATTTCTTATTTACGAGAATATGAATATATACGTTTACCCAAGTATTTAACGAATGGTCATAATATGACAGCTAGTAAAAAGTTACTGGATCTACTTTCACGTATTCATACGTCAAACCATGTGTTATGCAGCTGTTACTTTTGACATATAATATCAATATGTAAGGAATAACACTAATGATGAATTAAAATGTTTATCAATATTGATCGCAAAAATATTTGTATTTTCTAAAATGTGCTCCAAATGTTCATTATTCAAAAAAATACAAGGTATAAGGCCTTGCCTAGAAAAAGTATCACTCTAGAATTGAACATGGCAAGCGCGTTATAGCCTCTTCATTTGAACATAACTTTTAAATAATTTAAATAAATTGATTCATTAATTGCATTTATTTCAAAAAGACAATTAAAAAAATATTTTCAAAACGTTTACAAATAGAATGGGAAAATTGTTCCTCGCGTTTGATCTTCGCAGATCACCATTAGAAAATAAAGTCAAGTTTGTAGCAAAAAGAAGCAAAATAGTTTCTTCGTGTGTGAAAATGATAACAATTAGTGAAGATGTTTCCAAATGACTTAACCGAGCAGGGTGACTTTATTATAATGAGACTGTTTGACTTGACCTAGCGCAAACGAAAACGAGAATCTATTTTACTTCTTGGGATGATTATTTACTCTCGAATAAGGTCAATGATGACACACTTCAGTTATTGCTAGAAAGTTAATGAGCTACATTTTCATAGTTTTATTATTTGATTGCAGCCCGACTCACTCGGATTATTTGCTACGGTTTTTTGTTTTTTTTTACCAAGTTGAGATTTTCACGTTTGATCCTGGTTTGAGTGAACTATTTATCACTGTATCTTAACCTCTTATCACTTCGGGAGACTTGGTACGTATGGGTCTGGTTTAACGCCTAACTTATTTTTAAAGTCCTGTAGCTACTGCTATAATCAGCTAGCTCATAAATTGCACGTCAAATACAGCTAATATTTTTCCCTCGAATAAATCATTTTGGGAACAAATTATTTAGGTGAATGACATTATTTAATTTGTATAAACTTATTTATATATAAATTTATATATATATTATATATTAATATGTAAATTTGAGAGTTTGATAAATAATTGTTCTGTTTTAATCTATTCTTACAAGTAATTTGTAATTGTTATTACATCAGTCAAGTCTAATCCAGGTGAAAATTCTCCCGGGCCAACTTTATTGATCATCCAAGTCAGGGGTTTGTAGTAAATCCCAATTTAGGCGTATAACCTGAACGGGCAGTAAGACGCATTACTAGCTCATTTTAAGTTCAGAGTTTTTTGATTCTTTGTTGTTGAAAATCTACACTTCAAGAACTTTTTATAGAGACCTCAACCACTTCTCTATGAATTGGGAAACCAGATGTTAATAACATTCACTGATTAACGTAAATATTATATAGATTGCTGCTTCGCTATTGAAAATCCGTAAACTTTAAGATGATAGGTATTAGGGTACGGCCAGACTGAGCGCGCGAGCGAGCGAGCGAGCGCGCGAGCGACTAAAATATAAAATAGAACACATTGGTTGTAATGGGGGGTGGCCACACTGGAGCGAGCGAGCGAGCGAGCGCGCGAGCGACTGAGCGCGCGCGCTTGAAAGATAGAACTGGTTCTATTTTTCAAGCGCGCGCACTCGACCCGGTACACTCTAGTTTACAGGCGCTAGGCAATATTATTGTATGTTGGTTCATTGAGTGCTGGGAAACTTCTCATTTTGACATGATATTTGACTTTTTTCTATCAGTGATAGGTTTAACACACTTGCTATTAATGGCCCGGTGACCTGGCGGTCTAGGGGTAAGGTGTCAGACTTCTGTGCTGGTGGCCGGGGTTCAATCCTCGGTCCCGGCACAGATTTATCTGATTACCAAACCCTTCCTTCCCCTCTGGCAAGACATCTTGTGAATGTGGGGAAAGCCAGGCCTCCACCGTGGTTCGGATTCCACGTTAAACTGTAGGTCCTTCATTTCATCTCACAATCACCCTACCATTACACATTAGCGTAAGTGCATATAACCCGAACGGGAAGTAAGATGCGGTGCTAATAATAATAATAATAATAATAATAATAATAATAATGGCCTAATTTAATTGGTAAGACCATAAATAATATAATGTATATATGTAAACCCGATATGTTAAAATACTTCAATATTATAATCAAAGTAGGCCTTTACAAATAAGAATCACCATTAGTTTGGAGAGAGTATGAAAAAACCACAACAATAAATAAGTTTTAAAAATCACCTTCAGTTCACTGAGCCAAGATTCGAACCTTTGCCTCCTAGTCAAAAGTTATCGAGTGCAACGCACCATTCCACCACTGGTGCGGCAAATCTGATTTTAAAACACTTCAGTACAGTACCATACGCATTTCTCAATTTATTAATTGGATGCACTTCTACTTTTTTCTTTTTTATAAATACACAATATTTTCTGTAAGAATTTTCGAGGAGCAGAGATGTACTAAGTGTGTTTGACAGAGACATCTTCTCTAACTAGGGGGGAGGGGGGGGGGCGGTGACCTAGTGGTCTAGGGGTAAGGTGTCAGACTTCTGTGCTGGCAGCCGGGTTCAATCCTCGGTCCCGGCACAGATTTATCTTATTTCCAAACCCTTCCTTCACCTCTGACAAGACATCTTGTGAATGTAGGGAATGCCAGGCCACCACCGTGGTTCGGATTCCACGTTAAACTGTAGGTCCTTCATTTCATCTCACAATAACCCTACCATTACACATTAGCGTAAGTGCGTATAACCCGAACGGGTAGTAAGACGCGGTGCTAATAATAATCTAACAAGGGTCCGCTAATTACGCGCGCGCTCGCCAGTTTGGCCACCCAGTCGCTTGCGCGCTCGCTCGCACGCTTGGCAGTCTGGCCGAACCCTTAGGGTTGTTCAAGCTTGGCATGGACTTTATTCTTATTAATTGTAGTTTACAATGTTTGCAATTTATATGTCTTGCAAGTTAACTTTATAATCTGGGTTCACATATGCAATAATTACTTTGTTGTCATATTAAAACATGTAAACAAGAAACAAGATGGTATCTGCGTGTGTTTCTATTTCAGTGGAACAAAGATTTATTATTAAATGTAGCCTCTGTAAGGAAGGATCTGAAATTTGTCAGAGGCTTCAAGCACAGTTTGAAGAATCTTTCCTACCATGATCTTCAGTGTTCAAATGGTGCAAGTCATTCAAGAAGTTCTAAAGTGCGCAGAGTAAGTGGGTGGCCAGACTGGGCGAACGAGCGAGCGACTAAAATATAAAATAGAACACATTGGTTGTAACGAGAGGTGGCCAGACTAGGCGAACGAGCGAGCGACTAAAATATAAAATAGAACACATTGGTTGTAACGAAAGGTGGCCAGACTGGAGCGAGCGAGTGACTAAAATATAAAATAGAACACATTGGTTGTAACGAGAGGTGGCCAGACTAGGCGAACAAGCGAGCGACTAAAATATAAAATAGAACACATTGGTTGTAATGAGAGGTGGCCAGACTGGGCGAACGAGCGAGCAAGCGACTAAAATATAAAATAGAACACATTGGTTGTAATGAGAGGTGGCCAGACTGGAGCAAACGAGCGACTAAAATATAAAATAGAACACATTGGTTGTAACGAGAGGTGGCCAGACTGGAGCGTGCAAGCGACTAAAATATAAAATAGAACACATTGGTTGTAACGAGAGGTGGCCAGACTGGAGCGAGCAACTAAAATATAAAATAGAACACATTGGTTGTAATGAGAGGTGGCCAGACTGGAGCAAACGAGCGACTAAAATATAAAATAGAACACATTGGTTGTAACGAGAGGTGGCCAGACTGGAGCGAGCGACTAAAATATAAAATAGAACACATTGGTTGTAACGAGAGTTGACCAGACTGGAGCGAGCGAGTGACTAAAATATAAAATAGAACACATTGGTTGTAACGAAAGGTGGCCAGACTGGGCGAACGAGCGAGCGACTAAAATATAAAATAGAACACATTGGTTGTAACGAGAGTTGGCCAGACTGGAGCGAGCGAGTGACTAAAATATAAAATAGAACACATTGGTTGTAACGAAAGGTGGCCAGACTGGGCGAACGAGCGAGCGACTAAAATATAAAATAGAACACATGAGTTGTAATAAGAGGTGGCTAGACTGGAGCGATTGAGCGCGCGCGCTTGAAAGATAGAACTGGTTCTATTTTCAAGCGTGCGTGCTCGACCTGGTACAGTCTAGCTTACAGGCGCTGGGCAATATTATTGTATGTTGGTTCATTGAGTGCTAGAAAAACTTCTCATTTTGACATTTTTATTAATATCGATAGGACGTGCTACTAACGGCCTAATTTAATTGGTAAGATCTCAATCCATATCTATATATATATTTATATTTAAAACTGATATGTTAAAATACTTCAATATTATAAAATCAAAGTAGGCCTTTACAAATAAGAATCACCATTAGCGTGGAGAGAGGATGAGAAAACCACAACAATAAATCCCTTTTTAAAAACCACCCTCATTTGACTGAGCCAAGATTCGAACCTATCGAGAGCTATTTGCTAATCACGCACTCGCTCGCCCTTCAGTTTGGCCACCCAGTCGCTCACGCGCTCGCTCGCACGCTTGTCAGTCTAGCCGAACCCTAAGGGTACGGCCAGACTGAGCGAGCGCGCGAGCGACTAAAATATAAAATAGAACACATTGGTTGTAATGAGAGGTGGCCACACTGGAGCGAGCGCGTGCGCTTGAAAGATAGAACTGGTTCTATTTTTCAAGCGCGCGCGCTCGACCCGGTACAGTCTAGTTTACAGGCGCCAGGCAATATTATATGGGGAAACTTCTCATTTGACATGATATTTGACTTTTTTCTATCAGTGATAGGTTTAACACACTTGCTATTAATGGCCCGGTGACCTGGCGGTCTAGGGGTAAGGTGTCAGACTTCTGTGCTGGCGGCCGGGGTTCAATCCTCGGTCCCGGCACAGATTTATCTGATTACCAAACCCTTCCTTCACCTCTGGCAAGACATCTTGTGAATGTGGGGAAAGCCAGGCCTCCACCGTGGTTCGGATTCCACGTTAAACTGTAGGTCCTTCATTTCATCTCACAATCACCCTACCATTACACATTAGCGTAAGTGCGTATAAACCGAACGGGTAGTAAGACGCGGTGCTAATAATAATAATAATAATAATAATAATAATAATAATAATAATAATAATAATAATGGCCTAATTTAATTGGTAAGACCATAAATAATATAATGTATATATGTAAACCCGATATGTTAAAATACTTCAATATTATAATCAAAGTAGGCCTTTACAAATAAGAATCACCATTAGTTTGAAGAGATTATGAAAAAACCACAACTATAAATAAGTTTTAAAAATCACCTTCAGTTCACTGAGCCAAGATTCGAACCTTTGCCTCCTAGTCAAAAGCTATCGAGTGCAACGCACCATTCCACCACTGGTGCGGCTACCTTATTTTAAAACACTTCAGTACAGTACCATACGCATTTCTCAATTTATTAATTGGATGCACTCCTACTTTTTTCTTTTTTATAAATACACAATATTTTCTGTAAGAATTTCAGAGGAGCAGAGATGTACCAAGTGTCTTTGACAGAGACATCTTCTCTAACTAGGGGGGGAGGGGGGGGGGCGGTGACCTGGTGGTCTAGGGGTAAGGTGTCAGACTTCTGTGCTGGTGGCCGGGGTTCAATCCTCGGTCCCGGCACAGATTTATCTGATTACCAAACCCTTCCTTCACCTCTGACAAGACATCTTGTGAATGTGGGGAATGCCAGGCCGCCACCGTGGTTCGGATTCCACGTTAAACTGTAGGTCCTTCATTTCATCTCACAATAACCCTACCATTACACATTAGCGTAAGTGCGTATAACCCGAACGGGTAGTAAGACGCGGTGCTAATAATAATCTAACTAGGGTCCGCTAATTACGCGCGCGCTCGCTCGCCAGTTTGGCCACCCAGTCGCTTGCGCGCTCGCTCGCTCGCTCGCTTGGCAGTCTGGCCGAACCCTAATGCCAAAAACCGCTATCAATGATGTGAGTGTTGCGCAAGCTGATGATTAGCTGGAACGGAGTAACAAAAGAGTTACTGTGCGTGAATTATATTCCCAACTAATATTGCTTCATTCTAAGCTGAGACCTAATGTAAACAAAGTCACGTGGAAGCATATGCTCTGATTTGCTACTGAACGGACTGCAATGGTATCCTCTCACTAAATAGTCCCTCCTATGTTTTGTATTAAAATTGTTTTAAAATAACATGATAAATTATTATAACTAAATTATCCGTTCCTTTGATTTAGATTATTATTATTATTATTATTATTATTATTAGCACCGCGTCTTACTACCCATTCGGTTATACGCACTTACGCTAATGTGTAATGGTAGGGTGATTGTGAGATGAAATGAAGGACCTACAGTTTAACGTGGAATCCGAACCACGGTGGTGGCCTGGCATTCTCCACATTCACAAGATATGATAATGACTATACATGGTCGCACCTATTAAGAATATTGCACTAGTGTTACACCAATCATGTATGCCCTTCACGTAGTGATAATAATATGGGAATGTTTTTTACTTCCGGCCTCAGGTTAGGATGAACCAATAATAGTTGGTAGTGTACATACTACGTTCTTTATTAACCAAGTATTCAATAAATTCCTCGCCTGATGGGCTCCCAAACGGAACAAAAAGAGATTGGAGTTCAAAGTTCAACAGTTCTGGAACAACTATTTCACAGGAAGTGGATGACTTTTGGATCTTATCGTAATAGTCATCACTTTACTCCTGAAAGCAAACGGGCCACTATGGAGTAGAAACACACAAATTTACCTTCATCGAAAAAGTTCAAGATCGTGGCATCGACAAACAACACCATGATTTTGGATGTTAAGGGTGTTATCAATGTAAATTTTCTAGAACAAAACCATGGCGGCAAGAAATTCAAGTTGAATGATCAGGTAAAAAAGAGCAGTCGTAATGTAGTTTCAACAGCAACCGAAATATTTTTTCAAAAATGGAATATGAAAACTTCCAAAAATGTGGTACTGAAAGAGAGAAAATACTTCAAAAAGGAACGGTAATTTTTTCATTTTACTGTTAACTGTATGATACTATATATTATTTATGTTGTCAACATCCCTTTTTCTCAACTAATACAACGCCTACAGCGATGATTAAGGTTTCAGTGGATAGGATTTTTTACCGGTTTCTGACATAGCGTACTCAGTTTACGTTAAAACACATTGTTTAAAATTTAAGTTTAAAGAAAAATATAAATTCAAGATGATTTATTGAATTCTGACATCAAATATTGTAAGCAAAGAGGTATTGTAAATTGTAAATATATTCACATTAATAAACTCTCTTTGCTATTTGGTGTATACACTTCGCTGAGTATTTAATTTCAACAACCCAACAAAAGACTAAATATTTTTTGAGAGAGGGGGAGGGGCAGGTTGAATGTGCGAAAGTTTTGCAAAGGTTTACTGTTTTAAAAATAATTTAGTAAGTGTAAAATTTGAGCAACCTCTGTACATTCTTTTTTTTTTAAGACAGATAAAACTGGATTTTCAGAACTCTAGAAATTGTTGTCTTAAGAAATTGTCATTTTCTGAAACTGGAGCTTTCCCTTTGAATAGTGAAAGTTGAAATTTTTGGCACATTCTTGGTTTACATAGGACTTTGGGAACCAATGTTGATAGGAATCGCTTCACATTTTAATAGATATATGTACTATTTGAAAAGTTCAAAACCATTTATAATGTATTTCAAAGGAACATATCAGTTTTAATCCCTCATTATCAAGTTATCAGTCCCTTTCAGGTGCCCTGGATTTTTTAAATACCCTCTTAACCAAATAATAACGTGAAAATCCAAAGCCAATTTTTTTTAACATCACAACTAATGTACTTACTGTTAAAATTTGCGAAAATATTTTTTGATTAGATCTGTCTTTTTAACCTTAGGCTCTCACGTACAATGGACGGCAAAAACAGTTGTACAAACGTTGACAATAGGCCTATAGTGAAATTAAATTTCACATGGTATTTGAAGAAAAAAACACATTTCTCTCTTGTTTTTATCGACTTTGAATTATATTATAATGTAGTGGTTTGAAAGTTAATTCAGTTCTTAGGATCTCTTTCGAAATTACAAGTCAAGGTCTACTTAAATTACTGATTAAAAGTAGACCTTGACTTCTTAATACATTGACAGTTAAAGTGAAATGGAAGAGAAATAAAGTTAAAATACATATTCATCCCGCTTTCTTTTAAAAAAAAAGTTGGTCGAAATAAATAAAATATTGTTTCAGCAGATACGTTTAATTTGGCTTTCTACTTAAAGTAATCTCATAAGTTGTTGAATATTTCTCATTTCTCTTGGTCAAACTCCACGATGTTCATGACAAATATTCAAGAGCCGTTACTGATTTGATTACGATTTATATAAAATAAAACTTAACATAAGTACTGAAGAATTATTTTATTTATTTTGGTCAAACTTTTGCTATAAAAACTAAATACAAAATACTGATTTTAAACACGCGCAATTTTATACTCCTCCTTAAATAAAAGATTTAAATATAAAAAACTGATTTATTATAATTATTAAATATTCCTTCTTCCGTCATAATTGACTAAAATATTTGAATAAATGGGAATTTATAATAATAATCATAATATTTAAGCTAGCATACTCTTTATGGTATCAAATGAGATTTTAAAATTACAAATTATCCATGTTATATAACCATAAAATGTGTCACAAATACTTTTTTATTTACCAAGATGAATATGTTCATAATATTGATTCAGTAAAAATATAGTTTGATGACGAAATAAGTTGAAATCTTAAGATTGCATTATGCAAACAATGATTACTTCTATTTTTGGTAATACTTTTTACTTCACTGGGGTTTAAAAAATAAAATAGAAACACAATTATTTTAGTAGAAAAGGCAGAAAGTGGTTTTATCCAAGTACTTAAATGAAACGAGAAATTATTGTCTTACAAAATATTATGTCTGCACATATAAAATAGTTTACATTTCAATATACTCAGCACAGCCATGAAAATAATAACCCAATTAAGTTTGTAGAAGCTTTAGAAGAAAATTAAAAAAAGTTATATAATTGGAGTGATAAAATTTTACCTCTCCCTTTTTAATATTTCAAAGTGTTACCCCTACGTCATCATCTTCATCATTCTCAATCATCACCCTTCCCTGAACCTCCAGTCTTCAGTAGCTCAAATACAGAGCTGCGCCATGTCTTCAACAATTAACCACCTAATTACTATACCTTAATTGACATTTTCAGCCAGTTGCTTTATTTCTTCCATCGCCTCACCCCTTAGACTCAATTTTTTCCTTTACTTAGAAATAAAGTAAGAATTAAGTGTTGAGAAGTTTTACTCCGAAACAAAGATGTTAAGATGAGCAAAAAATATATAAAGTTTCGATGAGTTTATTTGTAGAGTTTTTTTTTTAAAGAAAGAAGGTTCTAAAACTTGTGTTTATGTGTGTCTATGTGTGTGTTTCTGCGTGTTTTGTGCGTTTTGTATGTAAATATGTGTTTATGTGTGATTATGTGAGCGTTTATGTGTGATTAAGGTTATGTGTGAATATGTGGTGTGTGTGTGTGTGTGTGTGGTGAGCACGTGCAATATGCATGTTTGTGTGTGAATATCTGCATGTTTCTGTATGAGTGTGTGCGTGTTTGTATGTGAATATGTGTGTGTTGTATGTGTTTGATTGTGTGTGTGGTGTGTGTGTGAATATACATCATTGTCAATATATTATATATTAGTCCAAATAGAAACTATTTGGCTGCACAAAACTTAGTGTTAAGTAAACATTGTTTCATGTATTGACACATGAAAATATATTTAGCAGCTCTGGCAATTTTCAGAAAAGGTTGTTTTAGTGGAGATCCGACTATATATAAAGTTCATAGCCACGATCGAGAAAGTTGTGGTGTTAATCTTTATGTATTGTCCAACCAACCATTAAGAGTTTCTAGTTCGAATCCCGAGTGATTTGAAGGCGGAATTTAAAGTTCGCTAGAAGTAATTCCCAGACTTTTGTAACTCTTCTTGCAGAAATGTTCACGTGTAAACAACGTTAGGAACTGACCGGTGGACACGTGGATGTCGGTGTAGATATCGTCTTATCTGGTATGCCAATAAAGTAGAGGTCAGCGTTCGAATCCTGGCCAAGTGTAATGAGGTTGTTTTTTCTAAATGGTTATCTACCTACTCTTTCCCCACATAATTTATTTTGACTATCTTTACTTACCTTTCTCATTCTTATTCTACTAGGTTAAATTTTCGGAAAATCTGCAAGTGTAGTAAGACGTAGTGCACGAAAAAACTCGTTAAGGATGGTGGTTGTCTAGTACTGATATTCTATGTTTGTTTGTAAATTGTATTTTGATAAAAAAAATGTGTGTTTAACTAGGGTAGAAACAATATCGTGGGGGTTGAACTTAAGTAAGATCACTTCGTTTATTCTTCACTTGTCGTCTTGCTGGAGTGCAGTCCTTCTTTACATAATGAGACGTAAAGTCTGGGCTACCGACACGCCGAACGACGCCATAATCACACGTCACCGAACTGTCAATTTCAACTTCTTATCGCCTTCCCCTTTCCTTCTTCGAAACCCGTCTGTTACAATGTAATACGATATGTAGCTCGAGTTAATTTAAAATATGATCAAAGGACGAGAAAATAAAGAGAAGATATTGTAATGTTGGTTTCAGTGATGATAACTTGGGGAGCAGAGAAAAGAAGGTGGGATAAATGAGAAAATCTCAAGGTAAGATAAAAATAGGAAATGCCAAAGACCGTCTTTGTCAGAAAATTTATTTTACATAAACTTATAATGTGTTTTAGTTTAAATGGAAACTAAAATTATATTCTAGGTAGGTATTTAAAAGAGGAGGCTTGTACTGACAAATTAAAAAGCCAAGAAATTTTAATTAAAATACAAAGTGGCTTAATTAACACTTTTCGGCCGGACCAGCTCAAGAGTTGCATGCGCTTCAGGCGAAACTTTAAATTTGCACCCCAGTTGTATAATGTATATTAATAAACCGAACACCATGCATGAAGATTAGTAATAATAATAATAATATACCAAAGTACATGAGTAAAAAAAAAGTGCCTCCACACCTTTATCAATGTGAGCAAAGATATTATCGCTTCTCACCTTCCTATTTATTATTTCGGAAGCGTTTAGTAAAATATCAAATTTATTCTCCGACAAAGTGACCATGAATATCATAAAATCATAAAAAGGATTATTTTGTAAGTCAAACTTTAAAAAAATATGTCTGATAAATATTAGGTAGAATATTTAAATGTCATCTCTCCATTTTGAAAAAAAAAATCAAGCTTATTTATTTAAAATAATTATTTTTAAAACAAATTACATTTAGTTAGCGTGCGCCCTAGGCGGTGCCACCTAATTTCGCCTAATGGACAGTCATGACCGGCCTTGCTTCTGGGCTAAGTTTGGTTGGGACTTCCTGATTAGTTGACTTAAAAACACTCATTGAATTAACTGTTTCCTGAAACAACGCCAGGTAGGTTCGATATAGATACTTTAAGGTGTGATCCCAACTTGTGAATGTGGTGAATACCAGGCCTCCACCGTGGTTCGGATTCACGTTAAACTGTAGGTCCTCCATTACATCTCACAATCACCATACCATTACACATTAGCGTAAGTTGCGTATAAAACCCAAACGGGTAGTAAGACGCGGTGTGATAATAATAATAATAATAATTTAAGGTGTGGATGAGCAACAACTCATCTATGGAGGGCTACATGACTTTTTATCACCGTGTCTTACTAACCGTTCGGGTTATTATATGCCTATGTACTAATTACGCTGATTTTCTAGGAAAGGTTGAATTTAAAGTACGTGTACCATAATTTGTATGGAGGAGGATTGGAAAAACATTTAGTAAAAACCACCCTCAGTACACCCGACTGAGACTTTAACCGGGTGCTTTCGAGCTCCTCCACGAAAGTTTATCTAATCCCTTTTCGATAAATGTCACTTAATTCTATGGTCTAGTACTGGTGGGCTGGGGGGAGGAGGGATCGACACCTGAAGAAATGGATTAAAAGTATAGTTGGTTAATTTATACATATACTTATGGTTATTACCCAACATAACTTAATCTAACCTTTCATGCGTTAACGAATTTCATTATTATTTAATTTGGTAATTTACTGTGCGAAGATACCCTTCTTGAGGTGTTGTGAGGGAACTCGATCATTGCCATCGGACTAATTATCTCCGTGGAGGAACTCGGCATCATCGTTCTAACCCCAATCTCCTGCTCAGCGGCAGTCCTGTCTATTGCGAGGGTGAGCCTTAGATTGTGCGGTCACCGAAGCGGTTGCTGCAGATGTTGATTAAATTTTTGGAGGAAACTGAATTTTTTAAGTCACAAAATAACTTACCAATTTTTTATGGACTTGTTTTGCCAGACAACTCGAACAAATTCCTTGCTCTAAGGTTGGGTGTGGCACGCACGTTTTTGGGTTATTTTATATAATATGCTATGCTAGTTTGTAAGTCATGTATTGATATAACCCTGTCTTGGTAAAGTGTACTTTAAATTAATTACTGTTATTATTTGCAAGTATTATTACTAGATTATAGACTGGCTTTCAAAAGGGTTAATGCAACCTAACTTTTGTAATAACACGTTACGAAGAGCTTCTTAAGAAATACAAACAAGTGTTTTTGTGGTCATCATTGATATCATTTTATTTAGGTAGGGGTGATACTATCCATCTATAGGGATATTTGCACATAACATGACTTTACGTATGAATATATGAAGTAAGGGGGTATTAGGAACGTATGAAACTGTCAGATACTGTTCTTTTATTCAAGTTATTACTACTCATTAGTTGTTTTAGGACTATCATATGTTAAATATCAGTGGGAGGGGTGCTTATGTGTTGTTAAACTAGTTTTTTAATCCTTTTCCCAAAAATCTAAGCCAGCAATCGGACTTATAATCTAAACATAATTTGGAAACTTAAATTAGAGTAAATTCTACCAGGGGCTATTAGTAGCTATTTTAAAAGTCAGGAGTACGAACCACTAGTATAGTACCAACCTTTCCGGTATAAAATAGTTTTTAAATAGCAAATCAACCCAGCGGTGCCTTTGATCTCATTATAGGTAAGAAATAAATGGCCCCGACCATTTCAGAACAAAGTGCCTGCATTGTGCATTAAAATTCGAAAGACTCTTTGAAAATATTTTGAGAGAAAAATTGTAGTGAAACCTTGCAGAAGGTTGGAAATCAGTGATTTAAATATAACTGAAAAAATGCACCTCTCAAAGTAGGAATTGAGAACTATACACTTAACAGATTACACATATTAAATTAGAAATTGAGCCCAACTCCTACGGGAGATTGATTATATTTGAAAAGTAAAGGCTCTACCTCTTGATGACTGATATTTACCCTTTAGGATCATTTTATTTCAACGGTCAGTTATAGTATAAAAAATAAGCGTAGATACTTAGGTCATTGGTTGGTTTGTTTTCTGTCAGTTCTTTCTAAGATGGGGGGACATTAATCGTGGGATATTTATTTTAAAATATAATTCCTGAAATAAATGTTATTCTATTAGATAAGGATAGATATCAAATTAAAAGATATGAAAAAGATAGAAATTAGATTATTAAAATAAATTATATTGACAATATTAATTAATTGTATTATAATACACTTAATTAATATTGTCAATATAATTTATTTTAATAAATATAAAAGATAGAAAAAAGATAGAAATTAGATTATTAAAATAAATTATATTGACAATATTAATTAAGTGTATTATAATACACTTAATTAATATTGTCAATATAATTTATTTTAATAATCTAATTTCTATCTTTTTCATATCTTTTAATTTGATATCTATCCTTATCTAATAGAATAACATTTATTTCAGGAATTATAATACACTTAATTAATATTGTCAATATAATTTATTTTAATAATCTAATTTCTATCTTTTTCATATCTTTTAATTTGATATCTATCCTTATCTAATAGAATATATATTGTTCCTTACTACAAATAATTATGTATTTTATGAATAAATGTTATTGTTTTTGTTGCTTTCTCGTGCTTTTGGCTCGTATTAGCCCCTCCTCTAGCCCCTACCCGTTCATACATAAACACTTTACTTGCTCTAAATTTGATTATGTCTACGAGCTTGCTAAATATTCTTGAACTCCTCTCTCTATGGACGACCAAACGCAATGTTAACCACTTTTGCCATGCAGCCCACCATCAATCTTGTCTGGCTGACATCATTAGAAGCACGGACGGTTAGTTAGGGACGTTCGCTCGCTTCTTTTGTCAACGACGCTCGACGTCTTTGCGCTTGGGGCTTCTTCCCACGCACCCAACGGTGACAGAGAAGAATAGTTATTCACCTAGACTGTGGCCCTACCCGACAGGAAAACGTGGGAAGTTGGGTTTTGAGTTTCCTCGGCGTGGTTGGAACAGTATACCAATGAGCAAAGAACAAGACACAAAGAAATCTGGATTCCTATTAAAAGGGGTTGTTTCAATATTTTCTTAAGACACTGAAATCAAGACAAAAACTTGGCAAGTCTTTGGTAAATTCACAATTTTGTAAGTCTCTAATAAAATTCCAGTGGAGACTTCGGATGCCTTCACTGGAATCACGTCGAGAATTTTAGAAGATTTTTAGAAGATTTTATGAAATCCCATCTCAAGATTTAGTAGTTTTCGGTAAAATCACATCGGGAACTTCAGAAGCCTTCGGTGAAATCACATAAGAAGCATCAGAAGCCTTCTGTGAAATCACATAATCAACTTCGGAAATATTAGAAGAAATCATATCGGACGGAAACTTCAGAAATTTTCGGTATATTCTTAGTTCTACGATGACCGAAATAACTAAGGTGATCATTTTCAAAGAGTTATATTTTTAATCCCAACCGAGGACTTTGGGGAGAAGGAAGGGGGATACAATTTCTTAACATTAAAATCTCATGTGAGTCAAATAACCGAGAAAACAACAAAAATAATAAAAAAATGCTATTTTTTAGATATCTCGTTTTTAAATACCGTGAAATCTCGAGTGTAATACGTACAATTTCTACTCATTTCAGCTCGCTAAAATGGGAGTGAGTATTATACTAGCATAAAAAAAGTAATTTTCAATTTTGAACAAACGCACGGGAAGCTGTGAAGAGGTTGAACAGGTTCCATCAGATGATGATGACAATGAGATTTATTATGATGGCACCATTGAGTCGACAGCACTAGATGAGCTTTTACTAGTGGCAGTGAATACGGACAAGGCTGTAGCCAGCCAATAATTTCAGGGGGGTCGGAGGGTTGGTGGAACATGGGAACATCCTTCAATTGCCAAAAGCTAGAAAAAATTATAAATGATAAACAGTTCTGGAAGTTATCTGAAGTGTTTTAATGGCAACATAACTATCTAACTGCCGAAGTCTAGGAAAAATTCTAAATATTAAACACCTCTAAAATCTACCTGAAGTGTTTTTTATGACAACATAACATCATAACTGCGGAAGGCTAAGAAAATGTATTAATATTCAACACTCTCTGAAGTGCTTTTTATTGTAATACAGCCCCCTAATTTGTACTTGTATCTTAATTTTGATATTGTTTGAACCATAAATAAAGCCATATATATTTTGTTCATAAAATGTCGGGGGTATTTGAACTCCCAGACCTCCTCCTTCCTGGCTACGTCCTTAAATACGGGTGTTTTTAAGGATTACGCAATAATATTTAGGTGTTACCGTACGACCTTTTGTTTCTTTTTTATTAAAAGTTTAAGTTAAAGGTCCTTATTATACACAAATTTCCATTTTCCCAGAAATTTTCGGGCTCATTCAAGCATACGTATTATACACGGGTGCGCATTATATTCGAGATCTTACGGTAATAAAAATATCCAATAATTGATATAATCCCATCTTTAAAGTATTTTATTTATAAAAAATAGTCCGATAAAAGTATAACGTATTTTCAAAGATATTTGCGCCTTTGATTGCATAATAAAGGCATTTTTGCTATGAAATTATCAGAGCCCTTGATCGTTTACCTATAATGAGATCAAAGGTCCAGCAGAGTTGACTTGAGACTTCAAAGCTTTTAGTGCCATCAGGGTTATCATATTGGATATCACTCTTGACTGAGGTCCTGATTTTTTTTTTTTAATTTGGTTATAATCCCAGCCTCCTAATGGTAGTTTTTCACAGCTTTGAACGTCTATTTTGTCATCCTCTTTCCAAGCGAATGCTCGTACATTTACTTTCAGCTACCCTGATCGTCCATATCCCTTTCTATTGAGTCGCTAAAAACCTTTTAGGTTTAAGGTGAGTAGAATACTTGTTTGGAGACGTTGAGTACTGCTGATGAGCTGATACATGATACTCTATTGTGCAGGGAGACAGAGGGGTGCGGGTGATGGTATCGTTGTGGGAATATGAAGATGATGTAGAAAAGTCTTTATTTTTGGTATAATACATGCGTTGCTACTACTCTATAAAATATAATGGTGACCTGGGGGTCTAGGGGTAAGGTGTCAGACTTCTGTGCTGGCGGCCGGGGTTCAATCCTCGGTCCCGGCACAGATTTATCTGATTACCAAACCCTTCCTACACCTCTGACAAGACATCTTGTGAATGTGTGGAATGCCAGGCCACCACCGTGGTTCGGATTCCACGTTAAACTGTAGGTCCTTCATTTCATCTCACAATCACCCTACCAGTACACATTAGCGTAAGTGCGTATAACCCGAACGGGTAGTAAGACGCGGTGCTAATAATAATAATAATAATAATAATAATAATAATAATAATAATAATAATATATTTACAACTTAACTTACACCGTTTTCATGTTGTCACCATGAAGAACCAACTAAACAGCTAATAAATGTTTATTTTTGAACAAACACAGGGATAGTCTTGAATCCCCAACATAGTTGTCGAATAAGAATCCCCTATAGCTTATATACATGTTGTTTTGCCACTTAGTATCCATAAAAGTTGCATATCTTACAACATTATGTTAACGATAAGCCAAACGCTATTTTGATTTCTGAAATTTTTGTGTAACAGATCTCTTGCAATCTTTTATGGCCCATAATAACAAGCTTAAGCAAAGTCTGATAAAATGTATTAAAGCACATTTTAGGATATGTTATTTTTAATTGCGAAACACATTAGTAACTAAGTTTAATGAACCGTTTTTTTCCACCATGTCTTACTAGCTAACTTTGTTGCTTTGAAAATACAAAACAATATTAACATCTGTGAAACGAATTTTTTTTTAGAAAGTCTGTTTTGGTTTACATTTGTATGAAGAAGTTAAACTAGTTTTTAAAATATAAGACTAGCTACGGAATAAAAATAAGTCTCAGAGCCCTCTTTCGTCTGACTTGTATTATGTAACACTTCTTTGTGGTTTGCTTATAGTACAATTTTCATATTACGAACATTTAAAAAAATATAAACAAATTTTCTTCGGCCAAAATTGGTCGAATTTCACTATTTGGTTAGTTTATTTTTAAAGGTTGATAATCTATATGAAAAGTAACAGCTTCAGATCATATGATTTGACGTATGAATACGTGAAGGTAGATATAGTAACTTTTCTAGTGGTCAGATAAGGCCCTATATATGAAATTATACTATAACAAGTAACCATCTTCTTTTTCTTTTCTTTTTTGGTTTTAAAATGTACGCCCCTGAAAACAATAATCTCGACAAATCAATCAGCGCAATACTATTACAAAGGGGAAACAATTTGCGGTTTCAACGGATTCCTCCCCTTCCCCTCACTCAACGATAACATTGGATGGGGGGGGGGGGGGACACATTCTTACTAGGGGGTTGCGCAGCCAAACACGACTGTATGGTTTGTTTTTGATGGTGAGGTCAGTTTTTCAATCCCGGCCTGGTGTATTGAGATGCTTTTCCCTCAATTATTTCCCATTTCCTTTTTACGCAAATACGTATACGTCCTCTATATTTCTCAACAATACCCAATTAGTTTAAATATCCATATAGTCCGGACAGGTAGTGGGACGCCGCAGTAAAGGATAAGTAAAAAAACACGCAATTTAACTAACCGTTATCCGTTTCAATGGCCGAATGGTCTGAGCCGTCATTCTCACGTTAAACTGGCCTGCTGATAACCGGAAGATCGGGGCTTGAATCCCGGGTGGGTCTGTTGAGGGAGGTTTTTCTTTAACGTTTTCCCACCTTCCTTCCACGGAAATGACAGTAGTTTACCTCTAAAATGCTTCCTCCCTAAGCCTTACCCCATTAGAGTAATTGTCACATAGCCTTTACGTATAACCTGAATTGGTAGTAAGATGCGGTCATAAAAATAAATTTTACAAAGATCCAGTCTACTCTTCTATACCAATTACCTTTCTTTTCCCGGGCATCCAATAAAAAAATTTGGATTTTGGACTTTGGACTTTTTATAATGAAAAATTTAAACTTTTAAACAATGTTTACAAGTCTATGTATAATGTCATGGATAATAGTTTTGGGTTAATTCAAGTTAACACGAAACGCGTTTACATTTAAAGGTTTTGCCAAAATTTAACCTAAGCACAATATATGATTAGCAAATATCTCGGGTACCTAGATGGCCCTTTTAAAATTGCTTTTATCTTGTCCTTCTTTGTGATAAGTCACATGTGGAAAAAATCCTATAATACAGCCGGCCTTCATTCGAACCTCAATCTCTTCACCATAGGCAGGCAATACAGTTAATTGTGAGATTGATGCCTTATACTGTGTAATCACATTTGTGGGTCCTGGTGGTAATTATACCGCTCTATCTAAACAGTCAAAATGCAACAGGAAACTGTTAAGATTTTATATCACGCATGGTTAATTGCGTAAATCAAAAACACGACTTAGCTCCGAGCAGACATCACATATAGATGCGGTTCCCCGCCAATTTTCACCAAACAAAGATTAAATAGATATAACTTGAAGTATTTTGCTATTTTTCAATATCACATATTTATTTTTAGATACTATACTTGTAGAATATATAAAAAAAAATTTAGGAGGAGGGGGATACTTCAAGTTATCTCATTTTTCAAAAAGTAATTTATAAAACCGCACTACGATGTGATTCAAGTTGAATTATACTCGGATCATGAAGGACACATTTTTTGAACATCTTTTTTAACGTTATATAATAAATATAAGGCGGACAACTTTGACAAAAGTTCACTAATCCGCCTATATTTATCTTACAAAATATGTCAAAGATGGTGCAATTTGTTAAAGGGGATAGACAGCTCAAGAACAAGTGATTCGGCTTATGAATACATTAAGTTAGCTCTAATAACTTTTATAACTGTTATCCAAGATTTTTTCCATGAAGGAAATGGAAGTGAGTGATTATTATAAATATCTCCAAATACAAATAAGGAAGATCGACCACACAGAAATGTTTGGAACTGTCACATAAGAGGCCATAAAACAATCTCAAATGTTTGGCTATAGTCACAACCAGGAATCAAACTGTTTGGCAAAATTCCTGATCTCAAGTTTATGATTGATTTTAAAACTTTTGTAACATTGGTCGATACGTTCTATAATTTAAAAAAAAATTGTATGATATATCATTGTAAAAATAAAGTAATTTGATGAGCTAATTTATTAGTTTGTGGAACTGACTCTACTATTTAGAACTAAATTGAATAAAAACCCATATAAACAGTTAAAAAGTTTTAATTTAATGTTGTCCAATGAATTCAACCAAAATAGTACAATACGATATGTTTTGCGATTAAACTTTACAAAATCATTAATTGTCGCTTAAGGCCAGATAACGACTATTTCGAGCAAAACTGATAGAAAATCGTTCTAACTAGCATGAAAGGCTGACCTAACAATGTTGGGAGACGATTTAAACCCAAATGTGAGAAATCTGTATATTTTGCAACAAAACTGTTTGAAATTGATTAAATGTGATTCTAAACAGCTATAAAGGTTAAAATGTATGTTATAATTCAGCAATGACTTAAAGCCAAATGGTACACATCGTTATGATTTTGCACTAAGCTGATTTGAATCACTAAAATTGTCGTCCAAATGACAAGATCGACAATTGAAAGGGATAGAATATACCATTTATGAAAGTAGTGCTATATTCTACGCACAGTTATAACTAGAAGATAAGGTGGATGGACGTGCGTGCGGGAAAAATCCAGTGTTCTTGAAGCTTTTACGGACTTTTTTTGCCTTAATAGATAAAATATTTCTCCAGTACAAACGTAGAATTTAATTTTCTTCACATGACGACACCAACAGTTCTCGAATATCTATCAAAGGTGTCCGGAATTTAATGACAACTTTTTCTCTTCATTTAAAAAGTTTATCATCTAATGCCGCTATGCTCATGACGAATATTCAACAACTGTTGATATCACCACGGAATAAAACTAAACTCTATGATTATAATGGCGCAATATTTTATTTATTTTAACAAAAAAAAAGTTTTGCCATAAAATCTGCAACAGCATTGACCTTTTCTCGCGTCCCCTATACTCCCACCTTAAGAGAAAACGGCAGGACAAGAGGGAGAAATACTCGTCGATATGATTATGTGCACTGCCGCAAGATTCTACATTAGAACCTTTTAGCAACTAACTTTATTAAAACCTTTTAATTTGATTTAGATCAATTTCAAATGGCATTGATTTATTTAACAAACCTGGTACAAAATCAGTCCTGAATAGAAACCTCATTTCGGGGACGCATTATCGATCCTCTTAGACTAAACACATCCCAAAAGGGACAATAGTCACTGCGCGACTGTCAACTGTACATATACGGAAATAATCTCCGTCTTTAAAGCCAAGTGACTGACTGTTGCAGCCCAGCCGCCATGATTCCGGTTGGTAGGTACTACCTGTGTGCTAGAGGAAGACGTGACTTAGAAGAATAACCTTGAGGAGATTGTCTTATGGCGAGAGAGTTCCGCACGACTTGCCATGGTGAAGGTTAGATAGGCTGCTACTGCCGTTGCTGCTGCTGCCTGGTAGCCAGACAGGAAAACATTCCTTCACAATTTGTTATTTTATCACCACGTCTTACTTACTACCTGTTCCGGTTGAACGCATATATTATAATTAATCTTATGGGGTAGAGATGAGGAAGGAAGCGTTTTAATAGTAATCTACGCGCATTTGCGTGGATGGAGAGTGGGAAAACATTTAGGAATAACCACCCTCAGTGGACCTGACTGGGATTCTAACCCCGATCTCCCCGTCGTTAACAAGCTAGTTTAACACGACAGTGACGCCCTGGCCTAGACCGTTCTGCCTCTGAAGCGGGTTTCTTCACAATTGCCCTTACAATATATTAATAATTACAAGTCGCATTCTATCCGCCAGAGTACACAGGTACAATCCAAATGTTCATCCTATCTGACAGCTATAAAACTTACTAGATCTACTTTTATATGTCAAGTGATGTGATCTACACTTGTCACTTATCAATACCTACAAAATATATATCAAAAATGTATTAAAATGTTACCAATGTTGACCGCAAAATAAAATTGTTTGTCTTTTTTACATGGCTTCTCTTATTAAAATTGGATTAAGTCAAGCTCGCATGAGAAGCGACCAGGCATTGTGTGAGTTCGATTCTTGTTTTATCGGCATCGGTGGGCACGGTCAAAGGTGTCAGGCCCTTATTTTCTGAATTGACAATCATGGGATGGTCAGAGGTCGAATCCCAGCGGGATTACAGAGCGGAAATGGCTAGTAAGACACGGAGCCTAAATACAAATTCTTATATGTTTAGGTTATTTCCACTTTATATAACAATTCATGCGTGGCCTAGTGGTTAGAATTGTTTATTACAAGTCTAGGGGATCTTAGTTCAATTATGGGTTGTGTTGAAGAAGACATTTATAATTTATTTATACGGCTGTCTTGTTGTTTTGAATAGTAACTATCTTAAGCTGGCGTGTCATATTAGACGGTAAGCTAAGCCCGTTTTATGTTGTGTTCTGGTATAATTTGTGTGTTTTCCAAGTGTAGTTAAATATCAAATCAAAAAAGTTATTGGTGATTTTATTCTGAAATAGCATTTAAAAAGTAACATATGCACTTTACTGTCGTCGTATAGTGATACTAATCAATCATCATCATCGTCATCACACGTTTAACACAAGGGTTATCATTGTTAAGTGACAGCCCAAGGCTGCTGGATATTATTTATATATGCCTTCTCGAGAAATGCATTTATTTGGGGTTTTTTATGAAAGAATTAAATGATATTGTTTTAAGATTATGGTAATTTAATGAAAATTAAACACATAGTGATATAGTAGCTACCAGCATCGTTGAACATTTTGACTAAATACTCATCTAGTCAGGTTTGCCAGTATCGGAGAAGCCTGGATTCAAATCCCATCCAAGCATATTGAGAGTGGTTTTTCCCTATAGGGTTTCCCACTCGGGTAGTAAGACACGATGAAAAATAAACCCAATTTATTTGAGAACCTTTTATTTATCACACATTTGGGCTAGGTATGACAAAAGAGAAATCGACGCATACAGGATCTATAAAACACTGTCAAAACAAAACAAAGATTTGTGACCGTCATTAATTCTAGAGTAGACTAATGTAAAATTCATTGTGCTCTAATTCACAAATGGGAAAATAAATACACTCACCTGTCGAATATAAGCTCGCAATAAATTGGATTTCAGATGGTGGGTAAGTCGAGGTTTGAAACTTGTACTGGCATTCTAATGGCGTTTTTTCTATCCTCTCTTCTCGCTGATGCGGGTGCACTTCAACTAAAACCATTCTCATACTAGCCCTTTATAATATTCGTGTTAAAAATAATATTGTCTATCAAAACCAAAGAAAGATACTTTTTTTTGTCAGACATTTAGTACTGTAGTCCATTCACGATAAGTTTAATAATACCTTTTTGACAAATTTAAATTATATTAAATCATTTAATATCACACAATTACATACATTTCCATGATGATTAACACTAATTTGATTTTATTAAAAAGTAAATCCGACCTTCTTCGGTGGCTGCGTGGTCCAACCCGCTACTCTCGTGGTAGATTAGACTGCCGATGACGGGAAGATCGAGGTTTGAATCGGTTGGGTGTATTGAAATGGGTTCTTCCGAAATGATTTTCCACTCTCCCTTCATGCAAATGCGGATATACTTCCTAGAAATATAACCTTCTTCATCTATATTATTATTATTAGCACCGCGTCTTACTACCCGTTCGGGTTATACGCACTTACGCTAATGTGTAATGGTAGGGTGATTGTGAGATGAAATGGAGGACCTACAGTTTAACGTGGAATCCGAACCACGGTGGAGGCCTGGCATTCCTCACATTCACAAGATGTCTTGTCAGAGGTGTTCTTCATCTATAAATCTATAAAGTAATTAGTACATAAACGTATAACTCAAACGGGTAATAAAACGCGGTGCTAAAAAGCAACTAATAAAGCAACAAATTTATATTACTGAGAGTAGTTTATTGTTGCTGTGACAGTACTATAGTTATAGAGTATGAACAGAGCGAGGGTAACAAATTACAAAACTAAAGTTTGTTCACGCGTTTTTGATATTGAGGTCAAAATATTATTAAAGTGGTCTCATACCCTTTCACATATTACCTCTTTAATTATTTATTGGCAATAACCGTCCACCATTTGTTTAAATTAAAAACTTTTTCTCGCTAAAAACGGTAAATGGGTCTTAAACAAGAATTGTCACATCCGATACTTTATCCATACACATTCATTCGAAAGTCAGTTTCGTCTTGTCTGTCGTTTCGGTGTCGTGGAGGTCAGGATTTTGATTCCCGCTGAGGTGTGACAACTTTTTCCCACCACCTACCTCAACGCGAATGCGGTTACAGTTCATCTAAACTTTAATAACCTCACTCCTACCCCATTAGTATACATATTTCGATAGCCCGGACGGGTTGTGATACGTGCAGAAGAGGAAAAAATAATTTCGACTCGTGGGTTTTTTTCTTTCAAAAATTGGTATTAACACATCATCAGGCTACCAAAGAGCGTATACACCTAATTTGTGAATAATATTTATTATATTTTAGAACTACAAAGAAATGTAAAACTGTAATTTGATTAAAAATACTTTCATAACTAATATTTGAAGAAAACAGTGTAAAGAATGAAACCGACAAAAGTTCAGCTTGATAGTAAAAATCTACTTTCAGTTTTCCAACACGTCATTCGTTTTATTGTGTAATTAATAGTGTGTGATTGTTCTTAATTAATTATATGTGAATAGGGTTAAACCTAAGTCTCACAAACAACATCCTTGTATTTATATGTGTGTGTATGTGTAGTGGATGTGAATGTATGTATGTATATATGTGCATCTATGCGTATGTGTATGTGTGTGTAGACCTGCATTGGTGGGCACGCGGACTAAATTTCAGGTTTACCTAGTCTAGTTTGCCAAGGATGGGAAGTCCAGGGTTTGATTCCTGGCCAAGTGTATTAAGGATGGTTTTTTTTTTCATGAGTGGTTTTTCACTCTTTCTTTCTTTCTCCATGTAAAGCCTTAAAATCGTTTCATCTCATCTCTCTACCCCATTAGTGTGTAATTAAAATGCGTATTTCCTGGAAGGCTAGTAGGAAGCGGTGAAACAGATAAAGACAATGTAAAGAAAAAAAAAAAAATAGCTTACTTCACCTATTTCCTTACCTGATAGAAGGAATATGCCAAACCTTTACTCAAAGCATTGTGCCTCCAGTTTACCATAGGCTTTCTTTGCTTGGTTCACTATGGTGAAACTTTTGGGGTACTGTCATAGTGTAATCACTCAAGGTAGGACTGTTACCTGTCAGGGTAAACGAAGTGTATATGTAATGATTGATAGCCAAGCCACAAATATCAATCAAAACGGGATGTAAATATTTTGTACCAAATCAAACTATACATGTTGACGTACAAGCCTCATGCAATGTAATTAAATGTTTATTGCTTGCACTTTAATGTAAGCGCTAATTAGAGTCAAGTTATTTAGCTGCGTCTTACTACCCCTTTGGGTTGTATGCTTTATAGTCAAGTATTAAAATAATTAGTCTAACATATTTTTAATTATAATTTAGATTGTTATTAAAGTGTAAGTATGCCATCTTCAATATACTTTGAATAAGTTGATTTATTATTTAAACAAAATAAGAAAATTTGCTAACGCAAAAGTATTTGTTGTTAGTGATTAAATGAACTTTTAAAAGCTAAATGTTTATTTCCAAGGGAGGTAGGCGTATTTAATCTTATATCAAATATTTTAGCTCAGTTTTTTAATTATGTTTAAAAAACACGAGAAACAACCCTAATATTCCTTTATTAAATATCGGCTTTTTATTTATAATGTATCCATTTTTAATCTTATTAAATCCTATAATGAAATCAAAATACGATTTCAACACGAGCAGAAAATTTTCATTATTTATTTTTCAAGAATAACTGTTATTTTAAAATTGAAATAAGAAGTGTTTGGTACTATACAATATAAAAAAAAACAAGAAAATTTAAAGCGAGCTTGGAACATCAAATTTGTAAGAATTTTTTTTTAAATTTTGATCGTGTATTTTAACGTAATTTTATAAATAAGTTATTAATATTATACTTAAATGTGGTTAATCTTTATAAACATTTATTTACTACATTTATAAACAATTTAAATGCTAACGCTCTTAAATAGGCAATTTCAGCGCTAGCAATTTTTATGTCTTAAAATAGTTAGTGTATTTGTAAAAAAAAAAAAAAGCAAACAAAATATTGGGTACATATAATAATACTAGCTGAAGTACCCGGTGTGTCCAAGAATGATTCTAATTAACTTTTAAAAAGGCTCATAAATTTGGGTGGAATTGAACACGATTTAAGACAAAATATATTTGCATTAATTCTTAAATAATAAACATTTCGTGATAATCTTTTTTTAACACTACGGTAGATAGGTTGTATGGTAGATTTGAAACGGAATTTTTCTCTGAGCTTCGATCACTCCAGTAGCCTTATACCCTCTGGTTCTCTAAGTACACATGTTTTATAGTTACCTTCTTTTTTAATATATGCCCCAACCACTCGATTCTTTTGCTTCTTAATATTGCTGAAATGTCTGCTTCTTTAAAGATATCACGCTTCTCAACATTTTCCTTAATTCTGAATTCCCCCTTCTTTTTTTCTTTTTTTTTGCACCGGTCCAACTATGTTCCTTATTAATTTATTTTTAAACGCTAATGGATTCTTCTCCATTTATTGTTAAGGTGCGGCCGGAGGGAGAGCGAGTAATTTTACAGTTTTTATAGCATTAAATTTATTTGGCCAAAATAAATCAAATATTTCTCCAGTAGCAACATAGAGTTTAGTTTTCTGCACATACTAATATTAACAAATGTTGAATATCGGTCAAGAGTGTCCTGGAATTTTGTCAAAACTTTTCTCTTTATTTAAAAAGTTTTGACAAAATTCCAGGAAACCCTTGACATATATTCAACATTTGTTAATATTAGCATGTGCAGAAAACTAAACTCTATGTTGTTACTGGAGAAATATTTGATTTGTCTTGGCCAAAAAATTTCAATTCTATAAAAACTGTAAAAATATTTGCGCTCCCTTCGGCCGCACCTTAACGTCCACAATTCAGATTCATTGAGTAGCACCGGTCTTAATATTGTTTTAAATACTCTTTTTTTTCCCTTCTAGACACTATCTTTGTACAACAATAAACAAAGCATAAACAAACTTATTCGCAGCCAATATTTCCTCCATGTTTTTGTTATAATTTACGTTCTTCCAAGGTATTTGAAGGATCTAACTTGCTCAAACTTCTTTATTCGACTGCTAAGGCTGCATTCTCTTTTGGTTCTCTCTTTATAACAATATATTTTTATATTTATTACCAATCCCACTTTACATGCCTCTCCTCTGATGTAGCCTCTGCTCGTTTTTAATTCATCTCCTGTTTCCCTTAAGCCACAAAGTCCACAAAGCCATTCTTTTATTTTCACGCCAGCCCAAAATTATGTATACATTGCGCAAACGTTTTTCAGTGCATTTTCTAATACTATAGTAAACAAAATGGGTGAATTACAGTCTCCTTGGCTATCCCTCTTCCTACATTGAACATTCAGAGTCTATTCTTTCTACCCTCATTACATTTCGTATTATCTAAATATAACATTAAGAAAACATTCTAAAGAAATGTTTAACTAAGGAGCGTTATTAAGATAAGATAATGGGACTTTAAACTAATGTATTAAAAATTTATTGTGATAAAAATTAATAAATGTCATTAAATACATTTACAATTTATAGTAAGGTCAAAAAGATAGAATGAATATAGAAAAGATTGAATGACTTTTTTTTAAATAAATTTTAAGAATTAAAAATGTTGTATGTTTAGTTAATAAATCGTAAATAATATATAAATGTTGAAAATTAATAGGTAGGCCCTATAAGTTGAAAAATTAAAAACAGTTAATTACTGGTATATTACCATGCGTGCAATATTAATCAAAAAAATGTATATTGAAGAAATATTTTATTGTATTTAATATTATTATGTCCAAAATATGTTTTGCCATAAAAACTGTAAAAATATTTACTTTAACTCGTGTTTACTTCGATTCACCTTGAAGCAAGAACTCTTTTTTTTTCCCCCTTTGCTAAGATATAAATCAACATCTGCAGATGAATTTATAGACACTCTCGTATTTGTGAGTGAACAAGGTGAGACGAGATTGAAGGTGAATCTATCTCGACCGCGTCGCAAAGGAATCAATATTCAAATGATATCCCTTGTCCGCGTCAGTTTGTTCGAGGTCGCGTTTCAATCATTGTCAACCCTCATGTCACTTTGGTCCAAAACACGAGGGAACGAGCGTTAGACTCACAAAGAAAAACAAGTAAGAAAGAGTGAGGGAGACAGACTGGGTTGAGCTAGAAGCTAAGAAAAGGGAAGTTCGATGGTCACAATCTGAGCCAGATTTTAATGACATGTCATCTTTTTATTATTCATCACATACAACGTTCATAAGTAGATACATTTGTTCATTATTCCCATGTTTGTTGTAGATATGTATATTTTATATGGTAATTTTGTTATTTTTTAGGCATTTTTGAGTGGTTTTAAGGCATTTATGTCAAGTAAGTCTATTTTTAATACTCTCAATATTTTATGAATGCATAAATGTCTAAACATATATTTTTTCAACAAACAGTTGTCTGAATGAGAAGCTGTTGTAATGAAATTTCTATCCTTTTTCATTGTCTGTTTATAAAATACACATTCCTGGTGAGGCACTGAAACAGGCTGGAGAGGGCTGCGCTGGGAGAGGATAGCCGGATTTGTTCATATTCTTCTTCTAATTTTTTTAAAATTTAAAGTTTTTCTTAGAACAGTAATAAATAGTAAGTAAATAATAATTAAAAAGCCCTTTTTGAAAAAATTAAAATGGGTGTGTGTACTTATGTACGCGCGTGAGAAGTTATACTTCTTTGTCATCATTAAATAAACTAAAAGAATCTTAGATTGATGAATAAGATTTATTGTAGAGAATTAGATATTAGAAATTAATAATAAATATTTAAAATTGAAAATTAATAATTTTAATATATATTATTAAAAATAAAATTTAGAAAATAATAAATATATATGACATAATTTGTACTTAATATTATAAGATTCTTAATTTTAAATATTTATTATTGATTATTTAATATTTTAAAAGTAAATGAATAAATTTAATAATAAATTAAAAAATTGAATTTAAGTTTATTCATTTTTTAAATACATATTATTTTCTTAATTTAATATTCACTTTTCATTTTTATCAAAAAGTTTTCATTAAATTTGTTAATTTATTTTTATAAATATTTATTATTTATTCAATTTAATAATGAATATTAAAAATTAATATTTTAATTTGATGTTCGATTTAAATTTTTATCACACATTTTTTATTAAATGTTTTATTAATTTTATTTCTTTATTTTGTAAATATTAAATAACCAATAATAAATATTTAACAATAATAATTTATATCAATAAATAATACATACGGATAGTTAACTCAATTATATTGGAGCACTTGAAAAGTCTATAAGCACAATTTTTTTTCACTATATTTACGAATAGTAAATAATATTAATCAAATATTCAATTTAAATCACTACTGAATATAATTTATTAGCACATATATAATTCGCACTTGTATGAAACTAAAACACGTGTTGTGAATGTAGAAACTAGAAACATGTGGATAAATATTATATATATGAAAACAGTGATCAGAGGCGACGAGCGTACCAACATGCGCGACTAACAGAGGTTCTATTTCTATTTTGTTGGTAGCTTTTTTTTTCGAGACTTAATGAGCGGTTTAACTTCAACCTGTTACTTTTGTGTTACAGTGATGCGCGCGCATCTTAAAATTTCACTCTCATCATTTTTTTCATAACGCGCCTAAAGAAGTATAACTTCAAAAAATTCAAAGAATAATTATTAGTAAACTACTTCTCCCCCCACTCCCCCTTCCCCCGTAGAAACAAATATACAGTTTTATTCATCAAGTCCAACACTTCCCAGAAATCAATTTCAAAGAAAATTTAAAGCCATTTTCATTCTAAAGGCTAGAATAAACTTTAAACAACACCTTGAAGTATGATCGTATAGCATATAATTAAAAAGTTTGAACAAAATCCATCAAATCTTTCAATGTAGTCCCAGCTACAGATAGCTAGATAGATAGAGAGCGAGATAGAGAGAGAGATATGCAGATAGAAAGAGAGAATTGTAAAATTCATTTTTTGGGGTTCGGGGACAAGATTTATCATAATATTGAGAATGATTTTTTTTACGATTATAATACTTTAGCTATATGAGAAATATCTTTCATTCCCTTGAAAGACAAGATCCTTCTCGCACAACTGTCATGCTAGCGTGTATCATGTCTTAGCACCGGAGGTGGACTGGCAGATTCCAAGCGGCAAATATGATTACCCTTAGCACATTTATATTATTAGCTTTCATTTATTTATTTATTTACACTATTTACACTATTTATCCCGATTCCTAGTATGTAGCTCGGGACCTAGATCGGCATCTTGTATTAACATTACATCTTTAAGCTATGTTCTTTTTTTTTTAATACAATAATAAATATATAATAATATCTACCACTAAACTTATGTTTCAGTGTAAGCTTAATTGAGGCAAGTATTTATATCTTTATTATTACCTAGTTAATTTAATCTCGAGGCCATTAAAGCCACATTATGTATAGTCAGTTTCTACTGACATGATCAAAAATGCTTCAAAATGCTTAAAAAATAGCTTGGTGTATTTATTGATACATTTAAGTTGGTAAAATGATCCTCCACTCACTGATTGATGTCAATAACCAAATATATGATTTTACTTTTGTTTATAATAATCACAAGAAACAACCAACTAGATGGTTTTAAAGTTGATGCCATCATATTTGTTCACAAATGGGCGCCTCAGACTTACTCACTGAACTTTTGATTAAAATTTAATATAAAAAATAATTTAGAATCTAATGAATATATTTATTTTAGTTTGAAATAGTTGTGGCAGTCCGAATCAAACCTTCCCACCGGGATATCACCCAGTGTCCCGGCGGCCCAGTCCACCCTTACTCAGCTACAGCAGAAATGTTTTGGATTCAGACAGGTTCTATTAATTCTTACATTGCTAGTATTGCTTAGATCATACCTTCTTAAAATATGCCTGTCGGTGGCCCATTTTTCTGTCTAAGGAGCTGCTTTTATTTTATTTTTATTTTTCCTCCCAAGTGGAAATGTTAAATGCTGGAGGTCATGCGAGCAGATCCAGTCTGTCCAAACGTATATTGACACCTGTAATACCATACGTTCCACTGAGTAGTTAGTCTTAAAAACATAGCAATGGAATGCATGCGATGACCATCAATTAACTCGTAGCGAAATACCTTGTAGGTGATTACGTCACGAGCGATACATTTCTTATCGATTTACTTGGAGAATTTATATTAGGGATACGAATAAACACGTTTCTATTACTACGATATGTTGTTATTTGCACGCTTCATCGCCACTGAATATCCAGGTAGCAGGACAAATCATTCAACTGCAACATTATAAAATATCCGGATAACAGAACGAATCATTCAACTGCAACAAAATAATCTTGGTCTGAGGCGTCCCTCTCGCAGTAGACTAAACTGGATGAAGGGGAGATCGGCGTTTGAATCCCGGTCGCGTGTACTGAGGATGGTTTCCTTAAATTGCTCTCCACTCTTCTTCCACACAAATGTGGGTACACCTCTAAAATTCAACCCTTCTCATACTACATCTTAACAATTAGTACGTATTCTTATAGCACAACCTGGTCGTAAGGCGCGGTGCTAAAAAAAAGTTAGAAGAGAGATATGGATGATTTCGTAGCTAAACACAAGCGTATCTTTGACACTAATTACATCCACACCACAAGGGTTGACCTCGGTGGTCTTGTGGTAAGGTGATTGTCTAGGACCTGTGTTTCTGGGTTCAAACCCAGTCGGTGTTGACGAATTTTTCTTGAGCTAGCCTATACAAATTTGTATCACAACTTCCATCGGAGGCGAAGTAAAGTCGTCGGTCCTATGTCAATTCTGGCATGTAAAATAACCTTTGAAGGTACGTTAGATAGATCCTTCGCAGAAAAATTGATAGGCTCTTTCGCTTCACTCATATAAATTATCTTGTGCTGATACAATCAATCGGTTCAGAAACTGCTCGTTAAATACCTCCATTAAATAAATTAATAATAAATAAATAAACCACCATAGGTATCTCTAAGAAAAATATTCTTCCAATGTTAACAGGATAAATCCATCAACAAGTAAGATTTATTATTAAGTCATCCACTTAATTAACCGACCATTGTACAGCAGGCATGCACCTGCCTCGGATCTAGGAGACTAGGCTTCGATCCTTGACCGTGCTGGACGTAATTTTATTTTCACAATGTAGTTTCCAATACTCAGGTGAATGAATATCAATCCCAACCACTCAATCAGTTCCCCTTAAATTATAAATAGTTGGATTGCCATAGAAAAAATGAACCTGGTGATTCAAGATATACTAGTTTTTCTTTTAAATATGAATACAACTTCCCATCAATTCACCAGCTATCATGAATTACATTTGTCAGATTTCTGAGCTTCTTTTAATGTTGGTATATTTAGTTTTCTGTAAGTAAGCTTTCACTGCGGGGCTCTTATCCTCCACTACGCGCTAACGCAGTTACACTTTCACTGAACTACACCTTAAACTAGAATGTTAATAAATCATGGTATTAAACGTATTCAATAAAACCTCACCTGCTTCAGTAGTCGACTGGTCTAAGACGTCATTCTCGCTATAGACTGGACCAGAAGTTCCCAATTTTTTTAGATGGAAGGAGCCTTTGCAATAGAAAAAATATATATTGGAGCCTCTGTCATATATTTTTAACACTAAAAATATCACGAACATTTAATAAAGACGTTAAATTTTACAGATATAAAAGTATAAAACAAACTGAAAAATCACATGTTCTGGCTGCATCATGTAGATTATTCAGATTTGTAAAAATTTAAAATTCTAATTGCTGATACTATTTTAAAGTGTGAGAAACCATCAAAGAACATTTTTAATTGCTTCATGGAGCCTGAGATAACAATGGTGGAGCCTAAGGGGGTTTTTATCGCGGGAAAACCTAAAAGTTTTTTGAAAAACGCTGGACTGTACTATCTCTGACCGGGATTTGATTCCTACTGAGTTTTTTTATTTTTCTAAATGCATTACCACTCTTTTACTTTACACCCATTGCTCTTTCCAGCTTATGGTCCGGGCAGTTTTTTATTCAAGCCATATATTTTTCTCTACCAGCTGGCTAGGCTTTCTTAGCTTCATACACTTTATACTCTAGCTTAATACTAGGACAGGTACGACATCCAATCAGCCGTTAATTTATCAATGTTAAAGGGTAGACAATATTTCACAAATGAATTTTTTTTTTGCCATACCAGATATCGAACCTGGGACCCTTAACTTAGTAGGCAGACACGCTATCGTCTGAGCTAGAGTATAGGTTGCTTTACCACTCTTCGTCCACTCAAATTCGATTACACTTCCTCTAATCTCAACTTTCCTCATTCCTAGCACATTATCTTAATTGTTGCATACGATGTTCTTTTAAAATAAAATAATTAAAAATCGTCTTGTTTATGTTTATTTGTTCTTAAAGTTATTTCTATGGCGATACGACTTTAGGTAAATTGATTATTAGTCAGAACTGGAAAATATACGTACAACTAGAACGTATAAATATTTTCCAACCCCGTGCAGAGAACGTGAGAAACTGACCAAACATAATTAGCGGTTACAGATCATGATCTAGTTTAAAGAAAAGAACTGGTGGAGTAATTTGCTCGTTTCTAGGTAACTCGGGTTACTACACTTCTTCGACTCGCTGACTGGGCTAAGTGAATCTTTCTACTACAAAAACAAGCCCATGGAATAGTGACGAAATTATCATTTAAGTTCAACACGGTATTTATGCAAACGATTCAATAATAAATGGCACAAACTTTCTAATGTTGTGTATTAGGGTATATAGTTTGGAAGAAAATTATCAAAAACAGATTTTCATTAAACTACCTTTAAGTAAGTTTTCCCATAAAAAACAAACACATCATCTTGTTAATTACAATAAACACTCTTAATATATAAATTTTAAACCAAACTGTTCAAAATTTTATCAATTTAAAAATTAAACTATTTTTAATTTGTGTAAATAAAAACGTATTTTTTATTTATCATGAAAAATTTAACCGACACCCATATTGAACCAAATCACTAGAGCATTTTTTTTAATATTCAAATTAAAAATAATCCCGTCATCAGTTAGCAACCCTTAAATTAATTCCACCCCCCACCTCCCTCACCCCAGTTTTATTTTTTATGTAAAACACTCTACAGATATACATTTTAAACAAAATCATAAGAGAATTTTCAAAACATTCCTAACTTCTGAGAATCACTGATAATTAACTCCTCTAACTAACTACTCTTTGAATTTCTACCCAAAAGTCAAGTACAAAGTGTTAATTTTTCCACAAAAAACGAGTATACGGTTTTATTTTTCATATACAACATTATCCAGATATGCATTTTAAACAAAATCATAAGAGAATTTTCAAAATATTCCTAACTTCAAAAAATAACTCATAGTAATTAAACTACCCTTCAAATTTTTACCCAAAAGCCAGATACAAAGTGCTAGTTGGCATGTAAAAAACCTCCCTAGATATTCATTTTAAACAAAATCGTTAGAGCCGTTTTCGAAAAATTTGTAATTAAAAAAAATCACTCATCAATAAACTAGACTACTCTTAATTTTAGTGTTAAGATCAAAATAAAATAAAAATTCTTGAGGTATTTTTTCCTATAACATCTAACATCAAGTTTGAGAAAAATTCATCAGTTTCAGATAATATGTTGATAGGGACAAAAAGACATACATAAGAACATAAATAATTGTAAAACCCACTTTTTCGGGTTTATACACACAAAAGACACATAAGACGTAAAGACTCATCATAATACAGAGGTAGAAAATACTGGTGGTTACATGGTCTAGGGCGTCAGGCTCATAATAATAAACTGTAACATCTAAAGGTACATTTACACCAGAGCGAATGGTAGCGAATACGAGCGGACGAACAATCGCTCCTGTTCCATTCGGAGATGTTCGAACCTGTTCGAATGGTGTTTACACAGGAGAAAACAACTTAGATTCGATGACGTTCGTAAAAGATCCAACCATTCGCAGCTACCTCGGGAGTGTGAATACTCGTGTACCATGAATTGAGCGAACTGAAGTGGTTTGTATTAAAGGTTTTCCCAAATCGCTATTCAAGGAGCTGTGGAAACATTTCCTCTAAAGTTATACTTTCCTCACCCCTTCCTCATTAGTGTAAATATGCGGATTGTCCGGTTGGGTAGTAATAAGTGGTGCACGCACACACACGTACACGTGATAGGTGCCTTAAAAACAACAACGGATGACTAATGCAACTGTTTTCTGTCAAAGAATTACAGCTCCTCTTGAAATACAATCGCTGACGATGATCACTGTGATTTCTATTATTCCGCGATAAAGCACGTGCGAACTCTATTAGGAACGAAGCAGCTAGCCAATCATCAACTTACCCTGAGTGGAAAACCCCTGTGTGTGCCTATCTTGTGCACCACTGAACGTGAGATCACAGCCGATCCTAAAACACGGATTGGTGTTTTTTTTTTTATCTCTCAACCCTAACCAAATAAAGGTTGCCAACTTCACCTTTGTTATTCCCTTTCTAAACGGGGCTGCTTGCTCTATTTATTTGCCCCTTGTAGAACACGTACTCAACGTTTCTACGTGGGTTCTATTGGTCAGAGAGGTTACTTCTCACCCTACTCCTACTTCCCTTCTTCTTTCCAAAAGATGCTCTCCTTTATTAAGGTCCCATTCCTATAACCACCTCACTGGTAGAGAAGAGTTTTGTTGTCAACAAATGCTCCTCTTCAAAATAAATATTGAGCTATTTGGGATGATAGCTAATGTATCTCCTCTCTAAGATCACAACCATAGGAAGAATTCGTTTGTTGATTTCTGTCACAAATTTAAAGGAAGTGTACTTGCATTTGCGTGGAGGTAGAGTGATAATCTATTGAGGGGAAAACACCTTGGTTACACTCTGTGGGGACTCGCACCATGATGATAAAAAAAAAAGTGGCCAATATTGAATTTTATAAAAACTATCGGACTTGACACAATCGTCGAAAGTAACCACTGTAGAACATATAATTATTATGGCGAAGGAATACATAAAAGTAGATCTATTGTTATTTTAAAATATCTTTTGTCCAAAAGAAAATATTGGGCTAGAATATACAACTACCACAATTTTATGTTTCTTATTAAATTTAATTTGGAGGGTCTGGCACGCCCAACGCCCTCGCTATGCTCAGTCGGTATATGAGTCCGACCGAGTTAACCACTCGTATTCGAATCCCAGAGAGAGCCATAAATATTTTACTATGACATTTAATTTGTCATGGTAAATCAATGGTCTGGAATTAGGTCGTTGTGTTTATCATAAGATTAGGGTACATCTCAAGTGGTCTGAACGGGCATTAAAAATATTTATACAACATTACGTAGCCCGGAATTGTACTAGCATCCAGTATCCTCTGAAGCTACAGTAGATTTTCACAACTTTACAACCACGTTATAAACCGTCATCGTGATTAAATTGCAATTATTGCACCCTTGTTCTCGCTACCACACTTCCTAATTAAACTAATTAAATTAATGACAGGATTAAAAAATATTTAAAATGTAATATGATTATATGGTGACAGAATGGGTCATGAATGAGATATATAATATTAATATATAGTTCCCAAATATAGTACACACACCCATACCCACACCCACAGACACCCATCCATACATACATTACTCAAATAATATTATTTCTAGCACAGATTTATCTGATTGCCAAACTCTATCTTCACCTCTGACAAGACGTGTATTAATCACAACTTGTGAATGTGGGAAATGCCAGGCCTTCACCGTGGTTCGGATCCACGTTAAACTGTAGGTCCTCCATTTCATCTCACAATCACCCTACCATTACACATTAGCGTAAGTGCGTATAGCCCGAACGGGTAGTAATACGCGGTGCTAATAATATAATAATAATAATAAAACATTATTTCTAGCTATGCATAATTTATTATGATCAAGAATGGCATAGAATATAAAACCGTCTCGTTTGCTGTTTCTTTATGTTGCAAAAAGGAATGCCAGGCCTCCACCGTGGTTCGGATTCCACGTTAAAATGTAGGTCCTTCATTTCATCTCACAATCACCCTGCCATTACACATTAGCGTAAGTGCGTATAACCCGAATGGGTAAGACGCGGTGCCATAATAATAATAATAATAATATAATAATATGTTGCATAAAAACCATTTCTTCATCCAAACGTAAAAACATTTATTAAATACATATACAATTTTATTAACTTTTTTTCGTTTGAAAAAGTAGCGTGTGGTAAACTATTCAAATAATTATCTCAGCATTGTTAACCCGTAGTTGCATTGTCTACCACCCATCAATAAGAATGTATTGTCATATCAATAGAACGTGGAGACTTATGTTTAAAGTAGACTTAAACAACGACGTAATGATTGATTATGTAACTGAAATGAGTAGCGGATTAAAACTATAGCAACATTTTGGTAAAAGAAACTTAAGAAAATATACACTTTATGTTTCGACTGAAACAATAATAACGTTTTATTATAGTACTAGTGCAATTTTATATGTGTGGGTAATATATATCCTAAGTGGCAGCTGCTGATCGCAAGACTTGACGTATGAATACGTGAAAGTAGATTTAGTAGCTTCTCTTGCTTTCAGATAAGATTCTTCCCACGAGAATTCTACTGTACCATAATCACATATGGTGTTAGTGAGTTTATATAGCCTTTAAATTTACTAAGAATAGAATAGGTAGGCATAAATGATTCATTAGTGTAAAACCTCTGCATATAATTTTATATATTTATAACCAGAGCCCTGCTTTTATGGTGAATAAAAAGCCCAATTTCGTTTTTAAGTTTCCCAAAAGCGGTGAATAAGCAGTGAATTACAAAAATCATATTTTTGCGACGAAATTATCGAATTAAGACAAAAGCGTTAAAAAAGTGGTTTTTACCAAACTTTCGTGATTAAGGTGACTTTGTTGGGTTAAAACTAGACTTCCAGGACAATGTTTGAAACAGGTAAACTAAACATATTGAAGTGAAAACAAAAAATTACATTTTGTTTGGATAAAACGGTAAAAAAAACACTAGTCCGCAAAAATATGTGCTGTCAACTTATTAAAAAAGTAAGATTTAGCGGCAGCTGGTCCGGGAAAAGTATGTACAAGTCACAAAGATAAAATATTACACAAACATTTATTTTTCAATATCCCAAAATATTAGCGCGAATACCGATTAATGTTTGAAATCGCGCTAAAACGCCGATTTCGCGAATTATCGCGACAATTCTGAGCATATATTTGCAATCAGGGTAACCTGAAATGTGAACATCTGAAAGAAAAAATGCCATATCTAACATTCGCGAATTATTGTGATCTCCACAAACGCAGGGTCTTATTATAACACTCCTTACTGAAATTAACTATGGAACTTAACTCAAATTTGTATATAAGAGCTTACACTGAAAAAAGTTTAGTGTTATATTATATATATATATATATATATATATATATATATATATATATGCTAAGGGCGGGATTATTGTCTTGTCTCAGTATTCAACTAATCTCCCAGTAACAAACAATTCAGGTCGAATGGGATATTGGCTCACGTTCGAATTTCGACTATTTTACAACCCATAGACTTCCGTCAGTCTAACTATTTCAAAACTTTTCCAGAGACCCCTGAGAATTTCTCTCAACTTGTTTAATTGGTTTCGAGAATGTTTCCAAGAAGTTACCCCAAGTGCCTTGGGGAAGCGAGCAGTATGCATGCGAGGATATAAATAAGTTTTCTCAATAAATCGTAACAGCTTCTCATGTTTGATCGTCTTTAACGAAAATTCAGGTAAAAGTTTACTTGAATGGATGCCGCAGGTTTTTATCAATAATCGAGACACTTTAGAAATAATGTGTGGCAGCGTCGAACGTTCGTGTATAGTCAGGACAGTGAGGCTGAGGTTTTGTAACGTCACCTCGGCAAAAATGAAAAATAAAGAGATGATGAACGCTATTTAGTGAGTAAACACATCTAAAGTCATTGTGATAATCTTATCTGACAGTTAAGTAAAACGGCTTATTAAATTGAATTGAATTGATTAAAATGCCATGTGATGGGACTTACTGCTGTCATTTTTGACACGTGCAGTTAATTTTTTATTTTTTAGCCTCACCTTCTACTATTACCACTAAAATTTTCTTACTCAAGGGTGGTTAAATAGCTAATCTATCACACATATTTTAAAATTACGGTGATATAAGTACTTATAATAGTGTGTTTTTACTTATGCAAAAAATTATCAGCTTCAAATTAAATTAATTTATTAATGTAAATGAATATTTTAATTGACATAAAATTATATTTAAGATAATAATAAAGCTATAACTAGCCTAATAAAAATATTTAATATTATTAAATGTGTCAGATAATTTTAAAAACAGTTTTTTAGGTCTCCTGTAAAATGGGTGAAAGTGGAGCCGAACACTTATTGTTGCAAGGTATTTAATTGTGAATAATCAAATTTGATACGAACTTAACGTTTGCATCGCAATTGTTTTAACTTTTAATGATTCTAACATGAACCTAGCCTAGTGATTCGTGAGATGGATCTGTTTTGGTACCCCTGCGCTTTAACGAGATGCGGTGATATCTAAGTGGTAAGGTTGGTAATGGTTGAAAACACAGCTGGCAGGGGGATTACTCAGTAAGGATGAGTAATCCTAATCGTGCCCTGCCCTACATACTTAATGTGTGAGTAAGTTGAAGGTTTCTATGATAGTAATGAAGCGATAATAGATTTGCAGTGACCGGATTGTGCGATGAGAATGAAGTATAACACGGTTAGTGAAGGAATAAAAATTAATACCTATCCGGTAGATCTAGGAATGTGTTATCGAAAGAAAAATACCAAAACTTTATTTATTTCTATTTTTGGAAAAAAATACATTGACTACTTACTCGTATCTAAAGGAAATTATCGATGGCAATTAGTACTTGGTATCGGTATTGAAATGATAAGAAGGGGATTTGAACCAAATAAAATGTTTGTTCAATGGATTAGTACGAAAATGTTGATGTATTTTCTCTATATCTTTTAGAATTTCTGTACATATCGATTAACAATAAATAAAATATTGAGTTGTGGTATACTGTTTACTCTACCCTACATTAGATCAGTAAAAAATAAAAAATTGGGGCCTAGTTATTTGTCTAACTCATTTCTTAACTAAGTAGGCTTAAACATAAAATCAGAGTGTAAGATGGGAGTGTAGGGGCCATGAGGAAAAATCATTGTTTTTGAGTTTTTATAGCAAAATATTGTTCTGTGCAAAAATAAATAAATTATTGCTACATTAGAAACATAAAGTTCAATTTCTTCACATTTTGATATCAACAGCTGTTGAATATTTGTCACGAGCATAGCGGTATTAGATGACAAACTTTTAAATGAAGAGAAAAAGTCATTACAATCTAGGACAGATATTCAGAATTGTTGATATTACCGTGTGGAGAGAATAATTTATTTTTGGCCATAAAACGTTTTGCTGTGAAAATTGCGAAAATACCCTTTTCTCGCGTTCTATAAACTATCGCCCTTGGCGACCGCCTCTGTCAGCGGGAAAGTATCATTCGCTGTCAGGCCACGTGGTTTAAAATACAATAGTCTGTGTCGTTTTCTGGAACTACTTCTCTGGTCTGTCTAAGCTATCGTCCTTTTCGCCCTTCACCTACAACCACTATTTGGCATTTAATTAAGAAAAAGGGGAAATAAAACTATGGATTTCTTATCTCAGTATAAAGATAAAAGCTGGCTGCTAGTTCTCAGATATAGGAAAAATCTATGTTTTGATCCTGTATAAAAAAATGTCTGTATTTGTGAGGAAGGCTAAATCCAGAGCCCTTTTCATTAAACCTAGTCTCATAGCTCCACAAATAGGTTTAAAAAGTCGTTAAAAATAGCTAATGCTACATTTTAACACATATTTTTTACTAATAAAACTCAAACTAAAGGATTGTTAAGGATAAGGAGCTATATTGGAATCTTTCTACTTTATTTTGGTGTGAGCATCATAGAATTGCGTCCGCGCGACAATTTCTGGTTTTCCGAGGCGGCAGCTGAGATAGTGGCCATCAGATGTTGCGTTAGGTTAAATATTGATAAAACCTTTAGTAATACATGACTTGATGTTTACTGGAATGATTATTATTATTATTATTATTATTATTTATTATTACTATATAGCATCGCGTCTTACTACCCGTTCGGGTTATACTCACTTACGCTAATGTGTAATGGTAGGGAATTGTGAGATGAAATGGAGGATCTACAGTTTAACGTGGAATCCGAACCACAGTGGAGGCGTGGCATTCCACACATTCACAAGTTGTGATTAATACATCTTGTCAGAGGTGAAGGAAGGGTTTGTCAATCAGATAAATCTGTGCCGGGCCGAGGATTAACCTTGGACACCCAACACAGAGGTCTTACACCTTACCCCTAGACCTCCAGGTCACCTTTACTGGAATGAATACAGAACTAATTTCTATTACCGTATTATATTGACTTGTAAACGGACTTAAAAAGTTGAAATCTTCCACATTGTAAAGTCCAAAAATCCACCTATTTTGGTTGATCATTAAGACCTAAATGCTCGGGAAATGAAACGTTACTTGTATAGGAGCGTAGAATGTATCGTGGTGAATTCAATGATATAATTTAATATAAGGTCACAGTATTAATTTTTCCCCATTTTTTCCTCCTTCCATGTTTGTTCTACTATAAAGTGTTCCACCCAGTAACGTTATAAGCCCATTTGGTTTCTGGTGTTTGTGAATTGTTGCTCGACTATCATAGCGCCTTAAAAATACTACACTATCAAGAAAAATACATAAACTATAGCCAAATGATTGTTTCTTTCAATACTGAATCGATGCCGAAGTGTAGTTATTCGCATGTGTAGAAAGTAGTAATAATATTGAAACTAAAATATCGAGTAAAAAGTAGGTTATTGGTATCGAAAGGAAAATATTGATATTAATAAAGTATAATATATACTTTTTCCACACTCTTAAGTTGACTGGGATTGCTGAATAAAAACACTTATCCGGTAAATATTGCCATCTTCATGATCGAGTTGTGAAGAAAGCCGACTCAAGGCTCTTCTTGTGTTGTGTCTAGACACTAATAATATGAGTACTTGACTCTCAAACTAACTTAACATAGGACAATACATCTTAAACTACACACAGTCTTCGATATTTATTAATTAGTTATCAGAAAGAACATACAGTTTAGTAAATATAGTTGACAGCACCAGTAGGAATCAAACCAGGATCTCTTATAAGTTGTGGTCAGCCATTCTAATCACTAAGTCACAAGGACAGGCCAAATTTTTTTGTTAATTCTCAGGTTGGATTTTAAATGAATTATAATTTGTACAGATTCATTTTATCACCACGTTACTATAGATTTGTTTATGCAGTATATGTTTACGTCTAACATAACGCATTGATATAAAAGCACAGGTTCTTAAACTGTGACCACTCTAGGGTTTTAAAATATTATGTAACTATTTAAATTATAATAAACAATAATTTTTCATCATATATTTGTTTAGTTTATTGCAGAAATAAACTTCGACCGGCATAATTACACGGACACCATTTTAACAGTCATTCGTATTACCTAAGATAAACTAACCTGATAGCTTCCATTGGTGATCTGCATGGACATCTTGACGCGGGAATCGAACTTGAGACCTTTGACTTAGCTTGCTAAGGATCATTCTTCACTCACAGTTTAAGGCAGACTCAATGATGAGCTTGTGTAATACAACGGTTATTTGAGCTATTTTTGAACCACAGCCAGCAGACGGGCTTAATGTTTAGACCGCGTACCTACCAATGTTGGTACGAACCATAATCTTATCTCTAGTTTGAAAATGCCCGCACCAATGGGAACTCTATCAAAGGCATTAGTCTCCCCTTGTCTGATTTGTCAGTGATAAAGAGGTTGGGGTTCTAATTCCGGCAGGGTGCACCAAGGTGATTTGTCCTTAATGTTTTACTACCCCTCGTTCCCACAAATACGGTTAAACACCCTCTCAATTCTACCGTCCTCTTGTCTACCTCACTAGTGTGAATATGTGAATAGTCCTGGTAAGTAGTATGATGGGAAGCAGAGCAGGGGGTAGTGCCAAAAACAAATGTCCTTAAAATGCCTAAAACAACTGGCCTTAGTTTCTGTCTTAGCTACATGTTTGATATTACATCTTATCTCTCACTAGTCACACACACCGAAACTTTGATCCCAACCATTGTATGAGAAAAAGAATAACAGTTTATACAACTAGATTGTAACACTAACATTTCCGAGAGTGTAAGTATCGGGCATTCCTTGGCAGTGTTGCCAAAATATCAGCAAAACAAGGGCGTAAGCCAGCCCCTGCTGGTGCAAGGATGAACATACAACATTTTGAGAGACACTGGTGCATGGAATAGCCGATTGCACATTCGCAGGCGCAACCAATAATGTCAGATAATGTTCAGATCTCGTGATGCTCCATTTTACGGTAGTTTTTAGTTAGTTAAATTTTAAGATCACAGTGTCTTTCTAAACTTTCAGGATCTCGCATATTTTCAATAATGTATTATTATTATTATTATTATTATTATATTATTAGCACCGCGTCTTACTACCCGTTCGGGTTATACGCACTTACGCTAATGTGTAATGGTAGGGTGATTGTGAGATGAAATGGAGGACCTACAGTTTAACGTGGAATCCGAACCACGGTGGAGGCCTGGTTCAATAATGTAGAGGGGATTAGATTATATTTATATATTTAGCACCGCGTCTTACTACCCGTTCGGGTTATACGCTTTAAGTACTAACTACGCTAATGGATTAGGAATTTGGAAGGTTTAATTAGAGGAAGTGAACCCGCATTAGCGTGGAGGGAGAGTGGAAAACCATTTAGGAACACACCCCCCCCCCCCCCCCCAGTTCACCCGACCCAGATTCGAACCTCGATCTCCCCGTCCTCAGCAGTCGAGCTCAACACGACAAGCGCGTTAGCCAACTACGCCACCGAGGGGGTAGAGGAGATTAGAAAAGTATAATTTAGAGCAGGATCAGCAACGTGGTTACCGTGGGCGCCATGGTGCACTTTTGACAGTTTTTAGAGGCCCGCCTTATATTTTGTAATTTTGTAAAAAAAAATTGTTAAATAATTTTGTTTATTAAATAAAAGGATGATTGTCGAGTATTATTTAAAATTAAACTTCTTGGTTATATATTCATCATTAGTCCTCAATTTATCATTCCATTAATATCTTCATAAATAAGTGTTTAACAATAAGCCCACTTTGTATCATGCTTCAAAATTTGAGGTTCGAATATTTAAATCTGAGAGTGATAATATTATAGTATATGTTTTGTTTATTACAAGCAAAATATGTATATTCTTAACTTGTCACTAATAAAAGACATAAATTACGGAAAAGGTGAAAATTTAAATATAAAAATCGACATTTTTCTTGGCGCCCCCAGAGTAAAACATATTTTGGAAAATAGCTCTTCATGCATAAAAGGTTGCCGACCCCTGATTTAGAGGAAGTGTTCTCGCATATACAGGAGGAAGAGTGGGAAACCGTTTAGGATTATTTATTTATTGGAGGTTTAAGGTGTGAGTGTAGATAATTTGAGAAAAGGGCCATTATTTTGGAGTTATTATAGCAAAACTTTTTTTTTTGCCCAAATAAATAAAGTATTGCTACAGTAGAAAGATAAAGTTTAATTTTATTCACGTGGTGACCTCAAAAATTCTTGAATATCTGTAAAGATGTCCTGGAATTTAATGTCAAATTTTCCTCTGCATTTAAAAAGTTTGTCATTTAATGCTGCTATGTTCATGAGATATATTCAACAAATTGTTGGTAATACCATGTGAAGAAAATTAAACTATATATTTTTACTGGAACAATGTTTTATTTATTTTGGTCAAAAAAAAAATTCTATAAGAACTGCAAAAACATTTACCTTAACTCGTGTTCCCTACACTCCCCACCTTAACGGTCTGTCTCCGAATCAAATAGTTATATCAGCAGTTGTGCGTTTAACCCTAACGGATAGTAATACGCGGTGTTTATATATAATAATAATAATAATAATATATCAGCAGATTATGACACTTATTCTAAAACAGACACAACATTAAACCTCTCCGATTACCAAACCTTTCCTTCACCTCTGACAAGACGTGTATTAGTCACAACTTATGAATGTGGGGAATGCCAGGCCTCCACCGTGGTTCGGATTCGACGTTAAACTGTAGGTCCTCCATTTCATCTCACAATCACCCTACAGTTACACACTAGCGTAAGTGCGTATAACTCGAACGAGTAGTAAGACGTGGTGCTAATAATAATAATTAAACCTCTCGACGATTAACTTATTCATTTATGTGGAAGGGGAAGCCCCAGTTTCATTAGTGACTAATCTTTTTGTTATTCCAGGAATCGAGCCTGGAATTATAAGTTCAGTATAAAGAAGCACTATCAACTTAATTAAGATGTCGGACTAATAGAGGAAAAAAAAATCTCAATACACTCGATTGGCTTTCGAACCCCGTAATCAGACCAGAAGGGACTGCCACCTTTTTATGCAGGTATGACAGCGTTGAGCACGTGTAGGAGACCGTGCCACTAATATACCTTACCATTATTTGCTATGTTGCCAAATTGATGAAGTTGTTTTCAAGTTGTTGTCCACCGTGAGACCTTGAGAAGTATTTTGAACCTGCGATCAACGAGAGAGAGAGGTGCATTAGTTGAGTTGCACATTCAAATGCACTTGCAGTCGCTTGGCAGGGATGTACACTTTCAGCACAAGTAGCTGTTCTACATTACAGCCACAACTGCTCTACATGTGAAGCAACGAATGTAACAACTTTGTAAGCTACAAGGGGCATTCTTAAGGAATACTCAATATATGATCCAATTTAATGCATACCAGCTTATGATTTCTAATTCGTCAAGTTTCATGCTCCAAACTGAGACTAGTAGCATAAGTAGGCAGGCTAACGGGTAAAGGTGTCAGTTTCGCTTTGTCTAGTTCGTAATAGTGATATGAGCTTAGCCTTAGGATTTCAAAATGTGGCGTGAAGGAGTTCTCCTTGATGATTTTCCCCTTGCCCTCCAATCAAATGCGTCCACATTTCCTTTAAATTTTATCATCCTCTTTCCTATCTCATGAGTGTAAATCTGCGTACAGTTCAGATGGATAGTTAGACTTACAACGGAGGAAATCCATTCTAAATGTCTTACCTTCTATTTTAGATATCTACAGCCCCCCCTCCCCCCTCAACCACCAGTGCAGATTGTTGGGATCAAAAACTAATTTTTAGCGTCCGGGTCAGTCAAAATCACTGGCACTAGGCTAACTCTCTAAAAAGCACAAAGTTTTGAGGTAATCGAGTATTAATGACATTACTTTACACCCATTATTGTTTCCAGTCTATAGCTTGGGTAAGTTTTTTTTAAATTCAAGCCGTATTATATTTTCCACTACCTACTTGCTAAGCTTGTTGTAGCTTCATATTGTTTATAATCTGACTTAAGACTAGGCAAGCACATCATCCAGTCCCCAGATGTTTATTCATCACTGTGAAAGTGTAAACACACATTTCACGATTGATAAATTTTTCGGCCATGCTGAGAATCGATGCCTAGACCCTTGGCTCAACAGACAAACACTCTACCGACTGAGCTAAGATGACTAGGGTAGTTTAAAAGAATACAACTGAGCACGTGGGTTAGATATCAGTCTCATCATATTTGGTCCGCCGGCGAAAATTGATTATAATGTTTATAAGACGGTGCAAAATTCATATATATATCAACTGTTAAAACTATTTTTAAAACCTGTCAAATTACTGTTTAGGTTCGTTTTGGTTATCCAACTCTGACAGTTGCTTGTTCACTTAGTTTACTGTGGCAGTCTAGTAGCGCTGCTAGAATACCTTCCAAAATACCCATTGGGATCATTGCTTCTCTTCTGACACATCTTAATCGCATTAATATAATCATATAAGTAATCAATTTATATAAATTAAATCAATCACGTGGTCTTAACGACACACTCGTTTAATTTGTCGGTTATGAGGTCAGTATCCAAATTCCAACCGAGATGTCTGGATTATTGTTTTTTTACCCAAACGGGTTTTCCCTGTTTCCTCCAAATAAAGGTACATTTCCTATAAATTATACCTACTTCACAAGTGTAATTAAATGAGGATATCCCGGACGAGAAGTAAGATTCTGTTAAAATAATAAATTAAACAGTAGGCTGTGAACGCTTTTAGGTTAAAAAAGGATCATGACGGTGTCCAAAACAAAAATTGGGGCCAAACCCCGCAAAAGGTTCTGAAACCCTTGACCTAAACTAATAGCCCTTTCAGCGGCAAGCGATTTCAAATGAACAGTCGAGAATGCCAATACCCTTATTAATCCAAAATGGATACGAAAAAACAAACTATAACAAATAAACCAATCAACTAGAAATTGCATTAAATCCCTTTCGAGTTTTTTTTTAGCGTTGGCACTTTTGTTTTATCAAATTGATCATTCGTTACAAATAGTTGGCACGGAGTGTGTGGCTTAAAGCGTGAAAATCCAATGTCCTTCATAACAATGCTTATTATTTATTATCATCCCTGAATTAAAAAAAAAAAAGCGGGGTTCGTCCAGTTCGCTGTGATGTTGCACAATATGATTAGGAGAATAAAACCGCGAAACAATCAATGTACACTTTAGTAATCCTATAACTGAAAACCTCTCCCGGCGCTGCCTTTATTAAATACCTCCTTTATTCCACCACTACATAGTTGACATTATTTTTTTAGTGATATTTATTTGAAAAGGAAATAAAGTGAAACTTAATAAAATAAACTAACTCGAAATTGTTGTTGAACTATTTTTTTGGTGAACTAGTAGCGATCATAAATAGAAACTAACTTGAAATGGTTGTTGAACCATTGTTTTGGTGAATTGTACAGTAGCGATCATAAAAAATAAACTAACTCTAAATCATTGTTGAACTATTGTTTTGGTGATCTAGTAGCAATCATAAAAAGAAACTAACTTGAAATGGTTGTTGAACTATTGTTTTGGTGAATTGTACAATAGCGATCATAAAAAATAAACTAACTCGAAATCATTGTTGAACTATTTTTGGTGAACTAGTAGCAATCATAAAAGAAACTAGCTTGAAATGGTTGTTGAACCATTGTTTGGTGATTGTACAGTAGCGATCATAAAAAATAAACTAACTCTAAATTATTGTTGAACTATTGTTTTGGTGAACTAGTAGCAATCATAAAAAGAAACTAACTTGAAATTGTTGTTGAACTATTGTTTTGGTGAATTGTACAATAGCGATCATAAAAAATAAACTAACTCGAAATCATTGTTGAACTATTGTTTTGGTGAATTGTCCAGTAGTGATCATAAAAAATTCTAACTCGAATTGGTTGTTGACCTATTGTTTTGATGAACTAGTAGCGATCATAAAAATAAGCTCACTCGAAATGGTTGTTCAACTATTGTTTTGATGAACTAGTTGCTATCATAAAAAGAAAATAACTTGAAATGGTTGTTCATCTATTGTTTTGATGAACTAGTAGTGATCATAAAAAGAAACTAGCTCGAAATGGTTGTTGAACCATTGTTTTGGTGAATTATACAGTAGCGATCAAAAAGAGGTTGGCTTAGAATGAAAATTCCGGCCTGTTTTTTTTATTGGTCAAAACTATACAAAACATTTTGGAAGAATATAAAAAATACTATAAATGACAAAATCAAGTTAAACATATGTTTTATAATTTTACTACAGGAACTTAATAATCCATTTTATTAATTTAACAAGCATATTTGATATATCTTTGTAATATTTAGAGAATATACTGTATATTACAATATACATTATATATGTAGGGGCTATATATTCTAATTAATTATTACTCTCACGTGGCCCCTCGGAGAAAGAAGGTATTGTGATAGTAAAAAATAGTAAAATTCTGATTTTTATTATGAGTATGTCGACGTTTCATAGCCCTTTCAACCCGAGGAAGTGTTTTTTACAATGCTGCCTGTATGTCAGTATCTCGGGCTACTAGAGCTGAAACTATTTTACTGATCGGGCTCGAACTTGGTAGGCCTATCTATATTTTCATAAAATTCCCACAAGGATTTTTCAACTTAGATATTCAACCCTAAAGTTAAGAGTAGTTCATTTAAGCGCGAAAGAACAAAAAAAATAGATTTTTTTTTATCAAAATCAGCTTTAATAATTTTAATTACAATTCGTATCTTTACTGTTTAGCACTCCAAATGAAATGGGAGTTCTCATTTTTCCAAGAAAATTATTTTGAGGGTACTTTACATAATCGGAAATTTTAAATTGTCTTGATCATATTTTCGTAACTCTTTGAGCTAAAAAATAACTTATAGTTTCATAAAAGAAGAACTAATAAAAATGTGGGGAATGCCAGGCCTCCACCGTGGTTCGGATTCCACGTTAAACTGTAGGTCCTCCATTTCATCTCACAATCACCCTACCATTACACATTAGCGTAAGTGCGTATAACCCGAACGGGTAGTAAGACGCGGTGCTAATAATAATAATAATAACTAATATAAATAAAAATAATTTAATTTGCAATATAATTGTTTATAAAATCAATAGTTTTCTAGCAATAAACAAATAAATGTATTTTTTATGAAAGTCTTTGAAATGGGAAATTGATTGTAACGATCTTTGGTGGAGAAAGATGCTCTTCGTTTCTTAATGCTCATTATATTCCCTCTCTTTCTTTTTAATACATTGGTATCTAAGTGTAGGAGTGCCTAGGTGCGTCAAGTTAAGATGCAGCCCCGTTTTACAAATTATCTTCGAATTCACCAAGTAGACAACGTCAATAAAACTTTAAATAATGTTCATATTATTCTTGGAGACGATTGTAGTTCTCCTCTCACCAATCACAAAATGTTCTGACGTTGTCCTAGTTCTACTTGTGTGTTTACTGTTGTTGTTTTGAACCAAACTGTACCATTTCTTCCTGGCTGTCCTTTACGTTTCAAGCGACCTTGAATTCATGCCAAAAAAAAACAAAGATGCAATAAAACCATAAAATCGAGCAGAAAAAAAAAAGAAAAAGGAAAACCGAATAAAATGGTTAGGAAAGAGTTGGATTATGTATGTCTGGTTAGATTTAGTTTTAGATCTTACATGTGCAGTTGGAAATTCATAGGAAGAGCCTTATCTAACAGCTGAAAAGTTACTAGATCTATTTTCAATTATTCATACGTCAAGTCATGTGTTCTGCAACTATTACTCTTGAAATATATTATTAATATCCATAAAATAACAATAATAATAAATTAATGTGTTAACAATTTGGACGAAAAAATAAAATATATTAATATTTTCTAAACGGTACTTTCCACCAAAATCCACTATAAGATGCAAGTGCCCTAGTGATCTCAGCCGGTGCCATGATCATTAGTGTATCGTGCTTTATGTATAAATACGTATAGCAAATACTACCGCACCGGTGGGTACTTAAGAAAGAGTTTTAATATCGTCTTGTCTGGTTTGCGGGGAGATCGGGGCTCGAATATCTTCTGGGTGCACTAACTTTTTTTTCCTAATTGTTGTTCCACTCTCCCTCCAAGCAAATGCGGATATAATGCCTCTAAATTCAACCTTACCCATATATAACACGTTATTTTAATTAGTACACATGCGTATAACCCGAATGGGCAGTAAGACGCGGTGAATAACATATTATTTTTTAGAAAATTCTTAGTCAGCGAAATTGTGTGTGGCTTATTACATTACATTTTCACCGGACAAACGAGAAATTTATATGACCGGAAAGTTAATTTTAATTTTAATATGTTATTAACTGTCATCCTTAAATTACTCGTAGCTTAGAAGCACTTTTAATCAAATCGACTCAACTTTATTGTCATAAAGTATTAAAGAAATCTCACTTGACCGCTATTTAATAAATAGGAGCCTTTTGCCAATACCAAAGATAATTATTGAGTTATCCATAATCTCATAAATGTTCGTTAGTTTTAACAAAAACAGTATTTTCAGTAGCCAAGTAGTACAGGTACTAACAAATGCTACTAGTGTGTACTGACGTGTTGAAGGAAGATATGTAGTTTTTTAGTTGATTACCGGCATTAGTACGGATGGCATACTGGGTAAAATCACAGTGATAAATTATATGTGGACATTAGGTGATAATGTCGCCTACTTAACCAAGATCAGAAACTAGACCTCCTTGTCTCCGGAAAACTATTTTATCGCCAGCATGATGTATTTTGATCAGGGGGGAAAAAAACCTTTGTATTTAAGTAAGCTCTCCGAAAATGTGTTTTCTGCGAATTGAGCTTGTGGTTTGGAGAGCCATTAAAAAAAGGTCAGTTAATTTTATTATATTTTATATTTGCTTTGTTGGTTATTGTATTAATCATTTTTGAAATTTATTCAAGAGGCTTTGCATACAGCTCGTACAATCGATCTGAAGGATTATTGATAGTTTGAGAAATTATAGGAGTGTTATATTTCAAATCCCTTAATGTGCATTCCGTGGGGTTGATAATTAATTGTAATGCTCAGAACGTAACACATTTCTTTCTAATGCACGTGCTAATTGATTTTTAGTCGTTGATTAATGAAGTTGTAACAATTTTCATATAAACATATTTATGAAATAATTATTTACGTATAGAATTTTTTTATCAAGAACAAAAGTGGGTCAGAAATATAATATGTAATTAAAAATAATTATTTCATCCTCTTTATAAGAGATATGTATTTGTGTTTGTGTAAATAATTATAGTATTACGAACAAAATTCTTCTTTATGTAAAACATACATACACAAATTTATTAAATAGAATGTTATTTATTTGGAAATTATTATTATTACAACAAATGTTACTTAAGAAAAATGTAAATTATTATAATAATGCCAGCAGAGAGTTTAAACATTTTAATATTGTCAAATTTTCTAAAACACAATCCCATATATTAACACCAGAACATACACGATGTTTTTGTAACGAAGAATATATGCATATTCTTTCATTCCGTTTAAGAATATGGGCTGACGTCATTAGAACTCCCAGATGTTTTGCACGCAGTGTATCGTAACGTATAAATTGAATCAACCAATTTTAAAATGATTCAATGACCCCTGTTTTCAGCAGTTATAAGATGTTTAGAAAAATGAGGTATTTTAAAAACTTGTAAGTTTGATCGAATATAGTCGAGTTGCTATTAGACATAGTCTTTAAGGCATACTATTTATATTATAAAAATAAAAGTAGTGCAGCGAAATTGACAAAAGCTCACTATAGTTATCTTACATCCAAGTCCTTAGCCGGGTGGGGTTTTAGGGGTTAACCCCCCCACCCCCACCCGTCCATCCCTCCCCCATATTTTTATGAACAAAATTTATATGACTTTATTTATGGTTCAAACAATATCAAAATTAAGATACAAGTACAAATTAAGGGGCTATGCTACCATAAAAAGCACTTCAGAGAGCTTCTAGAGGTGTTTAATATTTAGAATGTGTACTAGCCTCTGACAGTTAAGGGGTTATGTTGCCATAAAAAAACACTTCAGATTGCTTCTTCTAGAACTGTTTAATCACTTCAGAAAATATCTAGCTTCTGGAAATTGGGGGATGTGCCCACCAAGGTCCCCCCCCCCGTCCCAACACCCCCAACATCACCCTAAAATTATTGGCTGGCTACGGCCTTGATTACATCTGTACACATTTAGATTATTATAAAGGTACAGCTACAAAACATAGGTCTTAGCTAGAGAATACATGCAAATAGTTTCAATAAGACGCGTAATAATTTTCTGAACTGTTTAACACACGATTTATGTTGCGATACTAAGTATGTATGTATGTAGGGTGTTACTACACAAAGCTATTCATCACGCCTTGACCTAAATGATGATCTTACTTTTACCAAAAATAGCGATTTGAGTATATTGTTTTGTAGTGAGTTGAGGGCTATGTTAGCGTCCCAAAGAGTTCTTGGATGGAAAGGGTTTGCCATGTAAATTCCAAAAGAATCTTATGATAACAATAAAATAATCACAATTCTAAAATATTGTATAGATCTAATTACTTCTTTTTTAAATTTAAGATGAGGTTTATTATTGACACATATTGAATTCTTCTGAACTTACAGACAAAAATCAACCTTTATTGAAATCAAAATATGTTTATTTCTTATATAACCTTATCCACGGTGAATTATTATGTCAGGATGGCCGAGCGGTCTAAGGCGCTGCGTTCAGGTCGCAGTCCACTTCTGTGGGCGTGGGTTCGAATCCCACTTCTGACAATTTTTTTTTTTTCACTTGATATATTAGTGGTTTGATTTTTAGTAATAAGGTACTTAATCAAATGTTTTGGTAATTTATTTCTTATGCTCATGAATTGAAAAATACAAGTTTGATCTATTGTCGATCATTTTACTGGCACTGACAAAACTAAATAGCCCCCTGTACTACCACATTTATTATTAAGACCCCCTCCTTCCATTATATATCTATGGCAACGTTTTAATAACTTGGTAAACACACCCCAATTTAAATGTACACGTGTTTCAAATAGTTTTTAGTATGTATAGAAAAACCAAGCTAATAATTTATTATTTGAAAATACAAAGTTGATTCCTTATTTTCCAATATTTGGCCCATATAAATAAAAATGTTACTTTATTTTTGCAAGTTTATTTCAAAAACTGATTGCAAAGCAATGTAAACATTATTCATAGAAAAATGAGAACGACTAAAATGTAATTTCGGTTTGATGGATTTTTAATTTAACATTTGACTAAACTTGCGGACAGCTTACAAGTGAAAGAATTTTCATGAGTGTGTATGCTTAAAGGGTGAGTGGGGGGCGGGGGGGGGGAAGGAATAGATGGTGCTTTTTAATAGATCTATATTACTTTTAGTATGATGCGAGAGACATGTTGCGCAGTGACTCTGTGCGCAGCCAACATAGCGCGTGGCGCCCATTTCCATCGTCTGCTTGCCGCTCCGCCCATATCTGTCAGCGCTACCAACACTGAAGCGAGAAATCACGCTACGTTCTGGTGTAAACATTGTCGTGAAAGGTCAGTGGAACTTTGTGTTTATAATGGCAAAATGAGTAGGTGGTATGTTCTAGGGCTGGGAAATTCCCGACCGTGTTTCTTGTTAGAGTAGCGAGATTGCTCTCTCTTGGTAATACAATTAGTGGTTGTTGTTGTTATTATTATTATTATTATATCATATTATTATTTATTATTATTATTATTATTATTTATATTAGCACCGCGTCTTACCACCCGTTCGGGCTATACGCACTTACGCTAATGTGTAATGGTAGGGTGATTGTAAGATTAAATGAAGGACCTACAGTTTAACGTGGAATCCGAACCACGGTGGAGGCCTGGCACTCCCCACATTCACAAGTTGTGATTAATACACGTCTTGTCAAAGGTGAAGGAAGGGTTTAGCAATCAGATAAATTGTGCCGGGACCTAGGATTGAACCCTGGACCCCAGAACAGAAGTCCGACACCTTACTTACCCCTAGACCACCAGATCACCCTCCAATTATATATATTTGAGGTACATTCGTAGAAAAACGATATGATAGGCTATTGTACTATCATATAGCGTTTATCTCTTGTGTTTTTTTTTTAACAAATTAGAATTTTTTTTTTCTGTGAATGGAACCTTTTAAAGACCAAATTATACGTGTTTTTGCTTACCTGAAAGCGCGATTTTAATTCTAGTATTAATAATTTCAATAGTAGTAGTGATAACTATATACCATCATTTATTTAACCAAGTGATTCGTAAGACCTTAAGTTAATATTTAATCAAATTATACCATAGCTACACTAATTAAATTTATAAAATAACACAGACATACATACACACACCCATCTCCAAGAGCCCATCCAACCATCGATAAACTGGGATGCTAAATACAAGATTAATAAAGTGCTTTTTCTAAATGGTTTTAAACTTTGCCTCCAAGAAAATGTGGTTACACTTTCTCTAAATTATTTCTTCTTCATCCTTATCCATTCGTGTATTTATCTCAGACGGTATTAAGGCGCAGCCCACTAATAATTTTTCTTTTATTTGTATATACAATTTTTATTTAACAAGAGTGGTAGCATGAAAAAGTTAAATTACGTCAAATTACGATCATCAGTATATAATGTTATATTTTATAATTATTATTATTGTTTAATCTATCTTTAGAAATAGAATGTTTAGTTATTCAGAGTCGGCACTATGAATTTATATTATATAGGCAATATAAATAATTACAAATATAGATTTATTGTTTTATATTTGTTTTAGGTGAATCTCGATTGTTGTAACCATTTAAGGATGTGAATTTTATGCGAGTAACTATTTTAAACATACATAAGTGTAAACAAGGACAGTGCAGTTAAGGTAGTTATAACGTCATGAGGATCCCTCTAACTAGTTTGAACTGGCGGTGTTTGGTCGGAGCATAAAGGATATAAGTTTGTATAAGAAATAAAACACAATTTCCTGTTAAATAGTATCATATTATATATAATATAAATAAGATATTAGAGATATTTATATTCATAAAATGATCATTAAAATATGAAAATAACCACTACAGTGAAATAGAATGCTTACATTTTCATAAACGTTATGAAATAAAATACCATACAAAATATATGTTACGCTTTTTATAATTTCGTTATTTACGTTAATATATCGAGATAAAGTACTTGACTTGAATTTGATGATACCAATAATCTCGCTTTCACCGAACATGGCAAACTTTTGACATAGTTTTGTATTTGGTTTGAAGTTGATCTAGTAATGCAAGACTGTCAAGAGTTGGCCATTTTCGGAGAAAGCAAGATCATAAATATAATAAGATTCAAATTGAGTACTTTATCTCGGTTTTAGAACCTTATCACAGACAAGAAACAAAAAAGAGATGCTTTCAAATGCACAATTCTGTCTACTATACTCTTTCCTGGATTCGAAACAAGATATCTTAAATATGCAGTCACTTTCACCTAAAAAAAAAAGGGTCCAACGCTTGCGCATAGGTGGAAGTAAGTAGGTCCAGTGATATAATGGCGCCCAACTTTATTCTAAACTGGACCAAACATGTTTATTTAAATATTTGATTTGTTTCGTATCACTAAATGGTAAATTAACGAACTGGATGAGTTATTTGGTGGTTTTTCTTACAACTGATTAGAATAAGATGAACAGAAGCATACCAACAAAAAAAAAACACTAATCACAGCAACGAAAAAATTAAGAAAGTTTATATTCGTACAATATATATACAATGTAATGCTTTATTTTCACGTTCATCGAAAATCTAGAGCAGAATCGGATCGAATAGTGCAGCACACACTCACGTTGTGTGTTGACCCATGATGCATTGCAACGCAAACATAAAACCGTTGAAAGTATACTTATACAGTCAACGGTTGAAACAGCTGACTATCAACATACTTTATTTCCTAGTGGATAAACAAATATTTTAGAATATTGTCACGATGGATGTTTTCAAATTATTATGTTGGGTCGTGATATATTCCAATGCATTGATGCACACGCTTTTATTAACGGATTATTTCAAATATCCTCACAACAACCGATGAAGCTGTATGCTTCCCTCTAGCATTACAGCGCATGGGCACTGATTTGAGATGGTTGATTTTGGGATTTGATTGTGTATCTCGTGCCGTAAGATTTCAGGTTCAGAGATGAGTGGAACTTTAGCGCAAAAGCTAAAGCCGATGAGGTGGACATCTTGTGGTTGGATTAGAGCTCGTCACTTGACCACGTTTATGTTCACTGCTTGTTTTTCGGCAAATGTGGGAATCCACAGTAAGTCTGACCTTGTAAACATTGTCTGTGAATTGTTCTCACTCGGCATACTTTGACCTGCCTGCCATTAATTAACATAATATATATTCACATTATGTAAATGACAAAGCGTCTGGTTAATTTAATGTTAACTAGCAGTGATATAAGTTCACAGGTAATGTTTAGCCGGATTAATCAACTCTGGCAAACGATCAATTTTTCTGAATGATCCTGGCTCAATCCCGGTTGGTGCGGAATAACATGTTTACTATTAATTTTGTTTACGGTTTCGTTCTGCTAACAAATTAGAAATGTCTAGGGACTACTATTGGGTGTGTATTCTTAGCTTTAATCTCCTATATTAAGTTGGTCTGTAAGTCATGTGTGTCGTATGTGTGTAATTGTTTGGATAAATGTAAGTAAATTACTCCAATATAAAAACGACATTGGCTTCACCAATTATATTTACACACCATCAATGTATTTTGGTTTTTCTTTATTTCAACCTTTTTGGGATTTTCCATTTTTTCGGCGATAATGTTATTATTATCATTATTAAAGAATAATAACCAGTGACAAAATTTCACTAGCTCTAGCGTACACCTTCCAGCTCTTCATTTTGAAGTTATACTTCTTTAGGCGCGTTATGAAAAAATGATGAGAGTGAAATTTTAAGAAGGTGCGCATCACTGTAACACAAATGTAACAGGTTGAAGTTAAACCGCTCATTAAGTCTCGAAAAAAAAAAAAGCTACCAACAAAATAGAAATAGAACCTCTGTTAGTCGCGCATGTTGGTACGCTCGTCGCCTCTGATCACTGTTTCCATATATATATAATATTTATCCACATGTTTCTAGTTTCTACATTCACAACACGTGTTTTAGTTTCATACAAGTGCGAATTATATATGCGCTAATAAATTATATTCAGTAGTGATTTAAATTGAATATTTTGATTAATATTATTTACTATTCGTAAATATTAGTGAAAAGAATTGTGCTTATAGACTTTTTCAAGTGCTACAATATAATTGAGGTTAACTATCCGTATGTATTATTTATTGATATAAATTAAAATTATTATTTTTTTGTATTTATTTATATTATTAGTTTAAAGTTTAAGTTCCATTAATAAAACATTAACGTTTATAGAAACTTTAAAACTTATTTTAAAGTTATACTAACTGCCATATTTAGTGACGAGATGTCTTTGGACTTGGAGGAATACAAACCTCTTTGGATCTAGACGAAGATTACACAGTTCGTAGTTTTGTTTTGTAATACTGCAAGAAATGCCATTGCGTTGTTTGAATGTAAAAATCCAACTATAAAAGGTACGTAATTGTTTTGTTACCACTGTCTAAATTGAAACGAATTTTGTGCTTGACATACGTTTAGTTATTTTAATTAATTCATTATTAATTGGAGTACAGTTATTAACTAATTGTATTTTAAGCCAATACAATAATATGCCGCCATTTAAATTTATTGAAGTGACAATCATGATTTAATAGTTGCGCCTACTCTTGAGTGGTGGCAAATAAAAGGCGCAACTTTGCTCTCAAATTGCGCCTGCTCCTTTTAGTGAATAGGGATTTGCAACATATTTCAAACTTGCGCTGGCGCAACTATTTGCTCCCTTTGGTGAATCCTGGCCCAGTAGTGATTTAAATTGAATATTTTGATTAATATTATTTACTATTCGTAAATATTAGTGAAAAAAATTGTGCTTATAGACTTTTTCAAGTGCTCCAACATAATTGAGGTTAACTATCCGTATGTATTATTTATTGATATAAATTAAAATATTATTATTTAACATAATTAATACTAAATATTATTAAATTATTTTTTATTTTTTAATGATGCCAAAGAAGTATAACTTCTCACGCGCGCACATAAGTACACACACCCTTTTTTTTTTAAGAAAGAAATACCAGTATTTTGTAAGGTGTAACTGGTTGTTCTCAATTTGGATAGAGCTTTTGCTATAAACTAAAACAAAGCTGTGATAGAGGTAAAGAAAGGACACCAAAATTCCATGATGTCACGTCAAGATCCACGTTAATTTGTTTATTATATTTACTACTATAAAAAATTTATCACTAAAACTATTGGGGTGTCACTTACCCCCTGAAATATTTCATGTTTCCCTGAATGCAGCATACCACAGTTTGAGAAAAGTTAAATCGTTAAAAGAGGATGAGAAAAGCACACTGATAAATATAATGTGGAAAATCTACTCCATTACACCCAGCTTAGAATCGAATTTGGACCTCCCAGTCTGAGTAAATAGTCTATTTCAAGACCAACAACTTGGGTTGTGTGATCACCATTACGGGTAAAATTTTAAAAGAATGAACCAAATAATGTTTCTGAAAATCACCTCGTACTCATTCATATATCACGAGTGAACGTTAGACTTGATTCTATTTGGTAAAATTTGTGGTCTTAACATTCATTAACTTCTGGTCGGGTATCACTGCGCATGCTCGAACAGTTAATTAACTTCATTGTTCTCACAGGGTGTAGAAGTGAACTATGACCTGTGTAAACCACTTATTATAAAGGTTAGTCCAGTAGACATACGCCCCAGTTAGCAAAAGTAAAATAATTAAAGCTACTGAAATGTCCTCAGATCATTTTGCTCATAAGATATAGTTCAATTTGCATAGGAAGATCTTTTTAGAAAATACAAACTTTTTCTTTTGCTATTAATAACTAAGTTATTATAATTACTGTTATTTTAAGAGATTGTTAATATTTGTCAAAAATGACAGCTGTGGATCACATGACTTGTCATATGAATACATGAAAGTAGATACAATAGCTTTTCTAGCTGTCAGATAGGACCTTCATATTGAAAATTGGACTATAGTGTGGGCCATCTCTAATTTATTTATATATTATTGTATGCAATATTTTATCTTTGTTTCCTCTATCAAATTTCAAAACAGTACTTTGAAACAACTATTAATTTTTACAATAAATTTCTTCCTTTAATATAACGTTTCAATAAAAATGTTTATCTATAAATTAGGCCTACTGTATTTTCTAGTGGAAGGTTACATCTAAAGCCCTTTTTCATAAAGCCTAGTCTCACAGCTCCACAAAAATGCTTAAAAAGTTGTTGAAAATGAGCTAATGTCACATTTTCACACATTTTCTTTATTAATAAAACTCAAACTATAGGGTGGTTAGAGGAAAAGAGCCCTGTTGGAATTTTTAATGTGAATCATATTTTTAAGACACGCATCGTAAAATTAAATATTGCGTTACAGCTGAACGTCTGCGCGGTAATTTCTAGCTCACCGAGGTGAATCCCTTAATATTACAATGTAATAACACTCGAATTACATAATTGCTCCACTCATATAATTTTTTTAATCTGTTCATACATTTTAACCCTAGGATTTTTGTAACGGCTTAATTTACGAGTTCATAGTGAAAAGGTTAGTTGGTTAGTTAGAAGAAACCTACTTCGGTGGCCGCATGGTAAAAGGCGCTACTCTTCAGTAGACTACTAGACTGCCGATGACGGGTGTACTGAGGTTGGTTTCAAGATGGTTTTACACTCACCCTCCATGAAAATGCTGGTACATCTCCTCTAATTATAACTTTCCTAATCCCTTAAACCATCAGCGTAATTAGTACACAAGCATATAACCCGAACGTGAGAACGTGTACAAAAATGTTGGATTCGTCCAGTTTGTTTTGCCAGTGACTAGGTCAAAGTTTGAATCCCGGCCGGGTGTAAACAGGGTGGTTTACCCTAAATGTTTTCCCCACTTTCTTTCGCTCGAATGTGAATACATTTCCTTCAAATTCAACCCTCCTCTGCCCCTCAACGTGGCAAGACACATGTGCATAAAGCCACGTAACTATACATCTGTCGACCTCGGTGGTCTTAGGGTAAATTAATCACCTTAGGACCCGATACTTGTGGGTTCAAACCCAGCTGAGGTCGACGGATTTTAATTGAGCGATAATAATCCTTATCACAAATTACTTCGAAGGGGAAGTAAAGCCGTCAGTCCGGTGTCGATTGTGGAATGTAAGGTAGGTGAAAATACCTTTCCCTGCAAAATTGGTAGGCCCTTTCACGCTCGTTCATAGAAATTAAGTGTAGAAGGTAACGGGGCACCACCACACTTCCTGAACACCCCTAGCACATGATATTTCTACCATATGGTGTAGGCAGCACTAACCAGCCTAAGGGCAAGAGCATGCCCGGCTTTAGATGGATAGAGATCATATCAAACCAACCTTCGTGTTGTTTTAAGAAGAAGAAATATAAATAGTGTTTAGCTCCTACAAATGTTTCTTTGGAAACTATTGTTTCGTTATTATTAATTTGTGGAATTCAACGTGAACTTTCTGAACCATCTGATCAAATTAGCACACGACTTACAAACTAAATTAATTATAGACAAACTAGGTGACCTGGTGGTCTAGGGGTAAGGTGTCAGACTTCCGTGCTGTTGGCCGGGGTTCAATCCTCGGTCCTGGCATAGATTTATCTTATTGCCAAACCCTTCCTTCACCTCTGACAATACATCTTGTGAATGTGGGGAATGCCAGGCCTCCACCGTGGTTCGGATTCCACGTTAAACTCTAGGTCCTTCATTTCATCTCACAATCACCCTACCATTACACATTAGCGTAAGTGCGTATAACCCGAATGGGTCGTAAGACGCTGTGCTAATAATAATAATATTATAGAAAAACTACATCATCCAATACACAAACCGATAATTCATCACTGTGAAATGGAAATACCCAATTTCACCAATGATAAAGAATTCCAGCCTTGCCGGGAATAGAAACATCGACGTTTAGTTCAATATACAGATGTGTTACTGATTGGGTTAAGGTGTCGGACCAGTAATAGAGGTTTGTGAATATTTGCGTATATATTTTTGTAGCTTATATTATTATTGACTTCAAATGCTAATAAGAGGTGTATAAAATAAACTAATGTAAGGTACATAGTCGTGTTATGTGGTTAGCGCAATATTAGCGCTATCAAACGGCCGCTGAAACTGCAGCATCGCGCCTGTCGTACCAAGCTAGCTGGTTTTCTTTGCCGACAGTTGGCAACGTTCACGCCACCAAACCCCTCCATCCACAGAAATCCCGGCTGAGAGCCAGCTACCATACCGCGATCAGCTAGCTACTCGGCTGTTTTGGCTCTGTTGTAACACAAGTCCGTCTCGTGATTCGTGCATAGTGCGAGAGATTGTTATACAAAAATTAAATATAGGAACATTTTTCGCTAGATTATTTACAGAGGAGGAATAGTTGTTATAGTGTTTCAATTAGTGTACTCGTGTTATTGTGTTTTGTGGCTAATAAAAAATAAATAAATATATATATATATACATATAAACTTTTATGTTGTCTTCTCTCTATGTGTTTGTGGACATAATTTAAGAGGTAAGACTTTATTTATTTATATAGTTTTTTCTTAACAAAACAGTTTGATTATCCGTGCTTAAGAATAAGTCGATTGTTTTGTGATTAGGTGTATAAAAAAGTGATTTATGACCTTAAAAGTGAATGTCACCATCTTGTAAGTAAACAATTTATATTTCAGTGGACCACCTATTTTTAGGAAGGGGAACTTTTTTTTTTTGCCAGACCAAAACTTTTGTAATGGTAAACCTGTTTAATTCATTCACAAAAACATACCAAGCTGTATTCATTTTGAGGTACGATTCATTTTGAGGACTATATTCGGCGGGAAGACATTGACCTATATAGTTAGAAAAAAAAATGTCGGTCGTATAGACACGTGTCGTAATAAAAAACATTGACATGGGTGATAAATAGTCTTTAATAGAGGCATACTTTTACTAATATTTCCTTGTTTTAGGGGAAATGTTGAAAAATGTATAATAATATATATGGTACGTTATTATAAATACTGTCACGTTATTATTTTTAGTCTTGTGTTACTGCTAAGCTATATATATATATATATAGCTTTTTTTGTCTAAAACTCTAGCTGCTCGTTTACAAATATATTAGAAAAATAGTCTGTTGGTATTATGTGATAGCCTAGTTGTGACAACAACAAATAGACATATAACTTAAAGGAATAGTATGTTTGCTTGGTTATACAAATCGTGCCAATGTCGTTGTTGCTCATAATACCATGGGTCACGCCGCCACTAGGACACGACCTTATAATTAGAAACGCGTTGTTATGTCACACATACATACATGTATGCATGCATGCATGCATGATATTTGATGATGGGAGCTAGGACACGTCTAGACAAGATCATCTCTCCTTTAATCACATATTTCCTTTACGACTTTAATTTACTTCTTTTTAAAATTGATTGTTGGTCCTACCTTGTTATATTAAATACAGTTTAACTGATCATTTTTACTTTTTTAGTATTGACCCTCGTAAAAAGAAATATTGTGATTGTAAAAAAAAAAATCTAACTTGAGATTTTGATACATTTAGAATATTCATGTGACCCCTTGAAATCAAAAAAGTTGTTTTCGCTCTGTCCTTTGTTTCTGGGCCGATCAAGCTAAAACTTGTTATCTAGGGCTTCCATATGGCTCCCGCGAGGAGTTTTTGGAATTAGATATCCAACCCTAAAATTAAGGGTAGTTAACTGAAAGTAACAAAGAGATAAAATCATTTTCTCAAAATCTGCTCAAACGATTTCGATTAATTTGTTTTTATCCAAGCATTGTTTAACATTATAAACAAAACGGAACATCTCTATTTCCCATGAAAACAACTTTACAAAAGCGGAAATTTCCAATTATGATCAAATCTCCGCAACTATTTGAGATACGAGATACTTTAGAGGTAATTGTAAAGTTGTAGTACTCGTACTATTAAAAAATAAAAACACATTTAATTGAAATAAATGTTTATAAAACCAATGATGTTTGAGCTTATTTAATGGCAAATATATATATATGATTTTTTTTTAGATTGAGATCTCAGAACTCAAAAGTTGTTATGCTTATTTGGTGAATAGAAATGTTACTTTTTTTTCAATATTTCTTTAAAGGTGTATATTATTTCAATTATGCTCTTTGGTAGAATGTGATGTTTTTTTTCTCGTGTTTCTGCAACATTAGCTATTATTTTATTTAACATATCTTACGAGTTGTAAATGTCTACATTTTTATATAAAGGAGAGAGAAAGTCTGTGCGGTCGGTGCACCGTACCATTTATATCGATACTAGTCGTAGGCGCGTGTTAGGTTAAGTTTAGTTTGTGTTACTTACGTCATGGCGATGCACATAGATAGAAATCGTTATTTGGTCATTCGTAATATTATCGAGTTGGATTATCTTCTAAAAGAAAATGTGTTTAAGTTGAATAATAGGTGCCATTAAATAACTTTAAGCTGGAAAGAAAACCCTTATTATAAGTCATTATAACTATTGTAAGAACATTGTAGGATAAAGTGACCATTATTCCCTTATTTTCAAGGACGATCTTCGAAATAAGACATGTCCCGGATTGGTTTTGTCCCTGATTTCTTAAATAAATTAATGCAGTATGGAGTTTATATGTATTAAATACAAAATGTTGGAAACAAATCAGTTGCTAAAAAGAATATACATCATCACATCCAGCGACGAATATTTCTCAATAATTCTGACTTTTTTCGTTTTAATTATTCATTCTAATTTGCGTGGGATAGTTCACTAGTTTAATGCACCTTATTTTCTCACCTTTATGTTATATATATATATATATATATATATATATATATATATATATCTACCTTTCAGAGACCTAATTTATCGTACCATCTGTGATTTTAGAGTGACTTTCCCCGAAATTGTAATTTTAAAAAAATGGTCACTTTACTGTAACAAGAAGAACGGTATCAGACGATCTACAAAAGTTATTAAAAATATTTTCATAGATTCAAACGTCAAGTAATATATTATACAGATATCTATTTTGATAAATATTATATATTAGTACGTACGGTATCAATATTCAGAGAAATAATACTTATAATTATGATATATAATAAAATATCAATGTCAAAAGCAATAATTTATGTTTAAATTTTCTAAACTATTAACACCACATTCTTAAACACAGCCAATACCAAATTCGATTAATTTCGGAACAGAATGTGGCCTTAGGCTTCATTTTTATATGCACAGGATATTTAGTTAAGTATATTTATTAAATCTATTCATAGCAATTCATATACTTATAAGGATATGTTTTAAAAATTGTGGTATTTAGCAGGTCAACACTATGTTGTTGCTTTGAACTTTGAGTTTAGCAAAACGACTATTTTAAAAAAAATCTAGCTCCCAGCATCACTCTAATACCGTATATTATTTGTTTTTCTAGGGTATATTTGATATAACTATAATCAAAAGGTTAGTTGTTTTAGTTTAAAACATATGTATTTATTGTATTTAGATTGAATTTGTCCGTTTTAAAAACATAGCTTTATTATTATTATTACCATCATCGTTATTTTAGCTTTGTGTATACAAAACAAAGTACTAAGAGGCACATCAAAGCTACATTTAATTTTGTATGTATATAAAATAGAATATTAAGAAACAAACATTTCACAATTAGCTTATTAGAGTACCTGAGGCATATTAAAAAAAAATTATCTACCGCTGAAAAACCTACTTTGAAAACTATTGTTAAATTTGTGATCTGTATTACACGACGACTCACAGGCTATATTTTTTCATTTATATATTTTTTTTTTATTGAAAATCAAATATCCATTCTTATATTTAAACATCAGTTTTACTCACTCATCGACTGATTCATTCATTCATCTGCCGTATTTGAAGCGTGAAGTCTTGACATTTGAAATTTGGACCAAGACCCTTTTTTACCAAAATATAAATAGACTTAATCACTTTATTTGAACCCCACGTAGATGGGCACGTGGTCAAATCGTCTGGCTTACTGATAATGGTGAGGACCTGGTTCAAATCCCGTCCGGGTATACTAAAAAGGTGTTTTTGCCTAAATGGTTCCCTCCTTCATCCTTACTCAATTAGTATGGCTAAAAGTGGATTTCCCCAGACGGGTATTAAGGCTAGATGGTAATAAAAACAATAAAATAACCTTATATTTCAATATTTGAACCACAAACAACATTTTAAAACAAAATCATAGGTGGATGTAATTTTTCAATTTAAATTTATAGAGTAGGTGACCTGGTGGTCTAGGGGTAAGGTGTCAGACTTCCGTGCTGGCGGCCGGGGTTCAATCCTCGGTCCCGGCAAAGATTTATCTGATTACCAAACCCTTCCTTCAGCTCTGACAAGACATCTTGTGAATGTGGGGAATGCCAGGCCTCCACCGTGGTTCGGATTCCACGTTAAATTGTAGATCCTTCATTTCATCTCACAATCACCCTACCATTACACATTAGCGTAAGTGCGTATAACCCGAACGGGCAGTAAGACGTGGTGCTAATAATAATAATAATAATAATAATAATAATAATAATAATAAATTTATAGAAACTAAACTATGTTATCTTAGTATTGTATCAACATCCTCTTTTCATTAAATGAACGTATTCACAGGCATACAGCATTTAAATAAATATGGAAATACAGCTTCAATAACATTTTATACAACCAAGTTTTTTTTTATGTAATGACTGGCAAAGTTAACTAAGTAATCAGTACACTTGACAGGCAGGGGTTGACTTCAGACAAGCTGCATTGGGGTAGTTTCTCTAGGGTGTATTATTTCTTTCATGATTATTCCACGTAAACGTTTGTACAATTATTTTTAAAATATTCGCTCTCATTCTTTTCCTTTGGGTTAGAAAATTTAAGTTGCTTATTTGCCACTACTGGTATTAGAACGTTGGAGTATATTAACACTTTTTTTGGATTAGTCCAATTTCAATAAGAAGGGCGTTCCTTATTTTACAGCTAGAAAAGTTACTGAATCTAACTTCACGCGTTCATACGTCAAGTTTTGGGATTTGCAGTTCTCATTTTTGATGGATATTATCAATTTCTATAAAATAACACACAAAAATCTATTAAAATGTTTTACAGTTGTTTACGCTGACAAATTAAAATAATATTTTCTAAAAAGGTCCTTCTTACCAAAATCCTACTATACTTAGTTACGACCTTTAAGAGTGAAAGTGACGAAACACTCAATACTCATCTCTTTCTGTAGCTCATCGTGTTACCTATTGCTGTTTTCCTTTAATCATACCTGTTTGTGGTAAGAAAGGCCTTTTTCCCCTGTCACAACTCTTCTATATAGTAGAATTTTGGTAAGAGAAAGGACCCTCCAGACGTTCCTTCCTACCGTAGACAAGGTATACCTCTCTTTCTTCCCGCTCCCCTCCATCCCTCCTCTTTTACCGCGAAGGAATTTCCTTTCTCTTTCTCCCCTCAAACCTTTTAGTTTAGTGAGAGGATGAACTATAAAATAGCAGCACAAGGTAGGCACGCGGACGTCATTCTCATCTTTTACGACTTGCCGCCGGTGATTGTGAGGTCAGGGTTTGAACTCCTGCCAGGGGAAATGTGTTGTATTTTCCTAAATTGTTTACCACTCTCCCTCCACACAAATACGAGTACCCTCCCTCAGCCCCACCACATTAGTGTAATCATGAGACTAGCCCAGGAGGGCTGTAAAGGCGCGGAGAGAGGAATATATAAACTTAGGAAAAAAAATACATCTGTGTATTTTGACAAATAATGTCAACTTTGATAGAAGTCAAATAAATCTAGTAACCTTCTGTCAATGTTGGCTGCAATAACTTTGTTTAATGGGTTTTGTAACCCCGCGTCTTACTACCTGTTCATTCCTTAAGGATATGTTATAACTAGCCTACTCTAATGGGGTAAGGATTATGAAGGAAACATTTTAGAGGTAATATACCCTCATTCTCTGGGGAACCGCTTAAGGGGAAACCACCCTCAGTAGACCCGACTGGGATTTTAACCCTGATCTTCCCATCATCAGCAGGTCACTCTAGCCTAAGAGTGACGCCTTTGACCAGGGATTCCTCCCCTGGGGGGCGTTTGGGTTTATTAGAGGGGGGGAGGTTGATATTTGTTGGTATAATCATGTTGTATTAGACTCTAATGCGACATTTGAAATATTTAAGATTTAGTAATCAAATAATTAATTTTTGAACAGTTTTTTTCTTCATAATGTATTTAATAGTCTCAATTCATGTAAATAACACTATAAAGTATAAATAATGCGTGTTCTTCAGTAAATAATTGTAAATAGAGGCCAGTGTCATATCAAGGAATGGGTGCGCCCCAGACCTAGGTAATGTTCAGATGATGTCTTGAGGGAAGTTAGAACCAGTCGTGAGAGACAAGCTGGGTGGATTGGGAGAGGGGGCATTCCTTCAACGGATTGGTGTCGTATGCATACGTGGAACATACACGGGTATTTGCTGGCTTTCTTTAGGACTACACACACTTGCTCATCCTTTTTGTTATATTTAAATTAACTTATTTAGCGTAACAATGCCAGTAAACTGAAAGAGTTTATTGTTAAGTGACACAGAGTATACTATTGATCCATAATTGTGTATTTAATTAGTTTTGTTAATGTTTTTAGGATTTGTGAAATAATGATTTGTTTCTCGCGTGTATTTTATGGATTTATCGATATATCTGGAACGTCGAAGTTAAGTGTACAGCTAATAAAGTTTATTAGGGGCGTGCGAGTTTCAGATTGGCTTTAAAAAAATTAAATTCAACCTCGTTTCGCAAATAATTCAGCTTTCACTAAAAATATTGACACCAACATACTTGTTGTTGATAAGATGCCTAGTCACAGAGTTATTGCACTTCAAAGATTATCCATAGATAAATATGGTGAGATGCGATAAAGCAAAAAGTGCCATACGAAGATTGAATCAAGTTATTATTATTATTATTATTATTATTATTATTATATTATTATTATTATTATTATTATTATTATTATTATTATTATTAGCACCGCGTCTTACTACCCGTTCGGGTTATACGCACTTACGCTAATGTGTAATGGTAGGGTGGTTGTGAGATGAAATGAAGGACCTACAGTTTAACGTGGAATCCGAACCACGGTGGAGGCCTGGCATTCCCCACATTCACAAGATGTCTTGTCAGAGGTGAAGGAAGGGTTTGGAAATCAGTTGAATCAAGTCTTTTTCCTTTGATAATCTTCATATATGATATACAATGTTTTTGGAAAGCTAAATAAAACTAAATTTTCTTGTTACACGAAATCCTCCTATAAAACTAATTAACACTTCTTTATATTTTTTTAAATAAACTCGAAATTAAAAGAAAATTAAGCAGAAATTTTGACCATTCTGTAATTTTATTAGTATTTTGTTTTAGTGTAAGCTAATTTTAAGCTACAAAATTTTGAAATATGTAGACAAACTTGACAGATAGTTTTAAAGCAAATATATAAGATTTCAATAATACATTTTAATTTTTATACACTTTCTCAATATGTAAATAAACACTTCAGAAAACATGTAATTTTGAATAAAATAACACCGAAAAGAGAGATTTAAAAAAGGAAATTTAACTAGTTCAGTGAATCGCATACTAGTGAAAAATCGAAACTGTTTGGATATTTTTAGTCGCAGTGTCTTAAGACTCACTATCCTAGTGTGCTCCAGATATTCTGAACTTAGCTAAAAATCATCAAGCTCAGGGCTCACACTAGTATTTTATAGTTAATCTTAATTTATTTACTTTTCTATTAATATGTATGTATATTAATAAATCAAACTAAAAATTAAATGTGTAATCTAAGTGCAATAAACTGACACGATAAAAACGATCATTAATAATAATTGAAAATACCTACTATGCATTACTTATATTTCAAGGGAAGAATAGGAAGCCTTGGCATATATACTTAATCTGAGGGGGTCGTTAAGAATAAAAAGATTTTGCAAAGGGGCATTGAGTCGAAAAAGGTTGGGTAACACTGCCTTCAACCATCCGGACACTGAAGCGGGTTATTTGGTGCTAGAACAGGCATGGCTCAGTACGTTAATTTCCCACTGTTAAAGGAAAAACCCCAAATTTGATCATGGTGGAAATCTATCCCTGAACATTTGGCTGAGTAGACCAAAACGCTAACTATTTAGCTTGAGTGCGTATAACATGAACAGGTAGTAAGACGCGGTGCTAAAAAAAATAGCTCAAGAGTCGCTTCAGGGTTGCGAAGATTCACGGACTTTAAAGAGATTTTATTTGGTTTGAAAAAAACACGACTTTTGTAACTTTTGTTCTGGGACTAATTAGTAATTTATATGCATACAAAAACAGATGCTTCATAAAAGTGGCGATACTAACTCTAAGGTCTGCAAATATATTCAAAATCAATCGTATTACATACGAATTAATTTTGAACTCACAGGGAACCAAACCAAAGTATTCTGAATAAGAAGAAAGTATCAAAATCTAAAATGTAGATTGTAACGCACTAAACCTTTACAACATTGATCAACCATTTTATTTTTTATTTAAAATCAGTATTTAATGCATTATACAGTTACTTGATAACAAAACCTAAGATATTACTTTTAGCGTAATATCCCAATATTGGATCGTACGATTGTACAGGCGGTGAAATATTAGTTCGAGCATCATCTTGATTATAGATCTTACAAGTTGGCTACACTGGTCAGTATTATTTGGTAAAAGGGTCAATATTGTACAACCTTAGCTCAAGTTTGCCATGCGCAAATGGTTCATTTTCTTGTTGGCGCGCATATCCAGTTAAAAGTAGAGCCTCGCAACTTAAACGGAACATTTCCAAGTGCCGCTAAAGATAATGTCAAAAGGGAAAGCATAAAAGCGAAAGGCCAAGTAGCAGGAGATATATGTCTTGCTTCGCCGTCTGCCGAGTTCTTCTTGTTTGTCCGCCGCTTCATCCGCTGCGGCGCAGTTGGTGTGGAACACTGACCTTGACTGTGTGTCAAGGTCATGGAACCTTTTTTTTATTCATCGTTATTAGTATTATATTGTGTTTTGCGCAACGCGGGTTCATTGTCCTGATCGCCCGACGATTACGCTTGTTCTGTAGATAGGGAGCCCAACATTAGTGAAATAATAAATAGTTCCTAGCTTATTGTTATCTAATCTTGATTACCTTGAGTTACTTTTTGAATGATAAACACACCAAGGCAACGCATGGGAGCTGGTAACCACTCAACATGAATATTTTACCTATGGTCACATGGTCAAAGACGCCGAGGCTCGTGATACGCCGATGACGGGGAGGTTGAGGCTTGAATCTCAACAGGTTGCACAGGAAAAGGGAGCTATCACTGTGGTTTTCTAATAACTTAGCTGTGCGAATGCGGGTATAATTCCTATATATACACCCTCCTCATCCCAACTCCTTGGACGTTAATAGCCCGCTTGGTTTAAGGCTTCACTCTCGTGTCGAATGGCCTGTTGAAGATGGGGAGATCGGGTCTCAAATCCCGGTTGAGTCTATTGAGGGTGATTTTCCCTAAATGGTTGTCCACTTTCTTCCACGCAAATGGTGGTAGATTATCTCTAAAATGCTTCCTTTCTCATCCCTACCCCATTATAGTAGTTATCATATATGCGTATAACCTGAACAAGTATTAAGGCAGGGTGATAAAATAAACGTTAATAGCCACATGCTAAGGTGGCAGTCTTGTATGGTCTGATTTCCCCAATGGTGGGGAAGTATGTGTTCGAGTCTCAGCTGGCTGTACTGAGAATAGTTTTTCCTAAATTGTTTTCCTTTCTGCCTCAACGCAAATGTAAGTACACTTCTTCGACCTCACCTCATTGACTTAAATATTTAGATGACACTGACGGGTAGTTAAACGCGATTCACACTAAAAAAGTGTTTAATTTACGAATGAATCTGTAATCTTTGTGACGTGAGTTATAAAATTGAAACTTTATAATTGAATAAAATAGAATTAGGACTACTCTTGTAATGTTGGTCGCGATTATAACTTTGAAAATCTTAAGAATTCATTACGACTGAATTTCATTTTATCTTCGATCATGCTTTTTAATTTTAATTTGAGAGTTCTGTTAAAATATTTTTATAAAAAATAATATATATAAACCGGATTACCGGAATGCCGAAACATAGCATAGAAATAAAAAAAAACGAGTTAATGCCTTTTTATTTTAAAGATTCTGATCAAAATAAGAACAAGTTGCTTTGTGTTTGTACCATGAAATTTGGCTCGTGTTCAAGGCTTCCAGAGTTATGTAAACTGGTGATATTTAACAAAGAGAATAGTGTAGGATTTCAATACAGTCAATTTTGTTCTCATAATCGAATTGGCTGGCCTCTCAGATATAAGTTTTCTCTCGCTTTCTATAATGGCACTTTTTGAAACAAAGTTTTAACGGTTCACAACCTCAGCTATGGGCATGTCCAACAAGACTTTGTGCTTTAGAAGATTACCAAAAACCACATTTAAAAGATTTGGATTGTATCCCAGAGGAAATTTAAACTTCTTATATATTACTAGTTGTTCAGAAATCAAAGCAACCCATGAGGAATTCTATGTTTTGTAACAACTGCTGAACCATTATACATTTCACAGAGATGTATACAATGAATCATGTTAGAGAAAACCCTTTGCAATAAGGCAGCTGATATAAAATCCACACTGCATTGAAAGGTGGCCTGAACCTCTTTAAATGTGTAAGGATGCTTTAAATACACTGTGTTATTGATGTGAAAGAGATTGTGGAGGCTACAATGTCTTTGAAATTAGTCGTCCAGTAAACACAGATTTTAAAAAAGCCATAGATTATTTTGCAGCATGGGCATTTGCAGTTGCATTGTCATGTTGAATCAATATATTTTGGAGGGCTTTGCCTGACAAAGTGGCTAAAAATGGTTTCACCATCATAATGTAAAACTCTCTGTTGACCGTGTTACGAAATAAAGTGATGAAAATACTTCGTCATGACATCGCGAATCATACACTTAGTTTCTAATTGTGAAGAGAGGACTCAAGCAAAGCGTGAGGATTTTCTGTGGATCATATACGCGAGTTATGCGCTTTTACATATCCACCCCGTTTTGTCTGACCAATATCAGCCATCAAGATAGTCACCATCAGGAGTTACTGATTTGATAAACGAGTGGCAATAGTGTATGCGAGCCACATAATATCTTGGCAAAGATCGTACAAATCAGAATCAGAATACTGATCTAAGTGCCTTACGAGCACTTCCTTTCGACAGTCCGCTCTGACACGAAAGCCCTCTCTGTACAAACTTTCTTGAACTGTTGATGAATGATTTCCAGTATTCTTAAACACATCGTGGTTTCCCACTCTCACTCCTGCAACTTTGGATACACTTCCTTTATATTAGAGTTTTCCAAGCTTTCGCCAGTTGCTTATTCCTTTCGGACCCATGATCTAACCAACGTACTCCTTCATATTTTCATTTAAAACACATCTATTATATTTTAAATTGTAAACGTCTTTCTAAATTTTAGTAAAGCTTTGGTGTAAGGACGTTGCCTGCCTGTGACATCACGGCAGGTCAGGATAAGATCTACCATGTCAGTGAGTTTACCTTCTATTCAGCGAGTTTCAAAGATATAACATTGAAACAAAAACTATAAACCCCTAGAAATAGACCTACAGTTTCACAAAATTATTATTTTTTAACTATAAGTAGTTTTTTGTAGGCGTATTTTTATAAATCATCTACAACTTAGTCTATTTGACTTAGTCACGGAAATGTCATGTAGGAATCTTCCTGCCAGGATATATATAAAAAAAAACTCCTTGTAGCATGAGTCTATCTTGAATATCATAAAAGAAAAAGGTAATCTTAAAATCACGTCAATGTTTTCAAGGTGCAAATGGTATAGTGACAGTGTACGCTCATCAGGGGAAGAGGGTAGGTGTGTATCAGTAAATAACAAGAGCCCTCACAGGGTGATTTGTAATTTTCTTCCCTCTTTCTATTTTGTACATTGGTGTCTAAGTGTGATAGTGCTTAGCTAAGTCAAGACAAGATGCAACCCGCTGCTCAAAATAGCAATGAAATATCCATGTAGGCAACATTGGCTAGCTAAAAAAAACCGTGACAAGGGAAAGAAAGACTTAAAAAAAAGTCTCTGATAGCACGTTGCAATCTGCGTTAGGCCTATTATACACTAATGGTTAAAATGCTATCATCTAGAAACCACGCCTTTGAAAGAAACCCTTGTTGTCTGTTGTGCCTCAATGTCCCAAGTCTTTCAGCAGGAATAATAAGTACTCTTCCTCAAGATGGTATCACGTTTTGCAATATTTTCATTCAATAAATCAAGTAGTTCATCAAATGAAACCACAGACATTAACTAGTGAAAAAAAAAAGTTCTCTGGGTACATTCTCTGATTCATAAACATAATATGAAACTGTCCTGTTGAGAGACGGTTCGATAGTATGGGGTGAGTCCATCAACGTCTTATTTGACGAGTTTTTTTGTTTGTTTGTTGTTTGTGAGTTTCCTCCAACAAAATAAGTCCCGCAATACAACCGGCTTGTACATTGTCCATTTTTAAACCATTTTGCACAAGTGGAAGCAACAACCGTGGTATTTAAGCCGCTAGTGTGGAACCAGTAGCGTTTTTTGGTAGCTGTTTAACAGTTGCGCTTTGACAGTCAGGTGTAGATTCAAGAATTTGGGGTGTAAGCTAGCGGTAAAACCACCGCGTTCTAACCGCTAGTGTAGAATTGGCCTAAGTTTGATTATCAAACAATTATATAAAAACATATAATAAATAAAACTTAGTGGGACGTCGCATACAATTTTAAATTCTTCAATATCTCCTCCGGCAATAGAGACTATTTTGAGAGTAGAAACTGAGACCATGCGATCACAAATTTGAGTTCAAGCAGAGCTCTTTTTTTTTTGGGGGGGGGGGGGGTGAGGGGGGGTCATTTTCTGTTTTCGGCGTTGCACATTAAAAATTGTTCCTTGTTAGTGTGTCGGGGTCATTTTATGTTTTTGGCGTTGTGCAGTCAAAATGGTTCTTGTTGGTGTGTCTGGTCACTTTTGTATTTGGCGTTGTACAATCAAAATGGTTCATGAATTGCTCCAATGGCACGTCTGGGAGTAGGAGCTTCATCCTTCATGGTCTGATGAATGGAGTTAGTTCGACTTTGATGTTGTAAAAGGAACTTAATCCTTGTCACCGTCTCTTCCTTATATGTCCTGCTAGCTTTTGAGGACAGTAGCATTTCACGAGGACATCCAGCCAGCCCTCACTCTGGAGGTCACATGGCTTAAAGTGTCAAGCTCGCGAATATATTTAAATGGTGATTATGGGGTAGGTAAAACTTCGAATCTAGACCGCATGCACTAGGTGGAGGGCTCCAAATGTTCCCTCGCCCTTCCCACACTAATGTGGGTACATTATCTTTATTTTAAATTGACTCAGTAATTAATATTTATATTAAGTCATTCATAATAATGTTGGTGTTGTAAATTCTAATAATAAAACTATTATTGGAAATATACAGATAGTTCGGGGGAATAATAAGATGTGCAGTATGACTCGTGTCGGGGGTACACTAACTAAACTTCAGGGTCAAGTCAGCTGATTTACCGACGATTGGGAGGTCGGGACGTGAATTCTGGCTGGTTTTACTAGGCGTGTTTCTCCCACAAATTGGTTTCCCAATTTCCTTCCATGTAAGTGCGGACACAGTTCCTAAATTATAACATCCTCATCCCTACTCCATTAGTCTAATTAAATGCCAATAGCCTGGATAGTTAGTAAGGCGAGGTGTAAAATAAATAAATGCGCCCAGTGCATGAATAAATTGGGGCACTATGTATAAAGGTAAAATAAGGTGAAGGTCGCACGTAGCGTTAAGGTCATCGACTGTTTCTAACCCCACATCCTTTTTTCTTTGTTCCAACATGTATGTGTCTATATATAGGTATTTCCATCCCCGAGCTAGCTAACCTTCTCTCTCTCACTCTCTCTCTCTCAGGGTTACCTGGGTCCTTGGCACACTACCCCTTTAGTCCCGTCAACCCGCACACCAGTTCCAACCCTTTACTACAGATCTGCGAGTTATGTCAGATCAATACTACACAACCTACTCTCCCATTCCCGGAAAGAGAAGGAAATCCAGGTCACGAGGAATCCTTCCATTCACTCCCCCTCCAACCCCCCTCCCAATCGCTTCTCCCTCCTTCTCTCACTCTTCCTGCTTCTACAGGAGTTAAATAGTTCCTTTAATTACAGAAGGATTTTTTTTACCGCAGGTTGTTTCTTTTGAAATTACAAATATAAGGACTTGCTATAATTATTTCTACTTAAAAAAACTTTCTATTGTAAGTATTACCTAATCTTGTTCAGTGGCCGCATGGTCTAAGGTAGGGTTCCGCAAATGTATACAGTGACTACCTTGGTCAGAATCACGCACGAAAGCGCTGAACTAACTTTATTCGTGCACGGTAGATTTAATTACACATCTGTATGAGTTGACATCATATTTGAGGTGCAATAAGCTTTTTTAAACTAAATAATTAAAAAAAGGGTCCAATCTTCGAACCATAGACCGCATGACATACCTGGGATATTTCGCAGAAAAATTAGGAAGAAACATATCTGACAGCCATAAACGTTACGTATTCATGCGTCAGGTCATGTGATCTACAGATTTTACATTTAATAGATATTATCAAAACTTATAAAATAGAAAGAAAAAAGTTATCAATGTTGACCGCCAAATAAGATTTTTGTATTTTCTAAATCTTCTTACATACCGTTGAATGGCATTTCCTTACTAAACACCATTCACGGTGACAGCTATATAAGAGGGTTCTTTATTGAAAAACTTATCTGAAATTGACTAATGTAAACCTGTTCGGAAATAATTATTCGCTTAATTATATTATATTGTCAACTAAAAGTGTTATCAAACGATTCTAATACTCCTCTAAGGATTCGTTTCCGTTACTTATTGAAATAATAAAACTATTACTATGTTTTTAGTTTTGTGGTTGTGGCAACAAGATATATTCTAGTACATTGAATACTAAATTTTAAAATATTATATTCACACTTGTATATGTTATATTTGGTCATCAAAATAAATAAATATTTTTTTATGAACTTAGAGGAAGAGCCATACAAAATATTGGTTTCAAATTGAAACGTTTTTATTTTGTAAACAGATACGTATGAACACAACAGCCTTCATTTCGGTACTGGTTCGCCATCTTGTGTTGTGAATATAATGCAGCCTTTTATAAGCTCTCAACTCATCACGGTCTGGTGGATGTCATAGCTTGGCGAATGGATACATGAGAGTATACCTGGTGACTTTTGCTAGCTGTCACTACCACTCCTATGGTAAATGGACATAATATTTTAGAGCGGATGTTTTCCCGACGGCGAGTAGAGCGCACCACGCGTGGGGTCGACGTTACCTCCTTCGGTAGTAGCGCTTGTGCGTGATCCTAGGAAACTAGGTCAGCGGCACTTGGGTTTTGGGGTCGCCGGTCCCACACACACACACACACACACAGCAGACAGAAGAGAAGAGATAGGCTAGCTATAGTTACTGCTCGCAGCTAGGTTCTGCCTGTTGAAGCCAAGGGAATGTCTTCCTTGTCTCTGTAGGTGCCAGTGAGTTTTCACTCGCGCCCTCAACTCGGTCTTCTTCTCATCATCTGTGCCATTAGTAGTTCACTCGTGCTCAATACGCTCATAGTTAAGCTTCTCGTGTGTGTGTTTGTGGAGTTGAATCTTTTTCGCGAAGATCTACGTGTTTTTGTTTTGTTTTGTGTGCTTTTTTGGCAAAGGGTTGAAAGCTTTTTAAATACTACCCTTATTTTATTGGTAGTGAAAATAATAGAAAAAATTAAGTGTTTTAAATCAAGATACGTGTGTCAAAAGCAACCGTATTCTTAAACATATTGTGTGAAATAGTTTTTTAATTATTTTTTTATGTTTCATTAATAAACATTTTTGTTGTTGTTGTTGTTGAAATGTTTCTAACGCGTGTGTTAAGTGTGTGAAAAGAATCATAAGGATAGTACAATCCATTTGGAATAAAAGGATCTAACCTGCCGACCTGCTTTAGAAGTGGTTTGTTGGGTTAGTATAAAAAAGACATAGTATCTATTCGTATTGGTTACGGCTCATTCAAGTCAGACAGGGGTGACCCAAATACGATTGGCAACAGTGCAGATTGCTTGGTCTGCCAACACAATGTTAATTAGTTAATTAGATTCAAACTACTAGTGTGCGACGGTCGGTAGTTGAATCATTATTATATGCTGAAATAATTTATGGGATTTTTTTTTTACTTTTCTTTAAATTACTAATGAAAGCAACAATTATTTTGTTTCTTTAGATTATTAATTTGGTTTCTCTAATTAATTTGGGTTTAATTAAGTTGGTGAAATTTGATTTTAATTAATGCTTATGTTTTCAATCAAATATTGCAAACCATAATAATTCCTTATGATTTCCATAGCCGCATGTTCTAAGGCGTCACTATCATGTTAGATTAGGTTGTCTATGACAGAGAGATCAGAGAGCATCTCGATCGGGTTTACTGAAGTTTTTTTCCAAACTTGTTTTTCACTCTCGCTCTACGTAAATTCGGGTACACTTCCTCTAAATTCAACCTTCCTCATCTCAACTCATTAGCGTAAGACGTGATCCTTAAAAAAACTATTGTCGAAAGTGCTACCGCCTACGAATGTCCAATTTTTAAAATGTATTCTATATATTGCTTAAAGTGCATTCAGGACTATACTATCTAGTTGGCATATTTTATTTTAGCCTATTACAATTACAAACATTGGCTTTTTATTTATTTTGCATAGTATGTTATGCGTAGCCTATTTTTTTTTTTTTTCAGGTCTGCTTAAGTAGGCTTATATAATAATATATAAATAAGCCCTGTGTTGTAAAAAATAATATACCTTTTATTTGTTCTACATAGTTTGAACGACACTTTCTGCGCAAATACGTGTAGGCCTACATTTCATTTAATTTTTTTCCTTTCTCTCCTGCCCCACTAGCTGATTAAAAATAGTGCGTCCATTCCAGTTAGATAGTAAGACGGGGTGGAATTTAAATAAATAAATAATAATTTAAAATAGCACGCCGACTCTTGAGGACGAATTTAAACTAGAATAATTACTTCTTGAAGGCCCCTCCAGGATTCAAACTAGACGTGAATCTAAAATTAGCCTCACATGCGAGACGTGCTCTATAGCTTGATATTGAAAGCGCATGTGTTTATTGCCTCCATAAACAGTGTTAGCAATCTATTTCAATGCGGAACTCGTATAAGAATTCTGTCAACACCCAAGTTTTTAATGTTCTTTTCAAACTTGTACATCTAAAGGTAGGATATATTCTGCAAACGATGGTTGTGCTCTTGGCCGAGGATTTTTTTTTTTTACTAAAGCTGCGTCTATAAATATATTTTGTTTTTATGACCCTGTTTATAGCTTATAGATTTATTTTGGAGATTGTAAAAAAAAAAAGTTTAAGAGATATCTTTAAAGAATTTTTGAACTTTCCTAAATCCTGTTGTTTAAAACAGGCCGTGACTCTTATTTTAGCGCTTCCGTTCAACTCGTAGTCAACGGGCAATAAGAGTGAGTTTGTTTTGGTAGCATTTATGTAAGCCAAAATATAAACATTCCTAATATTCTGGAGCAAATATCCGATACATTCAAATATAATCTAACAAATTGATTACTTACATGGCTCCTCTGGCCTCACTCACTCATCACGGGAAAAATTCCAAGAAACCCAAACCGGTGGACACGTGGACTGACTTGACTATATGTAAAATGACCTGGCGGTCTAGGGGTAAGGTGTCGGACTTCTGTGTTGGGGGTCCGAGGTTCAATTCTCTGTCCCGGCACAGATTCATCTGATTTCCAAACTCTTCCTTCACCTCTGACAAGACGAGTATTAGTCACAACTCGTGAATGTGGTGAATGCCAAGCCTCCACCGTGGTTCGGATCCCAAGTTAAACTGTAGGTCCTCCATTTCATCTCACAATCACCCTACCATTATACATTAGCGTAAGTGGGTATAACCCGAACGGGTAGTAAGACGCGGTGTTAATAACAACTATTAATCTTTACGTAGAGTGTTTAATCTGCTTTGCTGGTGACAACGTGGTTCAGTTAGAATCCTGCAGGGTGTACAGGAGATTTTTTTACCTAAAATTGTTTTCTATTCATCCTCATCCTCACCCTGTAAATCTAAATGTATGGATACCTTTAGTTTCATAGGAAGATCATTTTCGACCAACAACATTTATTGAAAATCACCCAAATTTGGCATTGTGTAAACGTTTTATTTGAGTTATTAAGTTTTTTAATTACCGCTTCTTACTACCTGTTCATGCTATACGCATATGCACTAATTACGCTAATGTGTGTAGGAATGAAGGATGTTCAATTTATATTAAATGCACCCACATTTGTACGGAGGGAGGAAAACCTTTTTGGGGAAAACCACCCCCAGTACATCCTACCGGGATTCGAACCCCAATCTCCCTGTCATCGGCAGTCTAGTCTAACACAAGAGTGATGCCTTAGAGTCTTATACCATGCGACCACCGGAGCAGGGAATAAGAATTTAATTTAAAAAATGTTTTCATAAGCTTCCAATAATAATTCCATATAGATAATTGTTTAATCATCGTTAATTAAACGGACTAAGAATATAAATAAAACAAATTGTGTCAACATGAAGAGATAGTTTTAAAACAACGATTTTCCTATTAAAATCAGACCGTAGGATAAGTAAGACGTAGCACACCCACATACACACACACACACATGACTTGGACTTGGCCTATTCCAGTAACATTAACACGTGCCAACAATGCAACAAACGTTTCTCTGGGTGGTTTTGTTTTCACAAACACGGAACATGTTATTTAAAATAAAAAGTTAAATTTACGTTTGTTACCTCTTTGCCTTTTTTAAAAAAAATTAAGTTTTTGTTAAAGTGGTAACAAACTATCCACATTGTAAAGATAGATATTTTCTCAACGGGTATAGAAATTTTAAATGGCAATCAAGCCCCTTAAACCCCTTACCCCAGATACTCCCCTATCTCTTTCCGGTTTACTTTATCAAAGATACCCGACTTCTAAGAATCCCCCCTCCCTCTTCTTTTGAAAACCTCTAAAACCGTATAAAATGTGTCAAAGATAACACCAGTCTAGTCTGCTACTCCGTGGATTGGTATTCATTCCGAAACTGAATGTTAAAAAAAAAGGTTTTTTTTTTCTTTGATCCATATCTAGCTACACTTCTGGACTATCTGCGTATTTACACTAATGGAATAGGGACGAAATGTATCCTCATTTGCATGGCTGAGATTTGAAGCCCAGCCTCCCCATAAATATGTATATATCACCGATTTGATTTTGTAATTTGTAAAACTAGTGGTGTGCCCTTGTCTGTCCCTTTCGATCAACGTATTGACTGCCTTCGTCTCCTACCACTACTAGATCTCGTTCAAAACCTTCCGAATAAGTTCCGCCCCCTCCCCCACCCCATCTACACTCTCCAGCAAACGTTTATCCAAGCCTTTTTTTAATTAATTCTTTCAACACAGTAATTTTATACGATGGTGAAGGGATGTGGCAAGCGGCTTAGGTGAAATACATGGCCCTGGAGAAAGAATGGAAAAGACACAGTAAAAATCCCATGTGTGAAAACACTATCGGTGTACCCGTTATGGTTTCGAAACCCGGTCAATGGCGTGGGACTCAAGTTCACATTTAATGGTTTGTCTTTTCCCAGCTACCATGTTACCCATTCGTTGCGATAAAAGTAGGTGACATGTATTTGAAATAAAATTACATTTATACATTTATCACAGCAAAGGATGTTTATTTTTTACTTTCCTCAATTAAAACAGGATAGTATTTCCCCTAAACTGAAGGCTACTTTATTCGATAATTTAAACTCGGTATTCTACATTAGTTTGGTGGATTGTCAATAGAAAGCATTTTTTAAATTATTTATTGAAATCCTAATATATAGTGGAAACATTTGAAATAAATTATTTTTTAAAATGTCTTAAATAAATGGAAAATAATCCTCACTTAAATTCAGATCCCAACCTACAAACAACCTAATAACACAAAAAAATAAAAATAAGGGAAAACAAAATATAATTATAATGACTTGTTTCGTTCTTTTGTTTTGGTTGTTCAAACTGCTATACTGCGGGAAGTATGTTTCCCTCGCTTGTTAGCTCTATTTATTTCTCTTGATCCATCTCTCCTGTTTTTGTTCGAAAAAATTGTCCAAACAGGCGACATTTTTCTAACTAAACCTGTTAATTAATGGTTATTTGGAGCTTTATTTGTGGTTATGGAGCACCTAGACCTGATTAAAAGTACTTTTGAGTATATATCTGTAGCTGTAGACTACCCAATTAAAAAGATGAGATTTATTAAATCCTCGTAATGTTTTTTTGTCTTTTTTGTCACCGCGTCTTACTACCCCTCATAATGTTAATTGTACGTAAAAGTACATTGTGGTTTATAGAAATGGTGGGCGAGTCGAAGTCGACAGAGCCAAACCGTTTTATTTTTTATTTTTAGCTTGACTCCAGCTCGTTAATTTACCACTTAGTGAAAGGATACAAAAACCCAAAGACGGAATTATTTCCATCCTTATTCATGATTTGAATCCGGTACTTTTAAATAGGTAGGAAGACACTACACATCTTGTTAAACTGTCAGACCTTTATACACAACACTTACTTTTATAATTTGAATTATCAATAACATTACGCAGCTTGTTAAGAGCTAATTTATTTGGGGTATTCGAACCAACATTTTTAAAACACTTAAGGGGTTGCCTAGATAGCCGATAAATTGACAATCAGATGTAGCGCTTAAATATTGACAGGGTATTTTTTTTACAAGCTAGCCGGACTTAACAAAAGCCTAAACTCTCGTAGGTCTACCATTGAACCTTTAGTTTTGTTAAGATGGGTAGTGTCATAAAACCTAATAAATGATAATAATATTCAAGCTTGAGTATCATTAATGAATATATTAAGAATGCTTGTTGGCAGAAGGGGAACAAAGCGCTTCTTCTCCCCAACAGTTTCTGTGCGATAAAACATGCTAACCCCCCTCCCCCTCTTGTTGTGACCGGAAGAAATGTTGTTTGTTGAGAAAGGCAAGAAAGGGGTGGTTGTTCAAATGTGCTCTATTGGATAATAGAAAAACCTCTATGCTTCGTATAGTAAACAGAGAAGAGCTCAGTATTCCCCCGATCAATACAATATCAAGGGACACTTGTTCGATACCAGATGATGTGTTGATTTCTTCGCTTTATTATTTAAAAACTTATATGAATAGCCTGAGCAGGTAATAAAACGTGGTGCATATACAAATACTTTCAACTTTAATGATCACTCTATTTAGGCCTATACATAGCCGACAAAATGTGTATCTTAATGCTGACAGTTGCAAAACACTTTACCTAACGTATGAACGCATTAAAAAAGATTTAATAAAGTTTCTAACTCTCAAATAACTTATTTCTATGGCGGTCCAAATTTATTTTTAATGTACAGTTCGATTTTTATAGCTTATCTAACAGTTAGAAATGCTACTAGATTTACTTTCACGTATTCATTGTTCATATTTCACGTCATTAAATTTGTATATGCAATAATATCTATAACATAACAAGTTAATAAAAAAAAGCCATGGCTTGAGCCCGCAAGATAGCTATACCGACCGAGCGGCCGCCACCGTTTACGATGATAATGGCCAAATTTGCGGATAGGGGGGTGTCATATGTTCAGCACAATGAGCCCCCCGGCCGTTAATCTCGGTTTGGCCTTCCTATGATCTAAGTATTTTTAATATAAAAACTGAATCACCCATACTTTAATGATTTGCTAAAAATGTATTTATCTTTTTGTCATTAGGAAAAAGGCAATGACAAGAAAACAATTAGTTATAAATATGAATAATTAATTTATATTCTAACTTTTATTTATTTCAAATCAATCTAGAGGGAATTTCTGTGTCGATTAGATGTACTATTCTTCAATAAATCTAACTATTAAAAAATCCTAACCAGTGGTCATAAAGACTTAGGCATCAGGCTCGCACTAAACTTTATTGCAAGTGACTGCAGGTTGAGGTTTAGATTTCGGCTGATTGATTTTTCAAAACGCTGTTACATTTCCTTTAAAATATACCGCCTCGCCTTTACCCTTAGATTAAGCCGTTTATGAACACGCTGTTAAACATGATCATTTTATATAAAACTTCAAAACAATATCTATGGAGTTTTTTTTTTAAAATTATGGTTATGATTTTATTTTATGGAAGAGTTTGGATTGTACAAACAAAGTCACTATTTTTCCATTAGCCAGAACAATTATTTCACTCCATTATCAAGTTCTCCTTAAGTCGTGTTGTTTGCTCTGACTAAAAAAAACAGGTTGAGGACAAGAGTTAGGGGATGTGAGACGTTATTTATATTACTTTATTATACGCTGACTGACAGATCAAAGAAAGAAGATGATGCCGCTTACGATGGATGATCCTTGACACACAAAAAACAAAGGGGTGGTGGGTAGGGGAGACAAGAGGGTGGATTATAATTTTGATGGTAGATGGACAAGTAACTGACAGTCAAGTTGACTATTTTCCCCTCTACTCTTTTCACATGTCCTCATTACATCATTCTGGGTGATGACAGGCGAACACACAAAATTATAGTTGGGAAACCTGAAGATACACAACCCCCAGGTCAAAGACAAGTAAGAAACATACTCTCAACCTTACAGGGGGTTTCGCTGCGTTCTTCAACACTGGGCTTCGCTATTGTCACTGCTGCTGGGTGAAGGGACTAACCGCAGCGATCCTAGTGTTGAAGGACTCAAGCTGCCAAAAGGAGCGCAACCTGGAGGTTGAGTGTCTGGGTATATTATTTGTCTGTGGCCTAAGTAGACCAAGAAGTCGATAGGAGGATAATAGACTATTAAAATAGGTTCGGGATTGGATAGAAGTGTCCCAGTAATGGGTTGAATGGCGAGCTCATGTACTGACAAAGAGTTGGTTAGCTATACGTACATTTGTGTGATCTTTGTCTCCTTTTATAGATATTATAACTACCTTAATACTAATAATATATTAACATGTTATCATTGTCAACGGCAATAAAAAATAACTTTGCATCTTACTTAATGCACCTTCCGTCCAAAATCCATACATATAATGAATTCCTTATGTGACGTCATCCTAGCCATACTATTTTTCTTGGTACTATCTTGTGTGACTGTGAACTGGTGCTAACAAACGACAAGTTTCCTCCTCCTCCTCCTCTTTCTCTTAGGGTACCTCATACCTTCCCCCTCCCCCCCTCCAGACACCATGACTGGTGTCTTGGGCAATGTATGTGCCTATGTGGTACACAGTGAAAGGTTAGGGTTTGATGTGAGGGGGAAGAGGGCATCAACGAAACCTGTTATCCGAGAGAGTGGATGTCTACCGTCCAACCACTCTGTCCAGCGTCTCCGACTGGTTGGCAGGGGTGGACAGCAAGGACAAGGGGTTTGTGTTGTAGGTGTCTTCATTTCGAACCTCGGGAAGTAAACCTTGATTTTTATAGGGAGCCCCCTTTCAACCACCAACATTGATTGAAAACCCAATTTCGGTGGCCGCGTGCTCTAACGCGCTACACTCAGATTAGAATAGACTGCCGAAGATGGAGAGATTGGAGTTCGATCCCTATCGGGTGCACTGAAAGTGGTTTTTCCTAAATGTTTTCCCCACACTCCGTTCACACAAATGTGGGTACACTTCCTCTAAGCTAAACCTTCCTAATCCCTAATACATTAGTGTAATTGGTACATCTATACTATCTATACTAATATTATAAAGAGGAAAGATTTGATTTTTTTTGTTTGTAATGGATAAACTCAAAAACTACTGGACCGATTTTAAAAATTCTTTCACCAACATAAAGCTACATTATCAGCGAGTAACATAGGATATATTTTATTATGGAAATTTAATTTATTCCTCATAAAATTGTCGATAGTATAGTATATAGTCGTTGGAAAAAAAAGTTGTTGAAGGGAAAGTGGGGTTGGTGAAGGGGGCGGGGTGGGGGTAGGGGCGAGGAAAGAGGAATGAGATGAAAATAGGAGGGAGGATAAAAAGAGGGAGGGGACTACACAGTGATGGTAGGACTGTATTTAAAAAAAAAAGTAAAAAAGTTTTGTTTTTATATTGACATGATGGATGATTTGAAGCTTTGTTTTAAAAGATTCTTTACAATATATTTTTTTACGGGGAAGGGGGCTAGTAGGCGTATAAACCGAACGGGTAGTAAGACGTATTGCTAAACTTTTTTTTAAATATTGAAAGTCACTAAAATTTGGCATTCTATAAATATATCTTATTTGGTTTTTTTTTATTACGTTCATCTAATAATTATCAAAAGCTCCCAATAATACTTTCTAATGCACAATGTACTGTACATTTATCTTTGCAATAATAATTTAATCAAATGAACTAGTAATGTAAATGCAATATTGTAATATTCTTATTTCTGGCATTGTGCCAAAATGGGTTTTCAGTTTTCAAATAATAGACCACCTATGAAAATCAGATTGTATGGTTCATATTTAATAAATCTACTTTCACGTACTCACACGTCAAGCCATGTGGTCTGCAGCTGTCACTTTTGGTAGATTTTATTAACACCTATAAAATTACACTAATAATGTAGTAAAATTGTATATATATTGGCCGCAAAAGAATAAGTTTGTCTTTTCTAAAAGTCTCTTCCTTTTTATTGGTCTATCGTCTAATGCGGTGGTAATACGGGAACGAGTGTTCTTTTAACCTCCACTATTATTATTATTATTATTATTATTAGCACCGCGTCTTACTACCCATTCGGGTTATACGCAATTACGCTAATGTGTAATGGTAGGGTGATTGTGAGATGAAATGAAGGACCTACAGTTTAACGTGGAATCCGAACCACGTTGGAGGCCTGGCATTCCCCACATTCACAAGATATCTTGTCAGAGGTGAAGGAAGGGTTTGGTAATCAGATAAATCTTTGCCGGGACCGAGGATTGAACCCCGGCCGCCAGCATAGAAGTCTGACACCTTACCCCTAGACCACCAGGTCACCTACAACCTCCACTATTATTTATTGATACGTTCAATACAAGATTGCTATAGGAAGAATATCTGAGTATTCATCAAGTAATAAATCCACTTTTATATATTCAAGCGCCAAGTCAAGTGGGCTGTGGATGACACATTTGATGGATAGGGATACGGGATTAAATAACGCTAAAACAAACTTAGGCAACTGCTTAGCACGAAGAAGATGATGATAATAATATTCTGAAAATTGAAAAATGACATATGGACACGGTAATCTAATTCCTCAATAAAAAGTATAAATAATAGCATCGGATATGTGATTCTCCAATAATAACAATAATACTAATAATAATAATAAACAACGAATTATCTGATTTATTTTCTCGTAAAACTTTTTTTATATATATTTTTAAATCTCTACAAACTTTATTGCTTTTCATTATGATTTATAGGATGCATCCATATTCTCTATAGCACACATCGTTTATCAGTCGTTTAGTTATCAGACTTTGCTTTCAGGGAGGAGCACAGATAAAACAAGAAAGGGGAAGGGAGAAAAGTTTTTTTTGTGCCTCGTGTCTTACCACCCATCATGGCTATCTGATAAGCATAGGTAGATAGAATTAAAGAGAAATACGCCCGCATTTACCTGGAGGGAGAAAGATAAACAGTATAAGGGGGGGGATCACCCGCATAGCACCCAGCCAGGATTTGAATCCCGAGATTCCCGTCACTGGCAATCCAAACTACAACTGAATAATTATATCTGAGGAGCTGCATGTTTTCTATTGGGGAAACAGCGTTGCCATTATCTTTGTTTACGTGTATTCATCTTCCCTCAAAGACAAATTGTGAAACGCTGGTTCGTCAATGTTGCCAGAAGCTCCTTCTTACACCAGTAAACCACCTTCAGACATAACGAAAGCGAGAGATCTTGGCAACAGTTCATTAAGAGAGCTAAAATAAATATTTTCTTCATTAGACCTGCTGTTCCCTGAGCGATGATATCCAGAAATATTTTTTTAAAACAAAATATAGGCCAGAGGTGGGCAACGTATTGTTCGCTGTAGCCACAGGTGTGGTGAATGAGAAGTTAAATTCGCCACAATGTGTAAAGAGTGAGAAATTAGGTTGTCCAATCGAACTTTTAAACGACACAAACTGTTTGGACAAGTTTATTCAAAACATTTACTCTTTGACTAATCACTTAAAACTGCCTCAAACGCAAACAATAAAAATTGTTCAAATTGAAAAGATAAACCAATTTAATACGAAATTGTGCAATACTTAAGCTAGCCTACAAGTTACAACCACCACACGCCGTCAGGAAAAAAAAAAAATTCTACTGTGACAGCTGGCATACTCAAATTCGCCACACTTTGATGGGAAATTCGAAATTCGCCACTTGTGGCAATTGGTGACGGGGTTGCTCACCTTAAAATATATCATGACCGTATTCAGATATCCCGCCTCGAGTGAATCTCGGTCTTTGGGGGTTAAAGTCAACCCGGGACACCCCTATTAAAAAGCTTCGCCTCTCCTGATTTTAGATTACGCCCTGTTCAGAAGATCCGGTGTCTTCTAGCCATGGAAATGACTGGGACATAACAGACTCATTAGGACCTGATAGTGGAGCGTAGTCATTAGCTGGCTCTCTAATATCCTCTACATATTGAAACTGTGTTTCTCAACTGGTGGGCCAGGGGTATAGCAAGGTCCAGGAATGTCCTCTTCATATTGAAACTGTGTTTCTCAACTGGTGGGCCAGGGGTTATAGCAAGGTCCAGGGAATGTCCTCCTTCATATTGAAACAGTGTTTCTCAACTGGTGGGCCAGGGGTATAGCAAGGTCCAGGAATGTCCTCTACACATTGAAACTGTGTTTCTCAACTGGTGGGCCAGGGGTATAGCAAGGTCCAGGAATGTCCTCTTCATATTGAAACTGTGTTTCTCAACTGGTGGGCCAGGGGTATAGCAAGGTCCAGGAATGTCCTCTTCATATTGAAACTGTGTTTCTCAACTGGTGGACCAGGGGTATAGCAAGGTCCAGGAATGTCCTCTTCATATTGAAACTGTGTTTCTCAACTGGTGGGCCAGGGGTATAGCAAGGTCCAGGAATGTCCTCTTCATATTGAAACTGTGTTTCTCAACTGGTGGGCCAGGGTTAGAGTAAGGTCCAGGAATGTCCTCTACACATTGAAACTGTGTTTCTCAACTGGTGGGCCAGGGGTATAGCAAGGTCCAGGAATGTCCTCTTCATATTGAAACTGTGTTTCTCAACTGGTGGACCAGGGGTATAGCAAGGTCCAGGAATGTCCTCTTCATATTGAAACTGTGTTTCTCAACTGGTGGGCCAGGGGTATAGCAAGGTCCAGGAATGTCCTCTTCATATTGAAACTGTGTTTCTCAACTGGTGGGCCAGGGTTAGAGTAAGGTCCAGGAATGTCCTCTACACATTGAAACTGTGTTTCTCAACTGGTGGGCCAGGGGTATAGCAAGGTCCAGGAATGTCCTCTTCATATTGAAACTGTGTTTCTCAACTGGTGGGCCAGGGTTAGAGTAAGGTCCAGGAATGTCCTCTACACATTGAAACTGTGTTTCTCAACTGGTGGGCCAGGGGTATAGCAAGGTCCAGGAATGTCCTCTTCATATTGAAACTGTGTTTCTCAACTGGTGGGCCAGGGTTAGAGTAAGGTCCAGGAATGTCCTCTACACATTGAAACTGTGTTTCTCAACTGTTGGATAGGTGGAACAGGGCCTCCCATTGTCTTATAATACTTTGTTTCTGAATTGGTGGTCTGCTTCCATTTACAGGGGTATAGACCATATGGAATCCCAAAAGGCTCTGGTGCCTATGTAATTTCAACACTTTGACTAATATCATTGTCAAATCATCCTAATGATTTATTTATATCAGATACAAATTAAAAATATTGGTAAGCTATAAATATATGTAACCCTCTCTACTTTAAACTGGACCGGCCTTTTAACTTTGTAAATTACTCCATCCATTTAAAATATCAATACACCTCTACTTTGAATCAATTTGTTCAGAAGAATCTCCTTAGGGTTTGCCAAACAGCACCATCATCGGTGGGTACACACACTAGGGTGCCAGTCTCGTCTTTTCTTCCAGTCACGAGAGGGAAGGGTTTGGCTCCCGGTCGAGTGAACAAAAATGACTGTTCTTAAACAGTTTAACTTTACCTCCACTCAAATTTTGGTATATTTCCTTACCTTGCCCATCTCTACTCCATTAGTTTAAATATTCCGATAGTCTGGATGGGTAGTAAGATGAGGTACATGTTTAGAATAAACACATATTAAAATATAAGCCCGAAGGTTCAGCTAGTACCTAGGGTTGTTCAAAAAAATGTGTTGGCGTTTCCCACGTATTGGCCCGGGTTACTGGCACTGTGTTTATTTTCATTGCGTCCATTCTCCCACCCTCCACCCCTTTTTCCCTTTACAGACGCTATAGAGCGGTGTCGAGAGGGGAATCTGATTGTGAACAAGGCGCGCATGCGCAGGGGAACGATCGACTTTCCTATTAATACAACCCCTCCGTTACTTCCCCTCTCTCCTTTCAAGTCAAGTTTATTTCAAGGTCTCTCTCCCTCCTCCCCTCTATTGGTAGCTGTGACGTCATCCAGTGATGGGAGATTTGAATATCTTTTTTCGGATGCTGCGTTAGGAACCATCTGCGACTGGCGGATGAAGATGTTTTATCTTCGAGCATTTTTTTAAAAATGTTAATATAAATTGTTTACATGTGTACTTGTTTTTTTTAAACATGGCAAAAAAAAAATACAAACCAGCTCAAGACTAATTTTCAAAGCTATTTCAATAAGGTCTTTAAACTCAAGTTAATTTTATGGCGATCACGTGATCTAAAGCGTAACTCGAGTACCGATGACCAAGAGGTTATGTTTCAAATCTCGGCTAGGTGCATTAGGAGTGGCTTACCATTAATCGGCTATTTATCACTTTGGTTTTTCCCATTCCCTCCCCACGTTAATTCTGATACACTTCCTCCAACTACTTTCCTTATCCATACACAGCGTTCACGTCAAGGATAAAGAAAATAATCTTAGGCTTGATGACGGTATAAAAAAAAACACGAAACCACCATTACGTCTACCTTTTTTTATCACCGCGTTTTACTACCCGTTCAGGTTATATGCAAACGTACTAATCACTCTAATATGTTAAGAATTAAGAAGATTGAATTTATAGGAAATGTATCCGCATTTGCGTGGAAAGAGAGTGATAACCCATTTGAGGAAAAAACATCCTCAGTACACCTGGCCAAGATTCGAACCCTGATCTCCCCGTCATTAGCAGTCCAGTTTATATTTTGTGAGAGTCGGGCATTAGATCACGTGGAAACAGAGGTGGGTTCGTATAAATTAATAGTACCATAAATAAATTACGTTTTTCATGACTCTACAAAATATGAATATGTAAATTTGATGAGAAACGATGTTCCTTCAAAGTTTTGACGTTTTTGATTCTTAGAAATTGGCAACATGCAAAATTTATCAGCGGCTTTATGTCGTATATGGTGAACGACCTACTTCGATAAGTTATCATGACGTAAGCTTATCGTCATATACCTCTTCTTTTAATCTCTTGCTGAAGTTTGTGAAATATTAACTCCTCAATTAGCTAAAAATATTGTTATTAACACACTATTTTTTGGTGGACAAAAAGAAAACTATTTCATTTTAGACCCGCCTCGGTGGGGTAGTTGGCTAACGCGCTAGTCGTGTTAAGCTCGACTGTTGAGGACGTGAAGATCGAGGTTCGAATCTCTGTTGGGTGAACTGGGGGTGTTTTTTCCTAAATGGTTTTCCACTCTCCTTCCACGCAAATGCGGGTTCACTTTCTCTAATTCAACCTTCCCAATTCCTAATCCATTAGCGTAATTAGTACTTAAAGCGTATAACCCGAACGGGTAGTAAGACGCGGTGCTAAATAATAATAAAAAATAATTTTAGACTACTCCTTGAATTAATTATGAATTTGCTGGTAGACCTATAGCTGTATAAGAACACGTTTTGAAGGACGTTTTAGAACAAACTTTTTTTTTGCTGTCAACAATGTTAACTGTATTATTTTAAAGGTATTGATGCTATTTATCAAGAGTACAGCTTCATATCACATGATTTATTGTCTATATAAAGTTATGCAGGAATGGGCAAACTAAGGCTTATCGGTGTGTTCAATCCTGCCAGTGGAATAAATCATTAAAATAAGTTGCGTTGTGAAGCAGGCTTTTTTTTAAACCTAATAAAACTGAATTTTTATTAAAACCCTGGCAAAATCAATCACAAACTTGATAATTCATGTCCGAAAATATATCGCAATATTTGTTCAGTATCATATTCATGCGAACAAGTGTTTTCATCCATGAAACTTAGGAAAAGTTATCTTAGAAATAGACTTACTGATGAGAATCTGTTATCGCTCTTGAGAATATCCTCATGGTTTAACCCAGATTCTGAAATAATACTGGAAAGTTAATTCATAGTTTCACTCATCTCACACCTCATCATATAAATGTTCTGAAATCCAAACGAACGTTAAAACATATTACACCACTAAGGTATTTATGATAGCTTTCTTTGCATTCTCAATGTGTGTACATTACTTAATCGTGTCACTCTATTATACATGTTTATAATATCTTAATATTAGTTTTGAAAAAGAAAAATGAGTAAATAAGACTTTATCCCGCCAACTTTTTAAAATTTTTTATTTGGCCCTCCTGTTCTCCCTAAAAATAGTTCATCTAGTACGTCTTACTACCCGTTCTAACTATTCACATATTTAAACTAATGGCGTTGAAAGGAGAAGATTAGAATTTATAGGAAATATACCCCATTTGCGTGGATATAAAGAAGAGAATAATTTAGGAAAAAAATACTTCAATATACCCGGCCAGGAATCGAACCCCAAACTCACCATCACCAACAAAACAGATCACAAGAAACAAACACCCCAATCTTCTTGCTCACCGATGAGCGTATGAACGCACTAAAGAGCGCAAAGGTTGTCTAGTTTATATTGCACCGATTGTTTACACCTACCAAATTGTTTACACTAGCAAGGATGTTTAGGGTTGACGCCAACTTCCTCTGGTTTCTTGGCGCATGCGTACAGCTCGTGAGAAATAAGAATATTACTATTTTATTTATTCCTCTAGTCTGTAATCCTTCTTTCCTCTTTGTAACATTGACCCTTCAAACAAAGAATAAACAGTATGCATACAGGAATAAAGCCAAATGTAATTAATAGTCTAGTAATAATGATGGCAATAATAACATTAAACGTTGAGATTGTATTTTATGGATTCATTACTTTTTATGTACGAACACTACTTTTTTTTAGTCGTAATATTTTTATGCTTTGAATTTTATTGTGACCTTAACTTTGAGCTGTTGTCTAGCGTTGGGTAGTAGAATGCGTTTGTTGCTAGGAATTCTGAGGACTACTTGGGTATAATAAATAATCAAAGACTCGTGACAATGTTTATGTGACAGTGAAGATCCAAGTAGTAATTGATGGATTAAAAAAAATAATTAAATAATGTCATTAGACTGTTTTTTTTATATAATGACTTCATTCTTATTTTTTATCAGTTTAATGTCTTCGGGGACTTTTTCAATTTTTTTTTAACCATTTTGTTGTTGTTTCGAAACCATACCTAGGACGTATAGGTTAAAGCTAATATTTCTAGAGGGGGTGTGGGTAAGTAAGGGAGTCCGCTAGAAAATGTTAGCATACCCTTAATCAATTAAATAAAGTTTTTATAACGTCTATCAAATTCCAGGAGGGGTCCAGACCCCTTTGACCTGCCAACCTTTCTAACTCCCTTGATTTATACTCTATTGATTAACAAACTTTTGTTCTAAAATAAACTTTGTTAAGGACTTTATGTAAAATTTTCCCTTAGTTACAGTGAAAAAAAAGGTAAATAGCTTATGTATAAATGCCACAGCCCCATAAACACCCCCCTTCCCACCTCCCCATACCGGAATCTTATCCTGGTTACATCCTTGATTGTGTTGCCTCCACCCCCAATTAAATTTCTGGGTGTGCCTTTGTCTGTAGTAGATCTACCTTTAGTCATAGCCATTAAGATAAAATAATTTACGGGCCTACGCCTTTCCTCAATGTAAACAAATCTACGATTGTTTGGCTTATATTCTTCTTATGGCAATCAACTAGTTAGACACATGTTTTTATGAGCGTTGTTTTATTAAACTTGTTAATTAATCATGTTTGTTTTTGTTGCAGGCTTAACTCTGTCCTCTGCGATGCGTTCCGCGAGAATATTCGCCGGTCTGGTGGGCGGGGCCAGCATCACGTGATTGGCAAAAAACCAATAGCATACTGTTTTTATCCCCCCTCCTCCTATCATCCCGTGTTCAAGCTCGCGCGTGCGCACAAGGCTAGTATTTGCGCGCTCAATACAAACTTCATTGATGTGTCGTAAAGACTTGGAAGCCTACCTAGTACTAGTTTTCTTCTGTAGAAAGTGTTAGATATTAATCAGCGATTTCCGGGATAAATTAATCTTTGTAACTTTATTGTGATTTTAACCAACTGTTTAAAACTTCTTAAAAAAAATTGTAAATAGCTAAATGCTTAACGCTACTAACTAAAACTAGCGATAACTATTAAGTTAGATTGTTGTTCAGTGACGAAAGTAATTATGAACTTGTTAGTGTTGTGCACTCTACTATTGCGTGTTTAAATAAATCTGGCTAGTAGATAAAGTGAAGTGTATCACAGACAAGTGGAGAATAGACTTTCTGATTGGGAATCTTCCTTCGCCTCTTCGTTAAAAAAAGGTAAACATATCTAGTTATTAATTTGCATTGTTTTGTGTTTTTTGATACATTTCTATTCACTATGGTCTGATTTTACAAACTTTAACATCACTTATGAGGCCTTGTGATGATCCCTCTTAAAATTATATATTGTATTGGGTATTGTAGTGTTACTAAGCAAGGTGATGCCTTATGATGACCCCTCTTAAAATTATATCTTGTATAGACTATTGTAGTGTTACTAAGCAAGGTGATGCCTTATGATGACCCCTCTTAAAAGTATATCCTCTATAGAGTATTATAGTGTTACTAAGCAAGGTGATGCTTTGTGATGAGCCCTCTTAAAAGTATATCCTGTATGGAGTACTATAGTGTTTCTAAGCAAGGTGATGCTTTGTGATGAGCCCTCTTAAAAGTATATCCTGTATAGAGTATTGTAGTGTTACTAAGCAAGGTGATGCTTTGTGATGACCCCTCTTAAATGTATATCCTGTATGGAGTACTATAGTGTTTCTAAGCAAGGTGATGCTTTGTGATGAGCCCCCTTAAAAGTATATCCTGTATAGAGTATTGTAGTGTTTCTAAGCAAGGTGATGCTTTGTGATGAGCCCCCTTAAAAGTATATCCTGTATAGAGTATTGTAGTGTTTCTAAGCAAGGTGATGCTTTGTGATGAGCCCTCTTAAAAGTATATCTTGTATAGAGTATTATAGTGTTTCTAAGCAAGGTGATGCTTTGTGATGAGCCCTCTTAAAAGTATATCCTGTATAGAGTATTGTAGTGTTTCTAAGCAAGGTGATGCTTTGTGATGAGCCCCCTTAAAAGTATATCCTGTATAGAGTATTGTAGTGTTTCTAAGCAACGTGATGCTTTGTGATGAGCCCTCTTAAAAGTATATCCTGTATAGAGTATTGTAGTGTTACTAAGCAATGTGATGCTTTGTGATGAGCCCTCTTAAAAGTATATCTTGTATAGAGTATTGTAGTGTTACTAAGCAATGTGATGCTTTGTGATGACCCCTCTTAAATATATGTGTTTTTAGGTGTGACTATTCAAGGTGACACGATGTAATGCGGTCCATAGTATCCCAAGCGGTGTGTCTTGCGTAGGGATTGCGTCTTGCAGCGCATGCGTAAGAAACAGCGCTTAGATATACATGCGTGTGACCTTTACTCCGTCCTCTCTCTCTCTCTCTCCCTCCCCCTCCTCCACTTTAGATAGAAGCACAGTCTGGGCAGTGTGACTTTGGCCTAGATCGTCCTTCCCCTCTTTTATCATGTTTGTTCTTCACTCAAGTCTACGATGATAACAAGTGACAAGCAGAATGTAACACCAAAACAGTGTTGTTGTTTTTTAATTTTCTTATAATCTTTACTGTTCGCTTCTCATGGCTTACTACACTAATAAATTTATTATTATTATGGTTTGGAGGTATGTGTCCTAAAAATAAGAGCATATGTATGCAAATATGGCCTTAAAAATATTAAACACTGCCTTAAAAATATAACTATGGCTTTATAAAATATAACTTACATTGAGTTAAGTACCAGTCTCCCATGATCTAGTGGTCAATGCACCCGGCTACGAGTCTAGGGGTCCTGGGTTTGATTCGCGGCTGGTACCTTGGTTAATTTTCCCAAAATGGGAATTATCCAAATGGTCACCAGGGTTTGGTTAGTTAAGATAAGCTTAAGCTATCACCATAATCTTATCTCATCGGTACATTAATACTGGCTAATCTTTCCACTACTGGGCTGTGAATGATGAAATCCAAACACGCAATATATATTGAGTTAAGTTACTTAAAAATCTTGGGTAAATGGTGTCAGTATCATAAAATTTGTTTTAAAAAGTGTAAGATTTCAAATATTATTTATTTAGGTTCATATGAACAATTACAATGTGAAATAAATGGTACGGAACTCCGCACGGACTTTCTCGCTCTATTGTTTGAAAATTGAGATAGTTGCTCGAAACTCGTAATATATGTGAAACGAAATAATATACACTAGCAAACCCAGGCATAAATTGCACTATACTTATGTAAAACTTTTTTTTAGCCCTGGTTTTTAATTTTATAATTTTATTTTTAAAGAACTAATGTCCTCATTTGTATGTTTGGACCGATAAAAAAGATCAATGTTGGGTCCACAAGGGTCAACACTTCGTACTAAAATTTCAACTTCCTGTTACAATTTTCGACATTTTATTAGGTTTTGCAAATCTTCATGCCATCGAATTGCTATTAAATTCTTCATTTATAAATTTTGACCAATAAAACATGTAAATATTGACTATTGCGTCTAATATGGATATAGATCATTGTTGTAAAAACATTTCTCCTAAGAGGTTTAAGGAAAAACAACATACACTTTTAGATATTTATAGATATTTACTTATATTTAATTACTCTTTGGCATTGGAGAATCATTGCGTTAAAACTTGCGTAGTTTCGCTTTACAACTAAAGCTCACAAAATTGTATTAATATATTTGACAATATCTCAGAAACCGTTGTATTTATAAAGATATATTTCATATACAAGTTTTTTTTTAATAGTACTACAATTTTGCAATGAAGAGTTATTTAGTATCTCAAATAGTTGCGGAGATACGGAAGTTTCTGCTTCTGTAAAGTACCCTAAAATTCATTTTAATGGTAAAATGAAAATAGCCAGTCTATTTATAATCTTAATCAACACCTAGATACGAATTTTAATCAAAATAGTTAAGAGTCAAGATTGAGAAAAACGATTTTTAATTTTTTCACCCTTTCTTAAACTACTCTTAATTTTAAGTTTAAACAGACACACAGACAGACGTCATTGCAAAGACCACTTTTTAGGGTTTGGGGGACCTTGAGACGTTGACATCCATCAACATTTCTGGTTAGATTTTCTTTTGCGGTCGCAATACTTTATTTAACCTTTTGTGTTCGAAAAGTTAAAACATATATATATTTACGTATAGCTTGAAAATTATTGGTTTTATAAAAAATATACTTCTTATAAAATATTTGTATTATAAAGAGGCCTACATATTTATAACGATAAGTAATTTCATATCTCAAATAGTTTAGGAGATATTATAAAAAAATATAATTCACGCATCAGACCGGAGTCTTTAAAGTCATTTTGCCGAAATATTGAGAGAAGCCATTTTGTTTAGAATATTTATAAATGTTTAGAAATGAGATTTAATAAAAATCGTTAGAGCCAATTTTGAGAAAAGTTGACTCTTTCTCTTTTTACCCTTCAGTAAACTATAATTAATTTTAGGGTTGGATATTAAATTCCAAAAAACCCTCGGGGCAACCCTATGAAAGCCCTAGATACCAAGTTTTAGCCCAACCAGTAAAATAGTTTAGGCTCTAGTTGGAGGTACAGACACACAGACGGAAAGTCAAAAACCACTTGTTTGTATTCGGGGGGTCATGAAACGTCAAGATTCATCAAAATCTTGAGTTCGATTTTTTTGACCATCACTATTCTCTCTACCTGTGAGATAACGAGAAAGTAGAAATATAAACACTTTTCTATCTGGAAGTCTTCAATAACTTAATCATATGTGACTGAATTATTTGTCATTACAGTATTAGTGATTATAATCTTCTTCGCCATAATCCTTTTCCTAGTATTATTTACAATGTAAAAACATAATTTTTGCCTATGGTTAAATTTTATTTTTTTAGAAATTTCTTCAAAATGGTGTGTTAATACTCCTAAAAACGGTAAAAAAAATTGTAAATATTAAATTGCATCCATATTAAAAACAAATCTTTGTAATTAGAGCAGCTTAAGACATATTTATATCATAATCATTAAAAGAATGAAAAGAATCTTAGGCAATAATAGAAAATGTTTAACTTTAAATATGTTTTTTGAAAAAATTAAAATAGCAAAGAATTTTAAAAAATCGTTCAAATTTTACTATAACTACAGGAACGTTCATTAAAATACAACATTGAATTTTGGGCTCAAACACTTCAAAGTTATTTTGAAATTTAGATCAAAAGTCCCTAACACGTTCTAATCTATAATAATAGAAGGAAGTGATTGTCTCTGTGTGTGTTTTTGTTTGTTTCTGTGCGATGCCCAACCAAATCTACAGCACACAGAGATTATAGGTGGACGAAAGGGGTCCGAATGCACCTCGAAGCCGGATTTTAATTGGCTTTTTAATCAGGCTATTTTTGACATATTAAAAAAAATTGTTAATCTGGTTTAGGATTAAGTTTCATAGCTGTAATAAAAATATACTGCATCCTCCTTGGGGGAAGGGGGGGGGGGGGGTGAGTGTACGAAATCGACTGTAATTCAAACAATTTTTGTGAGGGGGAAGGGTGGCTTATATAATACCACAGTGGGTCACGGGCAAAGCCGTGCGGGATTGCTAGTTACAAATATTAAAAACCAGGCTAAGTTCAATGTTTGGTTTTTCATTATAATATTACTTTTGTGGGGTTGGCGTGGGGTTAAATTATGTTTTCAAATTCCGTTTATAGAAATCACATTGTGTTAATTAATACAAGTGACTTGGTTTTTTTTTGTGGATGCTAGCTGTCAGTATTATTAAGGTTTCCATGCCTCAAACATAGATAAAGGAAAATGGGAGGTTTCACTCATTTCATCGTCTATAAAACTCTCTAATCTCTCATTTCTTCGTCCCGTTGTGTTATTTTGCGATTTGTGGATTTTGTTATTTATTCTTAAGACGCATCCGCCAATATTGCACTAGCTAGTACTGTGGGATTTAACGTGTACTTTCTAATCACAGGGTAATATCGACAAACACGTACACGCTTTGGTGGGCAGGTTGACCAAATGTCAAGCTCGTCTAGTCTAGTGTGCCAGTGATGGGGAAGTTTGAGTTTTTTTTATATACAATCAATGAAATCTTGCTCAAACAGATACGTTTAGTTTGATTGTGTACACATATCAATGTCAACAATTCTTGAAAATCTGTCGAGATAATATTGACATTTTGATTATAAACTTTTAAAACGAAGAGAAAAAGTTTTCAAATTCATGGATGCCCATGACAGATATTCAAGAATTGTTGATATTACTATGTGTACAAAATCAAACTAAACATTTCTGATGGAGAATAGTTTATTTATTATAGCAAAAAAAAAAAAGAATACTGTAAAAATACTCGCGTTAACTTCGCGTTCTCTTCCATCCCTTTTCAATGTTTATTTTTATTTGATTAGTAGTGGTGCTGACTTTATTCACATTCTTCTTTCGAGCCATCCCTTTAGCTTTAAACTATACTTATTATTGTGTTGTGAAGGTAATCTGCAGGAACGGTTCCCATCATTATTTTTCTTTGGTTTCGGAGTTATCAGTCAGCCCGTTCCTTTGTGTCACAAATAAATACACTTGTCTTGAGGTTATCGCCCGATAAACTTACATTTCATACGCGCGCGCGCACATGGTCACACATAAACAAGGACTTGAAATCGTGGCACCATGATAAGACGTCGTATAATAATTATTAATGGTGTCACTAGGAGATAGCACGAAAATACATTAGCGAAGTGCATATGTACTGTGCTATTTTTGTGCCACACCACACAACAATAACCTACATCATGTGTCTTGATATTGCTTACCTACAATTTGTTTTCCTTTCCATCGAGTTATTAATACCCGTCCAAACTATCTGTATGTTCCAATTAATGGGACAAGGATGTGAAAAGTAGAAAAAAGAAAATGGTGTGAAATTAGACGCCCGCCCAGGATTCGAACGCCTGCCTCTACTTACCTGTCATTGGAACATCGTACAAGATGAGAATGAACACATTGTTTATTTCTAATGGGTTTCTACAGCTCAATTTTCATAGGAAGGGTCTTATCTGACAGAAGGGTTACTAGTTTTACTCTCGTGTATTTATACGTCAAATCATGTGACTGCAGTTTGTTACTTTAGTATATATTAATAATGCTCATAAATTAACAAAAACTATACTAAAAAAGTGTATGTGAAATGTCGGCCGCAAGATATTAGTTTTTTTTTAAGTCGTCTTATATGAAAATTAGTCTGTAATTTGTTTTTCCTCGCCTTTTTACTATGTGTCCTGGTGAACGCATTTTAATTCACTAATTATTTAGGGATTAAGGAGGTAGGGTGACCTGGTGGTCTAGGGGTAAGGTGTCAGACTTCTAGGCTGGCGGCCGGGGTTCAATCCTCGGTCCCGGCAAAGATTTATCTGATTACCAAACCCTTCCTTCACCTCTGACAAGACATCTTGTGAATGTGAGGAATGCCAGCTCTCCACCGTGGTTCGGATTCCACGTTAAACTGTAGGTCCTTCATTTCATCTCACAATCACCCTACCATTACACATTAGCGTAAGTGCGTATAACCCGAACGGGTAGTAAGACGCGGTGCTAATAATAATAATAATAATAATGATTAAGGAGGTAGAATGTTGAGAAAATGCACATGCATTTTTTGGAGAGCTGGAAGCCATGTAGAACCAAAAATCTTTAGTACACTTGGCCGGCATTTAAACCCTGGTTTTTCCGTCACCATAAAGCCAGCCAAGACGAGCCTTGCCATTGCTTTTTGAAATCATGGGGGCTACTTACTATATTAGAAAAACTATCAGTGTTAATATAACAACCCCACTATTTTCCCGTTTTATCCCATTTGCATGTTGTGTACATTTCCCTATGTAGCCAATCAATATGCTTATTTGAATTTGTATTTTTCTTTAATATATTTTGTCCAAAAAATTATTTTTCTCATTTTCCCTAAGAATATTAGTATAAAGGAAACCAAACTATCTTGACAGGATATATTTCATTTTCTTCCTTCTTTTTTTTTATCCCCATCCAGTTATTTTACTCTCTTTCATAACATTTATTATTATTATTATTATTATTATTATTATTATCATCATCATCATCATCACATCTTATTACCCGTTCGGGCTATACGCAATAACACACATAAAAGAGAGTAATCGTTTTCATTACATTAAAAGGATTGTGGATTTGGAGAATAACACAACTATTATTTTTAATAAGTCTATATTGCCTCTTCCAAGTTGCACTTTGTATGATCGACGAAACATTCCAAGAGAACATTTTCTTGGCGCCTTTTTTCTTTCTATCTTTAAAGCAAACAAACAATGAATGAGATGGAATGTTTGTTTGAAAACATCCCTTTTTTGGTGAACTCTGCTAGACTGGAGATGCAACTATTTTCCAAATGGTTAGTTTTATTAGTTATTATTTTTTTGTTTATCTGATTCCCTAGTACTAAACTACGGGTAAAATTTTGATTACAATTTGAACGATATATATCATATATATATATATATTATATAATATATATATATAAAATATATATATATATATATGCTACATTATAAGCCCGGGCTAGCTATTCTACACCCAAAAGGTCTACGCATTAAAGGTGCCCCTAAAATTCAAAATTAAAAAAAAAATTGCTTTGATACATTATATACAGGGCCAAAGCCAGAAACATTTTTAATTAATACCGTCCTATTTATGGTTTAAACAGTATTCATAAAAAAGTACAAGAAAACATGCATAAATAGTAGCCACTATTCTGATGTTTACGTACGTGTGTTGTTTTTAAGGTTCTCAATACAAGGTTGGAGTTATAAAAACCTAGGACCGTGTTTATATTTTAAAAAAACACTCAAAAGCCCTCGTATCACAAGCAATTTCGCATAAAGCTAAGACAAAGTAGCTTCGACAAAACTGGAATTCGAGCTAGCTAAGCTATTAGACCTGGCTAGTCAGTATATTTAGGCTTATTACCTTGAAGGTAATTGACCACACCATGGAGCTGATAATGAAGTAAAATTTATTTAAATTAAAAATAATTAATATCAACTAATGGTAAAAACAAAGCTCATAAACTTTAATTTCTCTCAAATCTAACCCGCCTCTGTGGCGTAGTTGGCTAACGCGCTTTCGTGTTGAGCCCGACCGCTGAGGACGGGGAGACCGAGGTTCGAATCTCGGTCGGGTGAACTGGGGGTGGTTTTTCCTAAATGGTTTTCCACTCTTCCTCCACGCAAATGCGGGTTCACTTCCTCTAATTCAACCTTCCCAATTCCTAATCCATTAGAGTAATTAGTACTTAAAAGCGTATAACCCGAACGGGTAGTAAGACGCGGTGTTAAGTATTATTATTATTATTCTTAAATCTACTAGCTAATTTACAAAAAACCAGACTTCGAAATAAATGGGTCTTTTTGAACATTCTATACATTTCTTCAACCTTTATTCATGAACCAAAGAGTTTTATAAAAATTTAGCACATTTTAAACACGATCCTTAAAAAATGATTATGCTAATATATAAATGCATGTGCACTACTAGAATAACATTCAAATATAATTTTTTAGTTTGTAAAATTCATGTTTTAATTTTACATGCGTTATAGGTTACTTTTTTACTGTCTTAAATTTGGAAAAAAAGATTTCTAGTGAATAAAATTTTCAACTGGTGTTAAGGTTGTTCATTCAAGAATCGGATCCTGAGCAAACTTTCTGACGAAGAAACGAGACAAAGGGAACGAACTAAAGTACACATAGTTTTTTTTTTTTGTTTAAACTTCATTGTACCCTTCCACACCCTCCTGCCTTGATCTATTTTTTTGTATGGCCTTTAATAGCTAGCTGTAATTTATTTTATGCTAGTCATAGCTTGGACGCTTGGCATCGAGAATTTGGTGTGACGTGGGAAGGGTGTTTCGTGCTTCTCGAATAGGTGTCTAGACAATTACTGTATTCGTATTGCTCAGCAATTAACATGTAGGTGACCTGGCGGTCTTGGGGTAAGGTGTCAGACTTCTGTGCTGCGGGTCCGGGGTTCAATCCTCTGTTCCGGCACGGATTTATCTGTTTACCAAACCCTTCCTTCACCTCTGACAAGACATCTTGTGAATGTGGGGAATGCCAGGCCTCCACCGTGGTTCGGATCCCACGTTAAACTGTAGGTCCTCCATTTCATCTCACAATCACCCTACCATTACACATTCACGTAAGTGCGTATAACTCGAACGGGTAGTAAGACGCGGTGCTAGTAGTAATAATAATACTAATAATAATAATAATAATGAACCGAAGAACACTTTTTTTCTGTCGACAAGTTAGTGTAGGCCTTAATATAATTCATACATTTTCTTGTGTACCGCGTCTTGCTACCCGTCTAAGCTATCCGCATATTTACACTATAAGGCTGAGGAAGTTTTCCCGCACTTGCGTGGAAGAAGAAAGGGAAACCGTTTAAGGCGGTTGCCTAATTCAGCGATAAAACATCATTCGCTCGTCTTTCGGCTGTTACCATACTTTTGAACCAACTAAACGGAAGCTCTTACACTGGGTATCATCTCTGAGGGAACTTGCTAGGCTCCTATTGAGAAACAGCGTTGTAATTATCTTGTTTTGATGTGGTCACTCTTCCCTTAAATATAAGACCAATTATGCAACGTTGGTCGGTAGAGATTGCCAGTCGGTTACCTCCTTCCTAGCCCAGGACACCACCTTCTAACCTACTAGCTTAAAGCGAGGATATTTGTCAACAGTTAACCGAGAGAGGGTGAAGATAAATCCATGAGACCTGTATTTAGTTCGCTTAGAAGTGATATAGGGTGTAGCCAGTTTGAGAGTATTAGGCTTATTTTTATGTTTGAGTAACATGTTACAGTTGTGGTATGAGGATGCAATTATATGAGGGTGTACCAGTGACTGAGGCTGTAAAAGAATACAAGTCAAATTCATTAGATATCCTTTGAGGCGAACATTAGTGAAGGCGGATGATTGTGCCTGGTCTCGGGTGTAGGTAAAATGTTATTTTCTTAGACTCAGGGAGGTTGGGATCTTGGTATGATTTGAATGCGTGGAGATGCTCGGGTTTATGCTGTCAGGCCATACGGCTTAAAATACAATGGGCTTTGTCGTTTTATGGAACCACTTCTCTATTCTCTTTAATATTATACTTCCTTTTGCTCTTCACTTACACCTATAACCAGCCTTTGTCATGTCAATAAGATGTGGAAATAAAACTACGAAACCTCATATTAAGGTAAAGAGGAAAGCTCACAGCTAGTTCTCGAATATCTTAAAATTTTACGTTGTGAGCTAATCAAAAAAAGTACTGCGTTCGCAAGTGCAAAGTCATTTATTAAAAAAAACACATTTATTTTTAAACAGAAACATAAATACAATGGACGATTATTAATTTTAGTTTTTAGTTTAAAAGTATCAGGTCAATAATTGGCAGGGTATAGATGGATGGATGGACGGACGGACGGATGGATGGTATAGAACAGGCCTGTCCAACTGGTGGCCCGCGGGTGACATGTGACCCTCGGCAACATTATTTGCTGCCCGCAACGTATTGGAAAAGTAAAAAAAACCACTTCATCCAGTAGTCTTTTTTTAACATAATCAGACTTAAATTGTGTAAAATTTATTGTATGTATTATTTTCTGTACTGTCCCGTATATCAATTACAATACTTTTAATGAAATATGTTATTAATTAATTATTAGTTTATAGGCCTATCATGTAAAATTTTTGTTTATTTAATTTATCTGAATAGTGAAAATACCGTACATTGCAGCCCACATACTGTCTAGGAATATTAAATTAGGAGCTAACTTCAAGTTGGACAGCCCTGAACTATAGAATACCACTGGGGCGCATATTTGAAACCTCACCTAGAGAGGGCCCATGAAACCTTTGACCATACCAACAACATACATTAAATCAAACTTAACATAAGAAATTACGGCGAACGCTTAGTATTAAATACACATCCCTTGATATATTAGCTGTATATCCTGCCAATAGTATTTTTTTAAATCCAAATTGTAAGACAAACTGATACGTAATTGTGGTCCATCAGGTAGTCCTTATGGCTTAATCAAATTCATGTAATTAAAAAATGATGGTATTGATACGGGAATTGAGCCCGGGTTGTTTGGCTTCGCATGCTATTGCTCTACCACTGAACAATTCTGGTTCATCTTGTATCTAATACAAATGTTTCACTAGTTGTTAGTTGTTGTATTGAGTGTTTGTTGTAACTTGTGCAAGTATCGGCACATAAAGCCAAAGGTCCCGGGTTCGATTTCCGTGTCGAATTTTGTCATTTTTCACCGATCGAAGTCAATATAAAATATCTTGGTCATCACCGCCACATGGGATCGAAGGGTACGGTCGAACTGGTCCGATGGCAAGCTCGCAGGTAGTGGCTTGGGGTGTTGTAGAACTGGTCCGATGATTGAAGGACCACCCAATTAGTAATTGTCAGTTTTTTGCAGAGTGGTGTGCAATGATGTTTTCAATGTTAAGTGAGAGAGGGTGTAAATTAGAGGTGCATGAAGGTTTTAAATATTCTAAGGCGTACAAGACACAAACGGGCCAAAAGTGGCGGTGTTCAAGAAGGAAAGGGTGTTTGACGCATTTATTTACAGATTACGCGGGTGAATCTAACCTAACCTCCCTCCCCTCCCACCCCTTTGTAATAACCATCGGACCAGTTCGACAGTGACCCTTGCAATCCCTCGCACTGGCCATCGGCCCAGTTCGACAACAACCCGGGATAAAACCATGGTCTTCCCGCGGTAATCTTATGAATCTCGACCCTGGTCCCTTTAGGCCATTGCTCTCGAATCTCCTTCACACATCGTCCCGAGCCCGACCCAACCGTATGTCTACCGTGAAGGAAGTTGGACTGTGTGTTTGCTCGCTGTCCTTCCTGTACGACTTCTGAAGGCCACCGGACGTTTCGCCGTGCATAGCAGTTCCGCAGGGCTGACAGCCTTACAAACTAAACATTCCCAGGATAAATTGGTATTCTATGATTCATACCGTACGTACCGACCGAAGAGACAGTTCTTGCCCAATAAGTTTCTGACGTAAACATAAATTGTTTAGTCAGACGTTTCGATGTATGTACGGTGCCGTTTGACAATGATTACATAACCTAAGGAATGGAATGAGAAGGATATATATTTAAGAAACTGCACCAGCATTTTCTTGACGGGAGATCAAAGTCCTCCAAAGGTAAAGCCAGTTCATTACAAGTACTCTTCCTCTAAAATGCACTTTTTTTTTAATCCCCCTCCCCCCCGTTATTTTAAATGTGTGAATAACAAGAACGGGTAGTAAGACGTAAATCTCTGATAAAAAGTTACACACTGTACATTTTAAAATCTACATTTTTAATAGTAGGCCTATTTTCTACATATTGGCTACTAAGGTGTAAGTTTTGAGAAGGTAATGGGAAGTAAATGCACCCGCATCAACCGAAAGAGGATGAAGAAAACACAATTGTGTATCAAATTAAGAAAACCACTTCAAATACACAAGGCTGAGGTTCATACCTAGACTTTCCCGGCACCGTTATTAAAGTCTATTACAAGCTTGACACCTTAGACCATGCAACCATCCGTGCGAATAGATTAAAATAATATACCTGAATAAAACTTGCAAGTTAGGCCTTATTAAAATATAAAACTGCACAGAAATCGTAAAGATTTCAATTGAAATTTCACAGAAATCGTAAAGATGTCAAACTAGGTTTTTAAGTGCGTGTTCATAACAAATATAAAACAGCCTGATGGCATTTACAAACATGTTCAGACTTACAAGTTTTTATTTATATTTTTTTCATACTAAACTGGAATATTTGCTCGAGCGAAACGTAATTCCCGGAACTTGTTTGCAAGTGCCCTCCCTACCTCTGGGCCTTTCGGTCAGGAAAAACAGGTATTGATACTGGAAGTAGGTATAGTCAAATACAAAACTTGGGATTTCTCCTTTCACGGGGAACCACACGATAACACAACTAAAAAATAATTTTACCAGTATTTAGTAAATGTAAGAACATTATGTTTTATATTTTGTTTGGGTATTTCATGTGCTCTTTCTCAACGCAGTGCTATACACGACTTACAAACCTACCCAGATTTTTTTATATTAAATTAACTATAGGTAGCGTCACGAATATAATATCGGGATAAAAGTATGAACCCATTATCAAATACTTGGTTATTAAAAGTTTTTGTATTTAATATATTATAAATTTTAGTATAATTTATAATCCAATATGGAATTATATAAACATAAATTTTGCCCGAATTCTTTGAAATTAAATATTGTAAAACTTATACGATACACTTTTCAAAAAACTATATCCATTTTAATGATTTATTGTTATTGTGATTTTCTTAAAATTATTTCAACATATTATATTTTTTTCAACTTTATTTCTTTCTCCTCGAATATAGGCATGGCAACTCAAGTGTATGAAACTAAACTTTTTTTAAGACTCTTAAATAGTTTATTCCTTTAACGTTGTTGTATCCTTGGCTTTGGAATGGCGGGCCTGAAGGAAAATCATAAATACAAACCATAGGTGTCCAAAAGGTGGTGTATATTTCTATCGACACCAAGCTTGATTGAAATATGTTTATTATATAAAAAAAGGACGCGAACAACACACACTCACGTCGACCGAGTTAAGGAAAAATCTAAAACAAACAAGATCTATTTTGTGTTTAGAGAATGTTGATGGCTCTATCTTGATTAGCGACTTGCACGTAAAGTGAACATTTTTTCTCTAGTATTTGGGAACAGCCATTCTAAAATCACTGAAGAGAACCGTAAAAGAAAGTTGCCAGTTAAATTACGAATAATACACCTTAAAGTGGGAGTGTAGGGGACGCGAGAAAAGGTAAGTGGTTTTGCAGTTTTTTTAGCAATGCTTTTTTTTTTGCCAAAATAAGGGAAAATCTTACTCAAATAAAGACATAGTTTAATTTTCTTCACGTGGTGCTAGTAACAATTCTTAAATATCCGTCCTGAGTCTATTAGCACTTGATGATAAACTTGACATTAGATGAGAAACTTTCTAAATGGAGACAAAAAGTTGTCATTAAATTCCAAGACATCCTTGAAATATATTCAAAAACAATTGTTGATATCACCAAGTGAAGAAATTTAAACTTTAAGTTTCTACTGGAGATATATTTTATTTATTTTGGCCAACAAATGATTTACTATAAAAACTGCAAAAATACTGCCTTTTAACTCGCGTTCACTCTACTACCTGTAACTGAAATTGCCCAAAACGGAATAATTTATAAACGTTATTTATATATTACTCATTTCAGTGTTTAGTATTTATTGCTGACTATTGGTATTTTAAAACTTAGAGCAAGTTTAAATGAATGACCAAACGCAAAACTTTTTTAGGTGTGTCTTGTAAAGATGAGCAAAGTACAGTCATTTTGAATGAGTTTCCAAGGAGGTTTTCCTCGTTTTTGCATTGGGGACCTGGAAAAGGACCTTTGAAAGGAGCGATTATAGCAACTCTACAGTAGCCCCATGGTTTCTAGCTCACAGCAGACTTCTAACAGTCAACATTTAGGTGTATACCAAAATTTTGACTGTCAGAAGTGACAGCTGTTAAACACATGTTTTTGCAGATCATATGGTTCGGCGTAGGGATACATAATTTGGTCTGGTAACTTTTCAAAGCCATCAGCTATCAGTCAGAACCAAATAAGTCATGGGGCTACTGTAGAGACCTTGCACTTAACGGGCATTTACTCCTCGTTTGTCGTGTTTATTATTAGTCTGTTGGCACTACTGACTGGCCACCGTCCTAAGGTATTTTAAAGTATTTTCTTTGATTTATTTTCCACTTTTGCTTGGCCAGGCAAGTGAAGGCGGCGCGGGTAAAGAGAAACGTAAGTTCAAAGAGTTTATTTTTATTTATTTAAAAAAAAAGATAATTTGTTACAAGACTAATATCAACGGGGCGTTTCGACAATAGCCTTCCATTGGTATTTGGTAGAAGAAGAGGCCTATGTTGAATTAAAATAATGTAAGGTAGGCACTCCAATTTTCATAGAAAGTGTCTTCCTTATCTGACTGCTAGAAAAGTGACTACTTCTACGTATTTTTATATGTAGTCATAATTTGATTTGCATCTGCCACTTTTTGATTAATATTACCAACACCTCTACAATAATACAAATAATACAGTAAAATGTTATAATTGTTGTTTACAAAAAAATATGGTGGTATAGGCTTTTTTTAAATTCAAAAACCATTATAGATTTTGACTTATATAGTTGTAATAATCAAATAACTTATATTTGTTAGAGTGAGGATTTACTCGCATCTAGATATCATACTCTGGCAATAAGCCAACTGCCGAGTTTAAGGTGACTGCGTTATCTGATAGCTCGTGATCTTAATAAAATCACACATTTGTAGCCGACGATTTCGGTACGTCCATCATAGACTCTGCCTTAAAATATGAGTGAAGAATGACCCTGGCCATGGTTTGATTCCTGGCTATCTCAGTGGTTAAAGCATTGGCGTACTAAGCCAAAGGTCCCGGATCGATTCCCGTGTCCAGGTGTCATTTTTCAATTTCATGATATTATATAGTTTCAGATTTATGGGCCAATAGAGTTTAATCAATATCACCGTCCTGTTTAATATATATATATATTTCGTTTCATTATCGTGGTCGAACGTTTAAAGAGAGATATTATATGTTAAGGAGCCAGAACGTTACCGAGGGGTTTTGTTTTAGGGGGTTTCTTTGAAAGTATGACAAGTATTAATTTATATTCTTACTCTATGGGCCAGTTTCATAGTCAAATTTAGTACGCCTCAAGTCCGGCGCTACACTAAGTACATGACGACACCTACCTGAAATTGAATGGAATGGGCCATATTCATATGCGAGAACGGCCCATTCCATTCTGGTTTAGGTAGGTGTCGTCATGTACTTAGTGTAGCGCCGCACTTGAGGCGTACTAAATTTGACTATGAAACTGGCCCTATGCCTTGGTTGGCATCATATTGAAGTCTGGAAAATTTCTTAACACCTACAACCCACTTAGGTTCTGAAAAACTTTAAATTTTCTTAAGAAGGAATATATTTAAATAAAATCCTTGTCATCTTTTGTTGGGGGAATTAACCATGAGTAATTTACACCCTCCCCGTCCTTTTCTCCCATCATACACATACACACAAGACATTTCTGGGTATTGCTCTAAAAGGACCTTCCTGTTTGATTCGGCTCTGGTCCACACGTTATTCCAGATATTACAATATATGACCCTGTGTTTTGATATCCTTTTCAAATTAGCTGGAAAAGTCATGTTCTGATATAATTCCGTAATTTAAAAAGATTTCAAGTAATACTCCTCAGCATCGGTGTTATTTGCCATTTCATCGAGTTTTGCAGGACGTGAATGAAGGTGGTGATTTTGACCGACGAACCAACCAGTTGGTTGGCATCTCGCGTCTAGTCGGTACAGTGTGTCATTATGATAAACACGAGAATTAACTCAAGGTCGCAGCTCGCAGTCACATGACATATGACTGCTTCAGATCAGACCGCCCGATGCTCCACATAACGTGGCAGAGAGCAATGTATTCTCATGGGAGTGTACACGTCAATCCCATCATTACATAACCGCAGAGTATGTGGCCAGTTATTCATCTCGAAGGCATGTAAACGCCACCAAAGTACTACTTTTTTTATATACACTTGTTTGGATTAACTGCCATTATTTCACGAAGCCTCCAGTCATCTTGGAGAATTAATGTGTCACATTTTTAAAAATTTGGTATCGGGTACTCAACATATAGGTTACTTTCTAGACTCGAAAAACACATCTGATGTCTAAAATATTATACCAGTGATGTTCTACACACAAATAATAGCAGTGGCATATTCTCTGGGTATGCTAGTCCTGCGCCGCATACCCATAATGATATGGACTAGTTTTTTGTTTAATTCAATGCTGTGTATGCGAACTGTGTAAATACTAATGTTTAAATTGTTAATAAATATACATGTAATGAATTAGTAATTTTAAAACTAATCTTGATTCATATTACAAGAATACTGTGTTTAAAGTAATACTTCTTCCAAAAGGTTCTACTTAACACAATAGAAAACCCAGGGTTTGCTGCTTGAAAAACGCCTGGCAAGCTAGGAAGGCTCTAATGACCTTGCCCAATGTCTAAGGGGTTGCAACACATCCCTTTCCGTTCGCCCATAAGTAATTGGCCAATGAGCTCGATTTTTACACCCCAGGTCATGCTGTTCATGTGAAGCAAGCTAAGCACTGTCCCAACTATTGAAAAAAAGATTCAAGATCACAATATCTATTTATTAAGCTAATTTAGTATAGTTAAAGTAAAAATACCTAGAATATTTATACAATTAATTGTAAACTAATAGTTAGTATACGTAACAAGCTTTAAACTATACACTAATTAAATACATTGATTTATGTTTAGGTATTCTAGTCACATTTATTTTCATGTATTTGGCAAACACATTTAACCACTCTATCAAACTTAGGGATTTCAGCACTGATATAGTAGGGTAGGGGGTATGGGGGTGACGAGGCTATTTTAACCGTAGTTGACGGTAATTCTTATTATTCTTTAGCAGAAACGATCGTGGAGTTTTAATAGTTTTCTTTTAGTTTTTGTTTTACAGTAATGAATTATTAGTCATTGTGATTTTAAATAATTAGACTATACATAAAAAAAATCCCAAAAGTCAGGAGTGTGATTTTACCATTTCAAGATGATTTAGAAGGAAAAGGGAAAATAAAATATATTTTCTTATAATTTACTTAATCAGTGGTGCACCCAACCATTTACTTTGGGGGAGGCATTCAATCAAGGCTGTAGCAAGAATGACATTTTGATGGAGAGAGCGGGTTTGTGGTTGCACAGCCTCCTAAGCCCTGAAGGCCGAGAATATTTATGAATATTAAATGCCATTATAATTCATTTGAAGTAGTTTAATACTAATTAAGAGATTTAAATAATACAAATTGTATCGAAGCTATAATTTGAATGTTTTTTTCAATTGTTAACTTTGGGTGGAACGGTAAACATTTTGAATATTAGGCTTAAGCCTGGTCTTAAAATGTAGCATATACATTCGACACATCTTCAATGTTTAGTGGCTACGGAATGGATAGCCGAGCTTAATGGCTGGAGTCATCTTAGTGCTGACCATATGACACCCTCTATCCGCAAGAGTGTGGACTAATTCGCCAAATTGTTTGGTAGCCACTCGGTAGGTATAGCCTGAATGTGGGTTGACACCATGGAGTTACTTTTATTACATATTGAGAGGATGGTGATCATCGTTATGGATAAATAAAAGAAGAGAGAATATGGAAGTAGGGGGGGGCCTCAAAATGTCTTAAGATAGCATACGGTTAAGGGGAAATAATACATGTTCCAGAACCCCTGTTTTATATGGACATATCTTCAAATATATCCCTTGAAATAATCCCTTGACGTTCTTGGACAACGGTGGTTGATGTACCTCGGCCCCCAAATTTACCCTACAACTTTTAGATTACAGCATACCTATTAATATTTCTCAGAATACGCCATTGAATAATAATATACATTATTAGATATGCCCTGGGATTGAATCATGATCTCTTAATCCTGAAGTCAGACTCATTTAGCGCTCAACCAAGGGGACTTATACCATACACGTTTGTATTCTTAAATAATAATTGTTTTTTGTTAGAATGTTTTTAAAAGGTGCTACAAGATCATTGAGACGCGTTGCGGACGTTTAGAAATCCCGCATTATTTAAGAAGTCGTTTAATATTTTAAAATATAGTTTCCAACAAAATGTAACCACAAATTATCCTCAGGTTTCTAACCAATTGAAAAGTTTGAATTTAGAGTTTAAAGATTTAAAAAAAATGCAACGAGACTTAACGTGAAAATGTTTACTTTTGAGATTAAAGCAAAAGGTTTAGAACTCAGATCCAACCTACCCCTGTCAAATAAAGTCATGTTTTGATAGGGACACTACAGACCATTTTAAGATAATGTGGGATTGTTTAAAAAGGGTTTTATAAAATTTATCACACAATTATTTTAAAATAATTTAAACTTCTGAACTGGTCAGAACTTTCGCTTCCATTTTGGTGGAATTAATACTAAATCGTATAAAACCACATAATAAATAATCCGGATTTTTTGAATGTCTGCAACGTTCTACCACATAGCAACTATAAAACAAATAACTAAGTTTAGATGGATTGAAAAAGGTACGTTTGTAGCGCATCTGATTGGTCCAAAAAAGTAGAAATATTCTGAAGTTATAAAAAAGAAATGAAATTTTTATCAAAATTTACTACTATTCAGCAGGAAGTTGGGATGCCCCTAACGTTGTAACATTTATTTATTTTAAGGGCTCAAATTTATTTCCGTTTGTTTCGTTAAACACTTAAAAGTGAATGCATGTTTTGAAAGCCAGTTTTTTCGTCACACACGAAAAAAACAGCGATGTGAATGTATGGTCTTGGTAAACATGTGAACAGATGACATGACGCTACACCAAGGTCATCCTATGGAAATAGACACACATCCATTTGTTTGAGAGAGAGAGAGATGGACGGGAAAATGACGGAGCATGGGGTTGCCAAGTAAAGGTGGGAGAACTCTCGCTTTTAGAAGTGAGTTGAAGGAGTGTGGATAGATGCCGGCCGCCTTGAAAACACACAAACCCACTTCAATCCAGTCAGCCATTGCTAGACTTGTCGCCGCTCTCTCTCTACCTCTCATCAGACCGAGAAAGTCCACAAATAGGGGCGTGTCTAAAGTTTTTTTTTAATAAACACCCCTCCCACCTTTACACCTGAACCTATTTTGAAATATTAAAATAATATTTATATAAATTTTAGCTAGTTTGTAAGAGGGTTCACAAACTAACAGCTCGCCTGTCTGTAACACTTACTATCCGGCCTGCAGTTATATGCGCTCACAGAAAATAATTGTTTAATTTTAGGTTTATGTAATCCATATTAATAAAATGAAAAGTGTGTGTGTCAGTCATGAGCGTTGCGTGTTATATACAGCACGCAGAGGTTTGAAATTTAAATATTAGTAGCACCGATGCACGAACATGAGCAGATAAAAGTTGGAATTTTAAGATTTAAATTTGATTTTTTTTTAAACTAACTAAAAACTCTGTCGGAAGAACTAAAATTAAGAAAACTTTGTTCTGTCTGTTTGAAGCAAAGCTGAGTACGCTTGCTAGTCTTGAATAACAAAAAACACTTATGACTATTTTAAACTTTGCTATATTTTATTATTTTAATTACTTGAACGTAGGATTTTTTCCCACATAGTTGCTTTGAGTATTTCGCTAAACATATGGGAAAATATAAGTTTTTAAATATAAGCCAATGCACTGTTTCGTGTGTCCGTATCATATATAGCAGGGTGCGTCCTCAGGTTGTGGATAGAGGATATGGTCTTTGGATATGAAGGGTGGCTGCGAATATATTGAATAAGCAGTCGCACACAGCCAATAGGGGTGGTCCCCCGCTTGGCGGTTAGGCGTGGGCACGTTGAACTCTCACTTTAAGAAAAAATCCCATCAAGAAATACCACAAAGTTTGCCATAGCTGTTTCTGGGGTAAAATATTACGGGAGGATAATATTAATATGAATCTGAAAGAGAGAGGGTGTAATGAGGTGGACTGGATAGAACTAGTTTAATAGGTGGCGAACTTTTGTAAGTGCAGCAATGAATTCTACGAGTTTCTAATGCCACAGAGTACGTAATTAATGACTTTAAATCATAACATAAAATATCTAGAATAAACCTATATTGTTGGTCACGTGTATTAAGCGTCAGACTCTTCTGGTATAATTTTACAATGCTGTGGAGATAAGAGTTCGATTAACAGTCGCATGAACAGAGGGTGTTTTCCCCTATATAGTTTTCTACCTTCCGTTCATTCAAATAAGGCTACATTTCCATTAAATTATATCTTCCTCGTCTCTTACACATGAGCGTGATTAAAAAGAAGATAGACAAGACGTGTATTAATCACAACTTGTGAATGAATGGAATGCCAGGCCTCCACCGTGGTTCGGATTCTGCGTTAAACTGTAGGTCCTCCATTTCATCTCACAATCACCCTACCATTACACATTAGCGTAAGTGCGTGTAACCCGAACGGGTAGTAAGACGGGTGCTATAATATAATAATAATAATAATAATAAAAACATATTTCGGAAGGTTAGTAAGATGCACTTCAAAAACATCGGGTTTCCCCTGTTGCCCGACTCAGAATATCCACCTTGGAATTATGCCAAGCTAGGTCATCTGGGAAAGGACTGATTTGTTTTTGAGTACCGAGTCATTGTCATGACGCTTAACCTCGCGAATGAACTTATTTACTTCAAAAACAAAAGTAATGTATTGAATATAAGTAAGCAAACATGTTTCTATAGGCTAGGATCCGCACCACTCCAAGAGTTGTAAACCCGGTCCTTTCGATTAATTCGAGTTTGAAACCACTGCTCTAAAAGATGCAATCGACGTTTAGTGAAACGTTCACTCATTTTTTTTAAATGTAAGCTTTATTAATTATGATAATTTAATTTATTAGATAATTATGAAAATATTATATATATATATTAGTATAAAAGTGTGTATGTGTGTGTTTAATTAAATTCTCTCATTTTCTGCTCAGACTGTATACACCATTCATGAGTTTGAGTCTTCCTTCGTATTTTGCATTTTCTGCGTTGAATGAATAGTGCTGTGAGCATTCCATTGGTTGGATATTTATTATGGTTCGCATGCCAACCTATTAGCCTCGCGTTGTTTTTACACGCAGCTTTTTTTCCTCTCTTAATTTTGTTGTTTGGCCAGATTGAGCGGAAATACCACACTAATGTCGGTGGCACGGAATCGTGCAGGAAACAACCAAAATAAAGGTTTATTATATTTTTAATAAATTTAACTCTTCTCTATTCCAAAATGGAAATAATATGTTAGTAATTTTCGTGTTTACCGAATCCACAAAGTTAGTAATTAAAGTGAATTATTATGTACAGTCTTACAAAAAGTGACAGTTATAACAGTCCCAAGCTAGCCACTTTTTTGCGAATTAAAATTATTTCCACTTTATCTTTTACTATATCCTGTATATATAAATGTAGTAATTTGGTCAAGGTAGGGAACATTTTGTACCTATTGAAAAAAATGTGCAGCCTATGAGTTATTCCCAAATTCATAGAATGATAAATAATTTGTGGTTCCCGCTTGAATATTAATAGAAATATCTATTTATTATAAAGTTGTACGTTAAAAAAGAAAATATGTGTCAAGTACAGTAATAAAAAGGTCAAGGTGGTTGTAAAAGTTCGTTGGAAATTTCCCTCAGATCTGAGAGTGTATTTTTTATGTAAACATTCCATTCATTCTTATCAACTCAATGATCACCTCTGTAATTGGCAAATAAGGGTTGCGGCTAGTTAATGTAACGCAAGTGCTCTCTCTTCAGGAAGGGGGTGGGGGTAGGGGGCGACCGCTACTCGCGCCACGTTGACTAGGGCTTAATTTTTGTGTTTACCATCAATTGAGGTGGTTGGGTGGAAGGGGGGGGGGCGCTTTGTCAATATCGTAGAGCTCGCTTTTGATAAGTGGCTGGTAGTTTTCCTTCCTTGGTTAAGAGAGGTTTTCGTTTGCTTACTTTACCTGACAGCTATAAACGTTACTAGATATATTTTCACAAATCCATACGTCAAGTCATGTGCTTAACAGTGGTCGCTTCTGATATTAATTTTACCTTTACAATGACAGATAATATTAAAATATTATCATTGTTGGCTTAAAAGAAAAAGTTAGTATTTTCTGAACGTTTCTTCCTACCAAAACCCTACCATCAGGGAAATATTGCTCTAGGTTCTCAATTATTAAACCTCATCCTGTTCTCTTAGGTTATATATTTTAAGTCTGTGATAGCCTGTCCTTCATTTAGCCATGCATAAGCAATACAGGAAATGACATTTGAAGCATTCATTCGTCCGCCAAGCATTGAAGCATTTCAATAACCCTGATTTTGGTTGGAAGAAGAGTTCAAAAAATTCAAACATAATTTTCTTTACGGCCAACATTGATGACATTTTACTATGTGTGTGTGTGTGTGTGTGTGTGTGTTATATATATATATAATCTACAGTTTCAGATAATATGCATTGAAGTTAAATATATTAACATTATTTTAGTAACCTTAGTAACTAACATCAACTGTTCTTACTACCAAAATCATACTAACCAGCATCCTGACCTTGTGAATATGGGCGGTAGTAGATTGGACACTTTTTATGTGAGAAATTGGTAGATTGGGCACCATCGATTCAACTAGAAGGAATTGTAAACAGGTGAATTGAACACGTGGGTTCGACTAGAAGTAATTGTAAACAGGTGGATTGGGCACGTGGATTCGACTAGGAGGATATGTGAACAGGTGTAGGCTTATTGAGTTATTCATAGTAAAATATCAATCGGGAATTAATACATTATATTGCCAGCCGACTTCAGATCAATATAAACCATCCATCTTAACGCCAGCCAGCCACTCCTTATAGTATGTCAGAGCTACAATTAATTCTTAGTGGGAGAGGTTTGGTCAGGCTAAGCTATCACTGCCCAATCCACCTTGTGAGGTAAACGTGGTACAAGGCAGCAGAGCCCAATTCATCTTGGGAGAGAAATCTTGGTGCAAGGCAGTGCCCAATCTTCATTGGGAGGGAAATGTTGGTGTTAGCCTGGAGTTAAAAGCAGTATCCAGTACACCCACACCAATAATAGAAATATAAGCTCCGCAATCTATTTCTAAGACTACGGCCAGTTTCATAGTCAAATTTAGTACGCTCAAGTGCGCGCTACACTAAGTACACATGATGACACCTACCTAAACCAGAATGGAATGGCATTTCCTATGAGAGAACGCCCATTCCATTCTGTTTAGTAGGTGTCGTCATGTACTTAGTGTACGCCGCACTTGAGGCGTACTAAATTTGACTATGAACTGCCCTACGTGTCAGCTACACCACGTTTCATTGATTTGGAAAAGTAGGCTACAATCTGAACTTTTGAGACACCCCTAATCACCACATGTCCTTATAAAACAAGGGGTAGTCAAGATATCCTGTTGGCAGGGTTGTTTTAGTATTTTATACTCCTGACACTGACGCCAAAGGCTGGAAGTGCTGGTGCACTGATACAGTTTTTCCACACTGGGATTTAGTGTACTTTCTCAATCCAGGAGAATGATAGTATATATTCTCCTAAATTCCTCCTCTTCTTTACTCCCTGATGTTACATCGTTAATAACCCCTGTGCTTGGTAAAACAATAATAAAATACCCCACTTTGCACATCATCTCGAACCGTCATCGTCCCACCAATAAACTACAGGGTCGCCATAAAGTCTGAACACAGGCTAAGGCCGAGTTATCAATGAGGGCCAACACATTGAACCTGTAATCCAATTTAATGCCCTAACATTAATTTTTATTCGGGTGACCTGGTGGTCTAGGGGTAAGGTGTCGGACTTCTGTGCTGGGGTCTGGGGTTCAATCCTCGGTCCCGGCACAGATTTATCTGATTGCTAAATCCTTCCTTCACCTCTGACAAGACGTGTATTAATCACAACTTGTGAATGTGTGGAATGCCAGTCCTCCACGTGGTTCGGATTCCACGTTAAACTGTAGGTCTTCCAGTTCATCTCCCAATCACCTTACCATTACACATTAGCGTAAGTGCGTATAACCCGAACGTGTAGTAAGACGCGGTGCCTGTAATAATTAAGTTTTTGTGTATTCTGATTAATTGAAAGCACGTAAAAGCATGTATATTTGCCTATATTTGTGTATCTGTATATTTGCTTATTTGCCCAAACTTTATAGCCAAACTGTATATAATCTTATACAAAACCGTGGCATCCACACTGGCGGTCACGTGGCTTAGGGCATCAGGCTCGCAATTTATCAGAACCCGCATCAGTGGTCACATGGTCTAACGCGTCCCTCTTGTGCTAGACTTTGTTGGGGAGATTGTGGTTCAAATCCCACTCGGTTATACTGAGGATGTTTCCTCCCCCTAAATAGTTTCCATACCTTTCTCTATGTGAATGCGGGTACATTTAAACTAAAATTTGATCTTTTTATTCCTAACACACTAGCGTAGTTGATGTATGCGTAGCGGGTACTAAAACACGGCGAAAAATAAAGTAGAATGGCGTTTACAGGGATCGATGTTCGAATCTCGGTCGGGTGAACTGGTGCTGGTTTTTCCTACATGATTTTACACTCTACTTCCACGTAAATGCGGGTTCACTTCCTCTAAATTCAACCTTCCTGATTTCTAACCCATTAACGTAATAAGTACTTAAGCGTATGACCCGAACGGGTAGTAAGACGCGGTGATAAATTTAATTTGTAGTCTTCCCACTCCCTATCCACGTGAATGCGAGTGCACTTTTTTCAAACTAACCTCCCCATCTCTTTCCTTAGATAAATGTGCTATGGCCCATGTGTTGAACGTATATATGAAGAGGTTTCTTTGGTCGTCGTAAGATGTTTTCATAAATTTAGTGTGCATGGGTTGTCTTCAAGAGGCACTGGCGGCTTGAATTAGGTCACCGATGTCAGGTCGTTTGATCAATGTCAAGGCCACTGTTAAATGTTCTTTAAGACAAGCATCAGTGGTAATAATCTACTGTTATGTGCAGCGCGGCCCATCCTCGTCTTGTGGGAACATATGGGCCGGCCTTCTTTTTTTCCCCTCCCGTCATATTTGATATTAGTTTGTCGGTGTAGTGAGCACTTGTCTAATTGCCGGCCATAACCACAAAAGACTAATCATAGTTACACCACTTCGAGTCAAACAGAGACTTCAGGGACCAAATATCTGTTGGCGGGTGTCAAACCGACTGGATTAATGTGAAGGACTATTCGTATTTTGGCAAAGGCTGGTGTAGGTAATTAATAATATATATTTAGCACATCACCGTCTTACTACCCGTTCGGGTTATACGCACTTAGCTAATGTGTAATGGTAGGGTGATTGTGAAATGAAATGAAGGACCTACGTTTAACGTGGAACCGAACCACGGTGGAGACCTGGCATTCCCACATTCACAAGGATTGTCTTGTCAGAGGTAAAGGAAGGGTTTGGCAATCAGATAAATCTGTGCCGGGACTGAGGATTGATACCCGGACCCCCAGCACAGAAGTCCTAAACCTTACCCCTAGACCTCCAGGTCACCTTTCATTATTTCAGTTGTTGTATTATTATTATTATTATTATTATTATTATTATTATCTTGACATAATTAGGCTACTTATTAGAAAAAAAAACATTAAGTGCACAACGTTTATCCATCCATTCGTGATTTTATAATATCTACACAAATGAGGTAAAGATGATGAAGATGAAAGTGAAATCATTATTTAAATTCTAACTTTAAAATTAAAAGTGATTTACCTACTAATTTTTGAAAACTAAAATTTTGCTCAAAACGGATGTCAAGAAAGTGTTTCCCACGATAGACAACACTTGTTAGACTTGCTTTTCAGATAACAGATTCGTTTGAGAACAGTATACTAGGAACATAATTTTAGAAATGTTGTTCCAGACCAAGTCCAAATGAGAAAGTATGTACGATTGTGTCGTATTATTTATGTCCATAGTGAACACTGTTTTGACCGCCTTTGAGGTCCAGTGGTCAGAGTTTCTGCCTACAGATCCAAATCTCTCGGGTTCGATTCCTAGCGTTTCCAGATTTCTCTGTGAAGCAGCTGGTTTGTAATGGGGACAAACTCTGCCTCTTCATGACAAATGAAGAGCTACATGAATGAAAAGTAGCGGTCACGATCTATAAAACTGAGATTAATGGCCGAATATTTCGTTGTACTGGCCACATGGCAGCCTTTATCCGCAGAAGTTGGCATCACCTTCACTAGCAGGCGGTGGACGTTCGGTTGATTGTGGGCTGACGTCATGGAACGTAATGAACACTGTTTTATAATGTTATAAAATAGTGTTCACAGTCTTGGTCGACTCACTATTAAGCTATTTGCTGTAATAGTTGACATTGACTTTGTAATTCAAAGTGATCTAAGTTATAAAATATATTTCTAATTGTTCATTTGTTCACCATCTTATTCTTTGCAGAATAAAAATATGTAGCCTTTGTTGGTAATTAGAAAACTGCACAAGCGTTTTAATTTAGACGTTTACCAAGATACAAATGTTAATTACGCACGCTTAAAGAACGTGATCACGCAAATACAGTCTTTTAAATGGAACCTTAATTAATTGATGGTAAAGGACATTGGCGTACCCAGGAACTTACTTTATGAGGGCATACAATCAAGGACGAAGACAGAGTAAAATTTCCGTGGATAGGAAGGGGTGGTTTGAGGGATAGCCTTCTAATAACTTCAGGTCATTGATATTTGCCTCTAGAAGCCAATTTGAGTATCTCCCCCACAACCCTCGCCACCCCCTTAATACTCATCCGGGCTGTTCACATATTGACACTTTGGGGATAGGGATGGGAAAGGTATAATCTATAGGAAATGTGTTCGCATTTATGTGGGGTTTGGGTAGGAAACGACCGCCTATCTGGTGTAGCCTAGTGCTTATAGCTCCTTTCTACATATCAAGAGGTCCCGGGCTCGATCCCCGGCGTATACGATTTTTTTTGTGAAGCAACGAGTTTGGAACGAGGTCAAACGAGGAGCTACTTAAATAACTTAAAACTTAGAGGTAGCGGCTCCTGTCTAGTAAAATGAGATTAACAGTTGGAGGCTCCTTTGGTTTGACCATTTGATAACCTATATATCCGCAAATGTTGGCACTCTCTTCGCTAACAAAAGGGGGCCGCTCGGTCGGTATAGCTCGCGTGCGGACTAATGCCATGGAGGTTTTTTTTAACGAGAAACATTTTAGGAAAAAACATCCTTAGCACACCCGGAGTCCAAGGGTAGAGTAAAGTTTTTTTTCACACGCTCGCTAAAAATTGAGAGCAGAATCTGATTGGGTGGTGCAGCAATTCATACGCTAGAAAAATCGTATGTTGATCCATATTGCTTTGCAACACAAATTAGAAACGGCTGATTAGCGATTTGTTTTATTTTCTAGTAGATAAAGAGATATTTATGATTAATATAACGATGAATGTTTTCAATTTATTGTGTTGTGTCGTGAAAGAAAACAGAGCACGAACACGCCCTTTACATTGATTTATTTCAGATCTATTCACAATTGTTGATGTTGATGTAGCTTTCTACTGGTATCTCGCTTTGTACGCGTTGATTTGAGTCGGCTGGTTCATTCAGGCACATGCGCACTGATGGCGTCGACTGACTTTGAAATTTGATTGGGTCTTCCAAGGTGGTGTCGCGCATAAAAAGGAAATCTGAAGTTATTTCAAATTGCGCCGAGCGGACAATGCCAACTGAGCTGAACTATTGTGATTACGTTTCTGATCTCCTGTTTTTCGGCGAGCGTGTGAATCCATAATAAGACGTGCTAAGCGCTCACCTAGCCCTTCTGATCCCAATAGATGCCTGATTCGGACCGTTGGGGGAGGGCATGACCTGGGAAGTAGGGCGGCGCGACGGAGGCCCAAGGTGACGGTTCTGATCGATGGCGCCGGCGCCACGCCACGGCGTCTGTTCTATCGGTGACGAAACTGACCTCATCTCGCGGGGACGCAAGCTTTCAAGAGAACGCACTATATGTTCTGTTTTCGATAGTGATTATATGTTAATACTGGCTGACTCGCACTGGTGGGCACGTGGACAGAGGCGTTGATCTCATCGGGCTTGCTGTTGTCGAGGATTTAAGGGTTTGAATCACGGCTGGATATACTGGGGTGTTCTTTCCTAAAGACTCACCCAGTACTCCTCCACGCAAATTATAGTACCCTTCTTCTAAATTCTACCTTAATCATCTTTCACCCGTTAAGGATTTCCTGTAAATCGACCGAATGAGTAAGAAGACGTGGAGCAGGGGAAAAACACATTAAGTTGACTTTCAAATCGGGCTATTTGTATTTTAATGTTTCTTCATCTAAGTATTTTTTCAACAGTAAAAGTTAATATTAAAAAAAATCTTGGTTGAAAGTCAAAAACGATATTAAATTTAAAATAATAAAATGTATTTAAGTTTTGTTTTACTTGACCATCTAGTAAATATATGTATTTAAGTTAAATCTCGTCACCACCAAACAATGTTGACTACTATTAAATAATTGGTTATATTCTCTAGAAGGCTAAAGGCGCGTATTACGTATAAGCCTAATATAAGTTTCTTCATAAAACACGCACACATTTTGTTTAAGGATAGGCCTTATTGCAACCAGGATATCTTTATACAGATTGTATCTGCGGCCATGAATGAACTCGTTCAAATATCAAGGACTAGTTGTTTTTTCTACGTTTTTTTTTTTTTTGCAACTTTTAAAAGTACAGTGATAGCTATTTTAAATATTTTTTTTTACGAATGTCTCCATACAAAGCAAGAAGTTATTTTAAGTTCTGTTGAAATAGAAGATAACATTTTTGAAACATAACCAAACGCTCACTCCATTAGCTAGTGTTTTAAAACTTAATGCAACTTTTACTTAAGTTTGCAGATACACAAACACGCACATTTATATGTATATATATATACGTATGTGTGAAAAGTTAGACTAACATTGATCTAATGTATGTGTGTTTATATATTCCTTGTATAAAACTGGGACTCCATCTCTCTATATATAATATAGTGGAGAAACAATTATTTGTTGTAGACGTACTGAAAAACATTACAACCCCTCCTAAATGTTAGGGTTTGGATTCGAACTAGAGAACATTAAAGTGGCAAGTTTGACCCTTAACAACCTCAAAAGATGTTAATTTATGCATAGTAAATTAAATTAAATATTAATATATATATGTATGTATATAATTATGAATTGATCTCGCGTATCATGAAGAATATATGGAATTCAAGGATTAAAAAAAATTTCAGCTTCGAACAAAATTCAAAGCAATATCCCCCCCCCCCCCAAAAAAAAAACAACAACTAACTATGTACCTTTATCTGTTTAGACCAATTAGAGTGCTTAGTAGTGGGTTTGGATTAACTTTGTTGTAGGAAAAACCAGTTTGGTTAGCATAAAAATTAAAGAAAAAAAAATATAGCCTACCATTGTGAGTAACAGAATATTTTTAGTTTAGAAAATAGAGGTTAGGTTAAAATTTAGGATATTTTTTTCTAGGATTCCGCTTCGAGGTTCTAGATTTGCAGGTAAAATTGAGGTTTGGATTTGATAAAAAGTGTATAGATATAGGCCTATAATACATACAGTCCACTTTTGTTCAGAAGGGCTAGAACAATTTCTAGATCTACTTTTATGTATTCATACGTTAGGTCAGGTTATCATTTTTCATAGGTATTATCTACAAAACAACACTAATAAAATAGCAAAATGAGATCACTTTTGTCCGCAAAAAAATATTGTTTATATTTTCTAAAAGGCCTTTTATATTAAAATTGGACTGTACATGGAAATTAAATTCTTCGGTAAACATAGTACCTCTAATACTTAATTCATTCAATTAATTTGTATGTAAAGTATGACCTCATTTTCCACGCTCCTTCCTCCTGTCGCTGCCAATACGAGTCGAACCTATCTGCCTATAAACATTTTGGCAATCCACTTTCTAACAAAGAGTCCGCAGTGATTTGCAAGTAAAATCTCTGCCCCAGTTTTCTCTGCGCTTGATTTTACATGTCCGTGCTTGGCTTTGGGCTCTCCTCATCTTAAGAACATGTGTTAGTAATCGTATGTTTGCTTTTATTGAGCATTGTTTATTTAATTTGAGAAACGGCTTGCCAGTTGTTGTTTTTTAGGACCAATGCCATGTGTGCGAGCGTGTGTGTGCGTGTGTGTGTGTGTGAATCTAAAGACTCGCCCTTGAATGGGAGCGTTGCGATATGATTGATGATGGAATTTTGTATTTTTCTCTCCCAAAATTTTTCATCTCTCGTGCAAGGTAGTTGAGGTTGTTGACGATCAAAGTTTACACCTAGAGTCTACTTAGTTCAAATCCAGCCCATGTAAATTTTAAGAGATAATGTAGAATAGTCAATCTTAAAAAAAAATGGAAAGTGCATTTACAATAAATAAATATGTATTGTTTTTGCAGGAGGGGTGGGGTGGGGACAATTATTGAAAACCCGCTTTGGTGGTCGAATGGTCTAAGGCGTCACTCTCGCAATAGACTGGACTGCCTACGACGGGGATATCGGGGTTTGAATCCAGTCGGGTGTATTGAGTTTAAAAAAAAGGTTTTCCACTCATCTTACACAAAAATGCTGATGCACTTCCTTTTATTTCAACCTTCCTAATCCCTAACAAATTAGCGTGATTAGTATATATGCATATAAACTAAATGGGTATTAAGTAAGACATGGTGCTAAATATATATTTGGGGGGGGGGGGGGGTTAGGACGTTATAAAACCAGGATGCTAGACCACAATACCTTCTCACAATCCAGTTTTCATAGAAAGGGCCCTTTTAGAAAATAAATATGTATTTTTTTTGCGATCATTATCGATAAAATTTCACAGCAGTATTAGTGTTAATTTATAGGTATTGAAAGTCCTAATATCTATCAAAAATGACAACCGCATATCACATGACTTGACGAAAGAAAACGTTAAAGTGGATCTTTTAACTTTTCTAGCTGTCACCTAAGGTTTTTACTCTCAAAATTGTACTATATCTACAGAAACAGTGGCTCCCACAGTGGTGAGTCTAGCACACGAGGGCGTTTCATTCACATTAAATTTAATTGCCGTTGGCGGTAGGGTTGTGGTTCTAACCCTCTACTCTCTACAAACGTATTGAATTAAGAATCATCCCCGGAGAAACGCGTCGGGAATATCCTCTGACCTCCTGGAGTCTAGCGTCTGCAACCTCCCACCTAATTATGTCAGTAATTAATTCAAGATTTTTTTTCAAAGATGTGACTTCTCTTATGACACACCATTTGTTTTCTTGTGTTCCAGGTGAGTTGATGGTCCAGAATATTCACATACACGTGGTAATGTGTCGGACGAGTGTTGTAAGGAGGCTACTGGAGCGATCAGTGAAAACTGGTTCCTGATTGGTTACGGAGAGTATGACTTCGGTTGGTGTGGCCAGGGGGGGGGGGGGGAGAATTTAACAAGCGCGCCAGCGAGAGTCGACTTGACTAGGTTACAGTCCGCCCAGGTATGTATGTCTTGCCTTGTGATCGCGGGAGGCTGCATGTGTGTGAGTATATGTTGGAGAGGACTGGGGGTGTTGTTCCAAACAGGTTCCTTGGTCTAGCAACGTGGGGCCTGCGAGACGTGTTAGGCTAGCATTTCTATTCAATCTTTTTATTCCAGAGTCTCTGAACGCTGCCCCCCCCCCCCTCCTTTAAAGTGTTTCTTTATCGATGACTCTAAACAAAAATAATTCCGTGGTAAGTAGTTTCATTGGTTTTGAGAGATCCTAGCCTTTGGGGTGAATGACGAGCCCTTTAATCAAGTTTCTTTTACATTTTTAAAAATGAAGGAGGGGCATTAATTACGACTGGGTGTACAAAGGTTGCCTCACTCCACCGTAGTTTTCTCTGTAAGACAAACGTTTTAGATTTACTTAGAGTTCGTTCTTAAGGAGGGGTTGAATAAGCGCGAGTGGAGGCTTGTAAATATGCAATTCTTATGACACATTTTACCCGCCTAGGTGGCATAGTTATCTAACGCGCTAGTTTCGTGTTGAGCTATACTTCTAAGTACGGGGAAATTGAGGTTCGAATCTCGCTGGGTTAACTGGGAGTGGTTTTTCCTAAATGGTTTTCTACTCTCCTTACGTGCAAATGAAGGTTCACTTCCTCTGTATTCAACTTTCCCGATTCCTCGCCCATTAGTGTAATTAATACTAAGCGGATAAATTGAGCGGGTAATAAGGCGCAGTGCTAAATAAAAAAGCACATTTTTCTGGCTTCAGTAGATACATTTAGTTTGATTTTCTGAAAAATAGTAATCTCAACAGTTTTTTTAATTACCGCTTCTTTTTTACTACCTGATCAGGTTATACGCATACACAATGATAATTACTCTAAAGGGGTCGGGATGAAGAAGGGAGCATGCTAGACTCAATCTACTCTCATTTGCTTGGAAGGAGAGTGAGAAAGCATTTAGGGAAAAACACCCTCAGTAGATATGAACGGGATTCAAACCCCGATGTCCCCGTCATCAGAAGGCCAGTCTAACATGAGAACTACGCCTTAGACCGTTCGGCCCTCAACAGTTTTTTTAATATTAGTCATGACCATCGGGAAATTTGACCAGTTTTTTTCCCTCTTTCTTTCAAAAAGGTATCAATTCAAATGCCACCAAGCCTATGCCAGATATTAAAAAACTGTTAGTATGGCTATTTGTAAACAAAAAAACTAAAAAATCTACAAAAGCAATATTTTATTTATTTTTGCAAAAAAAAAGTTTTTGGTTTTTAAAACTACAAAAAAACGGACTTGAACTCGCGTTTCCTTCCATCCCATCCTAACATATTTATTTAGCCGTGTACCCGCACTGGTGTTCACGGTGCTTAAAGCGTCAGACTTGCTATATACTGAAATGCTGGTGATTGGTTTCGAATCTCGGCTGGCTGCACGGGAAGTGGTTTACCAAATTCGACCTATCCCTGTGACTCACACTGGTGAACACGTGGACTAAAGCGTTAGTCTCATCTAGTTTTCCGGCGAAGGGGATGTCTGGGCTAGAATCCCTAGTAGGTGTACAGAGGCTGGTAATTTCCTAAATCTATTCCCGACCTCCTTCCATGCAAGTGCGGTGAGACTTCCTCTTAAAATATCCTTTACGTTACTACCCCTTTGATTAAGACGCTAATAACTTTGCTATTTTACGTTCTACTACTTAATTACTCCATGGCATTAGGAGCTCGAAAGTTCATGGCTAAACTTACAAAAGTACTCCACCTATTCCTATCTTGTCCTAGTTCTATCCAGTCCACCTCATTACACCCTATCTCTATCTTGAGCTAGGTCTATCCAGTCCACCTCATTACACCCTATCTCTATCTTGAGCTAGGTCTATCCAGTCCACCTCATTACACCCTATCTCTATCTTGAGCTAGGTCTATCCAGTCCACCTCATTACACCCTATCTCTATCTTGAGCTAGGTCTATCCAGTCCACCTCATTACACCCTATCTCTATCTTGAGCTAGGTCTATCCAGTCCCCTCATTACACCCTATCTCTATCTTGAGCTAGGTCTATCCAGTCCACCTCATTACACCCTATCTCTATCTTGAGCTAGGTCTATCCAGTCCACCTCATTACACCCTATCTCTATCTTGAGCTAGGTCTATCCAGTCCACCTCATTACACCCTATCTCTATCTTGAGCTAGGTCTATCCAGTCCACCTCATTACACCCTATCTCTATCTTGAGCTAGGTCTATCCAGTCCACCTCATTACACCCTATCTCTATCTTGAGCTAGGTCTATCCAGTCCACCTCATTACACCCTATCTCTATCTTGAGCTAGGTCTATCCAGTCCACCTCATTACACCCTATCCCTATATTGAGCTAGTTCTATCCAGTCCGCCTTATTAAACCCTATCGTTTCCCATTGGGTTTGTCGGTCAATACCCTGAACACGGTTCTAGATTCTCCCATTCGCTAAGTTACTAATAATATAAATGTATGGTTGTTGATATTAGACATCTTTACTAACTGGCATAATAGCGTATTGAGTTTATTCTGTACACCCCTATATTAACCTCACATGGTCACAGTTTGCCCAGCCTCTTCTTGTAAGATAGACACACTGTGGCAGTTTGTAAACTATGAGAGCGAGAACACAATTTATAGGCTAGTGTCGGAGGAGTCGTGTTTATTTATACTTGTCCCGCCCCTTACCCCACCCTCTTCGTCATGAGATAAATTCAAACTTTCAACGGAAACATGATAGGTAAATGGTTGGTTCCATCTGAAAGTGCTAAGACGCTTGGGGTTTGTACATAGAGTTGAGTAATCATCGGAAGAGCCACTTACAAAATTAGAAAATAAATGTACAGAAACTAACAATGATAGGTCACTCTTTGTTTCTTAGAGTATAGTTGTTAAAATTGACGCCATTTGAAAGAAATAATAGCTTCACAATTAATTAAATTGATTTGTGAATGCCTTAAAGTAGATAACGTAAACATAAATGTAGGCTCTATATTTATATAAATTGAAAAAGGGATACCTGAACACAGAAGTCAAACACAGGATCTTCACCACTTAAATATTCAAGTTTTTGTTCGTACTCAGGATCATTCTTCACTCAAAGTTTAAGGCAGAATCAAAACAAATTAATTTATGGTATCCAACATTGATATAAAGGTGACTGACTATCAGTGGCGTATTCTCTGGATATGCTAGTCCTGCGCTACATACCCATAATGACTTGGACTAGTTTGTTTTACTTAATTAAATGCTGTCTGTGTGAACTGTGTAAACACTAATGTTTAAATTGTTAATAAACATACATGTAATGATTTTTCAATTTTAAAACTAAAATTGGTTTATATTCCAAGAATACTGTGTTTTAAGTTATTCTTCTTCCAAAAGGCTCTACTTAACACAATAGGAAACCCAGGGCTTGCTACTTGAAAAACGCATGCCAAGATAGGGAAGCTCTAATGACCTTGCCCAATGTCTAGGGGGTGGCAACACATTCCTTTCCGCTCACCCATAAGTAATTGGCCAATGAGCTCGGGTTTTCACAACCCAGGCCATGCTTTTCCTGTCAAGAAAGCTAAGCATTGTGACAACTATTGAAAAAAGATTCAAGATCACAATGTTAATTTATTAAGCTAATTTGTTTTGGTTAAGTAAAAATACATAAAATAAATATACAATTAATTGTAAAATAATAGTATACGTAACAAGCTTTAAATTATACACTAATTCAATATATTGAGTTATGTTTAGGTATTCTAGTCACATGTGTTATGTATTTGGCAAACACATTTAACCACTCTTTCAAATTTAGGTATTTCAGCACTGATAGAGTCGGAAGGGGGGATGGGAGGGTAAGGTGGATGACGAGACTACTTTAACCGTTGTTGACGGTAATTCTTGTTTTTCTTTAGTAGAAAGGATCGTGGAGTTTCAATAGTGTTCTTTTAGTTTTTGTTTTAAATTAACGACTTATTAATCATTGTGATTTTATATAATTATGCATCAAAGGATCCCAAAAGTCAGGAGTGTGAGTCCACCATTTCAAGATGATTTAGAAGGAAAAGGTAAAATAAAATATATTTTCTTATAATTTACTTAATCAGTGGTGCACCCAGCCATTTGCTTTGGGTGGGGGGGGGGTGGGGAGATTCAATTAAGGCTGTAGCAAGAATTACATTTTGAAGGAGAGAGCGGGTTTGTGGTTGCACAGCCTCCTAAGCCCTGAAGGCCGAGATGAATATTAATTGCCATTATAATTCATTTGAAGTAGTTTAATACTAATTAAGAGATTTAAATAATACAAATTGTATCGAAGCTATAGTTTGTATGTTTTTTCAATTGTTAACTTTGGGTGGAACGGTAAACATTTTGAATATTAGGCTTAAGCCTGGTCTTAAAATGTAGCATATACATTCGACACATCTTCAATGTTAGTTATAGGTATTATTATTTAAATTTCTATTAACATTATTTGTGGTGTTGGGGAAAGAGGGGGAAGAGGGTCAAATACCCTGTTTGCCCCTCTCCCCCTTGGGTGCACCACTGCTTACAGCAAAAGTTGTGTGTAAATATCTTAGCAATAAATCAATGACGTAGCGATAGACTATTAATATCCACTATGTTAGTCAGGTTTACCATTTAAATAGCTTCTGTAGCATAAATTCTCAAGTTGGAAGACTCGTTTGTTTCCAAGCAGCATTGTGTGAGACAAGTTAGGCTTTATAAAATAGTTTTAATTGCAACGTGAGTTAGACATCCATTGATTCCCTCTCACCAAATCTGATGGACGCTTGATCAAATGTAACACTTCATTTTACTCTTATTATGATTGTTTGCTTTGAGTATTGCTGTGTGCTTTTAACTACACGAGGCTAATTGAATAGGATCTGTCTCTCTTATGCATTCAGAAATGTGCTCATACCACTCTTAGCCCCGACATTAATATTTACTTAAATTTCTAACCATGTAGATAGCATTACAATTTGAGGACCGCCTATGTGGTCTAGAGTTCATAGGTTCTGGCTACGGACTCGAGGTTCCGGGTTTGATTCCCGGCGCGTCCAGATTATCTGGGAAGCAGTGGGTTTGGAACGGGATAGATTCAGCCTAGAGTGGATAAATAAGGGGCTACTCGAATAAAGTAGTAGTAGCTCGGTATGGATAGCCGAGCTTAATGGCTGGAGTCATCATGTGCTGACCATGATACCCTCTATCAGCAAGAGTTGGCACTAATTGCCAAACTGTTTGGTAGCCACTCGGTAGGTATAGCCTGAATGTGGGCTGACACCATGGAGTTACTTTTATTACATATTGAGTGGATGGTAATCATCGTTATGGATACATAAAAGAAGAGAGAGTGTGGGAGTGGGGGGTGGGGGGTGAGGGGGTGTTCAAAATGTCCTAAGATAGCATACAGTTAAAGAGAAATGATACATGTTTGAGAACCACTGTTCTATATGGACACATCTTCAAATATATCCCTTGAAATAATCCTTGACGTTCTTGGACAACGGTGGTTGAGGGTCCTCGTTCCCCAAATCTCGTTGCAACTTTTAGAGTACAGCATACCTATTAATTTTTCTCAGAATACGCCACTGCTAACTATATCTAATATAAAGTCACAGCTGTCATTATTGACATCATTTGGCAAACTTGGCGTATAAATATATTAAAATAGCAACTTTAATAAATTTCAATTAAAGTTCAAAGGGCTAATAATGGAATAGAATGAAAAGTTTAAATTTTCACGGAAAGACAGAATAGGCGTTTAAAGAAAATACGTTTAAGTGGTGAAAACTACCCCAAATGTATTGAACTGGGTCTACTGAATGAGATGTACAAACCAATCACTGCTAGCTACAGTCTAATTTTCATATAGCTAGAAGATCCACTGGATTTTATTTAAGGTATTCGTACATAAAATTATTCACAGGTGTCATTCTTGATAGGTATTATCAAAACCTATTAAATGACACTAATAATATAGTTTTTTAAAATCAATTTCTTTCAAGTTTTTTATATGAAAACTTGACTGTACACATTTGTTCCCATCACTGCACTTGACTTTATCTGGAAGTAAAGGGTTTAGTGATGCACTTAATCTTTTATAAAATATCTCGTTGACACCGTGGAAAATAAATCTGTTTGTTCCTTTTTGTTAGTGCACTGAATACTGCCTGAGGGTTTAATTTTCAAGCCCCGAACCTTCTTTATTTGACAAACAAAAGATTTCCCTTCTCATTAACCGGTGACATTTCTCTCATACTAGCCCTTTAATCATTTGTCAGATGTAATGACATCAGTAATTAAGCCCTGGGATTTGTACCTTCATCTTTTATTGTTGGATAGTTTTTTTTCAAAGCTCTTTGTTACTTAAGATTCAATTAGCTAGATGGGGAACATTAGTGAAATTAAATCAAATGGACTGAACCAGCATTTTTTTAGAACCTAGACAGGAATTTGAAAACTTGTCTCTTGTCACTATAGTTAGACATTGTGCTCCAGAAACATCGATAACATTTTACTTTATTATTAATATTATTTCTTATATGTTGCTAATATTGATCAAAAGTGACAGCTACAAATCACATGATTCGATTAACGAATATGTGAAAATTGTTTTGTAGCGTTGCTAACTGTCAAAACAGTTTTTCCCTATTAGAATCGGACTGTGTTTACTGCACTGCTAAGCAGGGTATGTCTATAACTGAAGGTCGACAATACTTCTTTTCGACCCAAACTTCTTGTTATTCGCATATTGGTATTGGTTGACTTCCAAGACTAGACTATAAATACGGCCCTTATTGGTAAATTCTTCTTCTTCTCAAGTCAACGACCTGAAGGTTGATTTGATTTTTTTTATTCGTCTAGAGCTGTATATGCACTCTGCCTTTTGGGTGCCTATTGCTGCCTGCACCATCTGGTAGAAAGCTCATGCAAGTTCTAGTAAGTTCAGCAAGTGTGATGGTTCCCCGTTGCCTTCAAGTGAGAGTGAAAGTGCCTACGAATTTTTACGGGAAATGTATTTTCACATACCGTCCAGGGTTCTTTTACATACCACTATCGACATGCGACCGATGGTTTTACTCCCTCTCTGAAGGAAGCTGTACGACGGATTTTTATCGTTCAAGAAAAATCGGTCGACTTCAGCTGGGTTTCAACCTATGATCATCATCGGGATCAATATAACTAAATAAATAGCAAACTACTATGGATGAGCACCAAGATAACTTGATAGTTAACAGTGACACAAGAACTCGAGTAATGTACTTCTACCATTCCACATTTTGATTGTTTGGTTCATAATGTAATTCACGCCAACCAAAACCTTTTTATTTAGATTAAAGGGCAGTATTTTATAATATAAGCTTTATATTTGTGTAAAAATAGGAACTGTATTATTAATAATAATAATATCTAGCACCGCGTCTTACTACCCGTTCGGGTTATACGCTTTAAGTACTAATTACGCTAATGATTAGGAATTGGGAAGGTTGAATTAGAGGAAGTAACCCGCATTTGCGTGGTGGGAGAGTGGAAAACCATTTAGGACCCCCCCCCCCCCCCAGTTCACCTGACCGAGATTCGAACCTTGATCTCCCCGTCCTCAGCAGTCGAGCTCAAAGGAACTGTATTACTTGGCAAATTAGTACTGCTAAGCGTTAGAGGGGCTGAATTTATATTTCCTCCAGGAGCCAACCGGCCTGTGACGTCTCATTACCCCGATTATGGACGACTAATTACCTGGTTCTCTTGAGTCGCCTGTACAAGGTATTAATACCTGTCATTAGCGCAGAAGCCACTAGCTTCTCACGTTACACTGTCTCTTGTATCGGGTCCACAAGGGGCGTGTATTTCACATCCGCTTGGACTGGTACAAGCAACAAGGGTGCTAACATCCCTTTTGAAAGGCTGATGCAGGTTAAACAATTGAATACTTAGGGACATAAAGTTTTCACTCTTGTAATTTAGTTGGGCTTACTTACACCAGTGGTAACGGAACCGTTGGTAATTAGGGGAGGGGAGGGTCATTACTTTCAAACTCATCCCCCTCCCCTCTTTTCTCTTACATAATACATTCACCACATATATATTTATTTCACTCTCTTCTTAAATCTTGAATATGAAGCTGAAAGATGGCCTTGCATCAAAATAATTGGTAAAATAAGAAAACAAGAAATGTTCAACTTTATGTTAAAATTTTTATAATTTACCTCAAAGCTATAATAGAGAGGATGTTGGTGGCAAGAGCATAAAGCCATTTCCTAAGTTCTTAATTTTGACCAACAGCCAATCAGCTAATCAGCTGCTGACTTGACTCAGAATCAATTCGATGTGTGATATAGTAATAACTGATGCATAATGTTGAGCATAAGTAACTTGCTTTTGAGGTCATTCGACCATCAAAATTGTATTGCATAATTTTAACAAGTGTATCAGGTGACCTGGTGGTCTAGGGGTAAGGTGTCAGACTTCTATGCTGGCGGCCGGGGTTCAATCCTCGGTCCCGGCAAAGATTTATCTGATTACCAAACCCTTCCTTCACCTCTGACAAGACATCTTGTGAATGTTGGGAATGCCAGGACCTCCACGTGGTTCGGATTCCACGTTAAACTCTAGGTCCTCCATTTCATCTCACAATCACCCTACCATTACACATTAGCGTAAGTGCGTATAACCCGAATGGGTAGTAAGACGTGGTGCTAATAATAATAATAACAAGTGTATCATTTTATAAGCTATAAATAGTGATTCAATAATTTAATACAATTACAGTTCACATGTTATAAGGGGTAAAACTTTGCTATTTTATGCTTTTAGCTTATCATTGTTAAGGTAAGGTAATGAATGTAAGGGGCTGAAATTTAGTATAACTAAACATTCATATGAGGTGCACACAGTGATATATCTATAAAATTCATATGAATTTTGATAGTAATAATATTAATACTATACACATTTCAATAAAATATTATATATATATACATCAATATTTCATTGAAATATTTATAAGATTATTATTAATAATATAAATATTTCATTGTGTACACCTCATATTAATGTCTAGTTATACTAAATTTAATCCCCATACATTTATAACATTACCTTAACAATGGTACGTAAAAACACAAAATATTAAGTTTTACCCCTTATAACACGCGAACTGTAATGATTTGAAATGATTGAATCATTATTTATAGCTTATAATCATACACTTGTTAATACTATGCGATAGAATTTTGCTGGTCGAATTACCTTAACGCCAACAATGGAAAATTGTGTAAAATCTTTAAAACTTTCAAAACAAACTTTTTATTTGTATTTAAAGGAGGACCACTCTAAATAGCTTCTAGTGACATCTAAATTTCAAAATATATTTGGGAAATGGCCACTCATAAAATCATCGCGAGGAGTTAAATTTTCAAACATTTCCAGTGGAGGGAGAGGGGGGGGACCCTCTCTTAGGCTTGGGGCTCCATGCCTCTCAAAATCCTACTTTTTTGCTAACTGCCCCTACATAAATGAGGTTCCGACTTCATTAACTACACAATACTTTGTTATGACGTTACATTCAGTCAATGATAAGTAAAGATAGACCGTATTCTCTCTATAACAAAACTGTGGTACAGAAAATATTCTAAGATATACACATACACTTGACTTTGTTCGAATTTATCTTGTAGAAACAATAATGGCAAATATGTTAGACTAATTAGAAAAGATGTAGGTCTACAAATTAAATTACTTTCTTAAAAATAAACATTAAGTATGATTTTTGTATCAAATAATACGTTATGTTTAGAATATACATGGGAAATATTGGACAAGGCGAGCCTTAAGATAGTCTCAGCTCCTCCAAAATAAAAATGGGACTCAAGCACCCCCTCCTTCCTCTTCACATACACTCCACCTGCTCCCCCTACCTGCCGGAATGTGGCAATAATGGAGGGTCTGGATAGATTGTGTCCAATATTATATAATTACAAACGAGACTAACATTTGCTTAGAAATTATAAAATGATGTGTAAAATAACTTATTTTCGTACGTATACCTAAAACTAAGACTGTAACACTTTTTCATTGGATAATTTAAAAATACACATTAAACAGCTATACAAAAATTATCAAAATGATAAGTCACGAGAAAAAAAAATCTACGTCTCATTAGATTCCCAATACAATAATACTTCAAAACATAATATAATTTATCTAATGCACTTGGGTGGTAAATTGTTTCGGCATTTTAATGTCCACTAAAAAACGTATGATCCCTCAAATTACCGAGTGTTATTAATGTGACACTGGTAAATATTATACTAGTACTTTTGTATCTTTTATTAGTGTGTTGAAGGCGTATTACATTTGTGAAGTTTATTTTACTTTCGTGTGCGAGTAAATTGAACGTCATTTAATTATTATTGCTATCGTGTTTGTACACAAGCATTCACATTGCGTCAAAATGTAATTTAGTAATTTTCTCTATCTCTCTTCAATGTAAATCGCATTACCACACATTTATAATCACTAAATTTGAAAATTCAAGTGCTTCAGTATTTATTTTATTATTTCAGTATGCAATATATCACACATCAGTCTAACCTGCTGACTGACTTATTGGTTAGGGGATTATAGTTCGATTCTAATTGGTGCAGACGAAGCTATCGGCTATCAATAATAGATTTTTTTTTGTTATACATATATCACGGTTTGAATTTTGGTCAGTTTTTTTTTAATGAGATGTATCACTGTGGTTTTCCCTAACACACTCCACGATAATTCGGGTGCAATTAATCTTAAAAGTACCTTCCTCAACTTTTCTCTTAGAGTAAGCGGTTAATAATCATGCTGTTAAATAAAAATGTACTCTTAAGGCTACAAGTAATAAATATCTAGGTACTAAGGGCAGGGTGCCTAAGTTCGTAATATCATGTGTGTTGTGCTAGGTTAAGCTGGTTTTTAAATAATGTGCTGATATGTTGTTGTTAAGAAATAGAGCATTAAATACCCATTTAAAAGATAGAGTAGCATTTATCAAACCCTAACGCGGAACGAACACGCAAATGTAAAGTAAGTCTACATTCATTTAACGCCATTTTGAATCACATCAGGCTACTTAGTATTATATTGATGAATCAGATAGCTGAAGCTATCATCTAACATTTTGGTGAGGATAGCACCTCTTAGATATCATATTCTGAAAATTGAAAAATGACACCTGGACACGGGAATCGAACCCGGGACCTTCGGCTTAGTACGCCAATGCTCTTACCACTGAGCTATCCAGGATTCGTCACGTGCCCATGGTCATTCTTCACTGCCTTAAAATATGAGTGAAGAATGACCATGGACACGGAACGAATCCTGGATAGCTCAGTGGTAAGAGCATTGGCGTACTAAGCCGAAGGTCCCGGGTTCGATTCCTGTGTCCAGGTGTCATTTTTCAATTTTCAGAATATGATACTTAGTATTAGTTGCCTACGCACTTAATTCTTGAGTAAACACAACAGCTGGACTGCATACCGTTAATTTACCACCTAGGAATAAATAAACTATTTCACGGTGTTAAGTTATTGGTAGTAAGGTCTAGTCGGAAATCGAAACCCGAAAGCTTTGGATCAACTCTTTTGAAAAAAAAAACCTTCTGAAACTCTGTCCATAAAGACCTAGTCCTCTTCTTAGCACGAGACTGACAGGCGCATGCGAACGATGTCCCAGTGCCGGTAATAACAGCCACATGGGTGTGTACCGCCTACGTCGGATGGAATGGCGACTCTCCATGTACACTCCGTTCTTATATAATCTAGACTACTTCGAATAAAAACAAGAACTCTTGTTTCATAAATAAATGTGTCCAAAGGACCTTGTCGCCACATCGAAACTAGGGGTAGAGGTTGGGTTCCTCGCACCCCATACAGTGTGTGTAGAGGAGCGTATTGGTGGACTGGTGGCCCAAGCTGGTAGACTCGCGTTACTCTTGTTTTCTGTTGACGGGGAGGTCGGGATTCAAATCACAGTTGGGTGCACTGGAAAGTTGCTTTCCACATAACAACTTTCATTGTGACTTTTCCACTGTACCACCACCTACATTAAAATACATTTTCTCTAATTTTACCTTCTCATCCCACCACTTAAACTAAGTCGTTAATAACCTTTCTGTTGAACGTGCTATCATTTTTTTTTAAATCGTGTATGTGGAGGTGTAAACATTATTGGAACAAATTGCACTACTACCCGCTTCGGTGGTCACAGGGTCTAAGGCGCTATTTTCGCAATAGACTAGACTGCCGATGACGGGCAGATGGAGGTTCAAATCTTGGTCGGATGTACTGAGGGTGGTTTTTAAAAATTGTTTTCCAATCTCTCTCCACGCAAATACGGGCACACGTCCTCTAAATATAACCATTTTAGTCCCTAAAACTATTAATTTATATAGTACATAAGCGTATAACTCAAACGGATAGTAAGACGCGGTGCTAAAAAAATGTGTACTAGATCCTACCCCCAACCCCAGATCATGCAACTTCGTCAGGAGCACCGGAGTGGATCTAATGGATGCTTGTCGCTGATATGTTCCTCCCTCCTCCTCCTGGCATACAGAGTACCCCTCTCCACAACCCCCTTGTTTGATTCTAGCACACAATCGTTCGTTAACGCGGTGCAGGGACCAGTTCCTCTCTTCGTTAGGTAGGCTCGATGATGGTGTGTGGCACCGCTCCTCGTGGGCGGGTACGCTCCACTTTAATAGAGGTAGACCCCAAGGGGGCCACCTAGCGAGGTGCTGAGGCACGTTGCAGACGTCCAGAGATCCCACGCTCATGAGAAATGGATTGTTTTTTTTATTTTTAAATATGGTGGACGCAAACATAGAGGTGAAAGGGATCAACATGTTCTTATAGAATTAAAAACTTAACATACAAAAATTTTATAGTAAAAAATCATGAAAAGGTAAAATTACTTCATTTTCGACGAATTTTATAGGAAAGTAAATGGCTAGAAACAAGTCATGTGAGCTTTACCAACACAAGGCTTCTTTCTCAGTCTTCATCTTCATGAGTTTCACTCCCCATTTCTAGCCGACATTTAGATCAGTCGGTAGCACGTCTGCCTACTGATCCAGAGGTCCCGGGTTAGATTCGATACGAACTGTCAGCCCAAGACTATGTCTAGTTTAGTAGGCCTATTAGGTTTGTTTGTTACTTGTGTGCTGATGTAATCGGCTCAAAAGGTGTTGGTGCTTCTTTAAATTTCAAATGATAGTCTAGTCAGAAAGTGCACTATTCATACCCTCCACGCAAATTTGAATACATTTCCTTGTTCATCTACCTTCCTCATCTTTACATCATTAGCGTAAATATGCTGTAGTGCGGACGGGTAGTAAGATGCGGAGAACGTAAAGGGGGGGGGGGGAAGAATCTACTCATCAATGTAAATTAGAAATGCAACCAAATTAAATAGATCCTACATATGAGCTATCTTTTTCTAATAGTAGTAATAATAATAATAAAATAAATAAATAATAATCCTTGTACATTGATTTTTATTTTCCTGATCTATTGCTATATTTTTTGTCTGGCTTCGTGTTAGCGGACCATGTTTTCGGTACAGTTTGTAGTCGTTATTGCAAGGTGTATTAAGCAAGAAAACCGTTCCATAGCTCTGCAGTCTGTTGGTGATGGTGGTGGAAGGAAGGGTCTATTGTTTAATTTACTAATAGCAGCCATTCATCCTACTTCCCTCGTCACCTTTATTAAGGTCGATAATAATATTATCCGGCGCGTCAGTCACACCCTTCTCCTAATTGCATACCTTGTGCCGTTAACAGGTGTGGAGTTGCCTGAGGGGTATTTTGAGACAGTTGGGTGCTAGTGAGCCCGACTCTGACACGGGAACCTGGTGCTTAATATTAGGGTGGGGTACTTCCCCAACTCCCCCCATTCCCTCCAAACTAATTTCTCATTCTTCCTTCATAGTTTATATTTTTATTATTATTATTATTATTATTATTATTATTATTATTATTATTATTATATAGCACCGTGTCTTACTACCCGTTCGGGTTATATGCACTCATGCTAATGTGTAATAGTAGGGTGATTATGAGATGAAATGGAAGGACCTACAGTTTAACGTGGAATCCAAACCACGGTGGAACCTGGTATTCTACACATTCACAAGTTGTGATTAATACACGTCTTGTCAGAGGTGAAGGAAGGGTTTGGTAATCAGATAAATCTGTACCAGGACCGAGGATTGAACCCCGGACCCCCAACACAAAGTCTGACACCTTACCCCTAGACTGCCAGGTCACCTCCTTCATAGTTAACTAAAATCATATATATAGTTCAAAACATCACAACTTAAATAACCACACAAATATATATATAAATAAACCACATATATATATAATATATAAATACACACATATATAATATATAAATATGTGATATATATATATGAGAGAGAGAGAAAGAGAGAGACCGCAAACGAGCTATATCATCTGAGTGGCCGCCACCACCACCATCAACGGTAATAGTGACATCATTTGCGGATAGAGAGTATCCTGTGGTCAGCACAATGAGCCCTTCGGCCATTAATCTCAGTCTTTTAAACTGGAGCTGCTACTGTATTCAAGTAGATTCTAATTTTTCCTCACGAGGCTTATTAGTTTGGCCCAGTTCCAGAACCCCTGGTTCGCAGAAAAAAATCTGAATCTCCGGGGTTTGAACCCGGGACCTCTAGATCTGTAGAAAGGAACTCGACCGCTAGAGCATAGAGGCTGTAACTACACTTTTGTGTTGTATTTAATTCCTAAAAGGATGTTGTTTAAGGTGTTGTACCAGCCTACGCGAGTGGGTAATTAATATGTGTTAAGAAATTTGCTTTAGATACCTAAAACAATAGTAGCAGCTTAACTAACCATAAATAGCAGCATTTTATTTGTTGTAAGCTTAGGCTACGTATAACTACATTATTATTAACTGATTAATTAAAGGTCAGGGTTGAGGAAGATTGTTTTAACTTTGTGGGGAATCTAACCTCAGCTACCTCGTAATAAGAAATCCAGTTTTGTTGAGCCCGACGTCTTATATCGCGTGACAACTGGTGTAAGTACTCATTCTTAGTAAGTATTGCTTATCTTAAGAGCCCCGCTCACCCCGCTGATAACATTCGACATTAGGTATAATGTATGAGCTCGAACCAGACGTCACAACAGTGGAACTGTGAACAGTTTTGCATATTTAGAAAAACTGCAAAAATAACCTGATTCTAAATTCCTCGCTGTCAAATGAAGATTGCAAAAAACCGCACTTTGACCCGGAGTTTTCTGGTTCAATCGTAATCTTTAATCTAAGTTCTCAGTTAATTGGCATCGGTTGGTGGTGGGCAGAGCGGAATTTGACTAGTAGGCCTACTTTTTTTTTAGCAACACGTCTTACTACGTGTTTGGGTTATTTGATTATATAGGCCTACTAATTACGCTTATAGTTTGTCATGAGGAATGTTATATCTACTAGAAGTGTACCCGCATTTGCGTGGAGAAAGAGAGAAAAAACGGATCTGGACTAAACCTCAGTACACTCGACCGAGAGTGAACCTCGATCTTCCCTCCCCGTCATCGGCAGTCTAGTCCATTGCGAGAATAGCGCGTTGGAACATGCAGCAACCGAAGCAGGTTCAGGAAATTTTGATATTAGTGTAATTAGAAAAATTAAACTAAACTTACTTATGCCTACTAAAGCAATATTTTATTCAATATGGCCAAATATATTTTTTTGCTATTAGAATAGTAAAATACTGGCCTTAACCTGCGTACCCTTCCATCACATCTCACAAAGGCGGCCTTACACCGAGGCAACAAAAGGCAATATGAAGCATGCTACATATTGCCTTTTGTTTCCTCTGCCGCATGCGACCTTGCTACAAAAGTTGTTGTTGCCACGTGTTGCTACCTTCCTGCCGGGAGTGGGTTCAGAGGCAACAAACCCGTGCGACTTATCGTATTGTTCGTTGTATCCCGTTCCCCTATTTTGAGTTTGTTATTGTTTCTAGTGCATAGTTTCAGTGTTTCGAGATGGATTGGTCAAATGATAAAACTCTGAAGTTTATTGAAGAGTATAGGAGCTATGACATACTTTGGGATACACCGATTAATTGATTATTAAAACAACAAAAAGAAGGTGGATATTTTCTAAGGATTGTCAGAGAGCTATGAATTGTATATTGCAAATTAGTATCCATATGAAAAAATTGCAAGTAATTGAATTTCATGCTTTAATAAGTTAATTTATCAGATTAGAATGAAATATTACAATTATTTGGTCAATAAATCCCTTTCTGAATTATTTTAGTGTAAAAGTAAAAGTAGAATGTGTTTCAACTTGTTTTCATGGATGCATATTAATTGTAACTTGAGTGATGTTCATGGTGATTAAACATTTTCTGTTAATTATTGAGAGATAGTTATAATTAATGTAATATCTTTTTAGATTATTCAAGATAATTAATTCAATAAATAAATAATCATTATTAGAATGAATGTGACGTCTCATATTTAAAGAAGAAAATAAATTAATAATCTTTGTACCCAATTTAATCGCGAACACAAAGGCCATACAAAAACAACTACTACTAGACAATCGCAACTAGTGATACGAAATCTTGTTGGGATAAATTTCGTCCTAAAACACTTGCCAGTTCCACCCCCTTCTTCGTCTCTTCCGATTCTTTACATCTTCGGCAAGAATAAGACAAGACGTGGCCACAATCGTCGTTCTCGATGATATCTTGGTAGCAGACTGGCGATTGGAAACAGAGGCACTTTTGTTGCTTTGGTGCTGATGCTTTGTAGCATGCTACAGAAATCGCAAGGCGCTGTGTTCTCAGACATACAACATCGAGTCAACATGTCGCATGCTACGTGTTGCCTCTTGTTGCCTTGGTGTAAGGCCGCCTCAGGCATACATAAATTGATAGGATTTTTACCGTTGAAACCAGCCCATATGTAAACGACCACCTATGCCAGTATGGTTTGTAGGGCTTATTCGGTAATTTTTTTCGCGGGATATTGTTCGCGTTAATGGTATTTGTATGTACTGCCTGTACTTCAACATCCGCCCTTATGTTTTTCCTTGTTCAGGATATTAGGTAGAGTCTGGTCAGGGGAAAAACTGCACATCCAAGTCGTGTTGTTTGTTATCTGTGTGACTCGTATATTATATATGTCTGGTGCTGTAAGCTTGATTTGTGTAAGTGATTCTTTGCCTCAAAAGCTGAACTTCCAACTCCAGGTTCTATCCAAGGTTAAGTCGAGATCTAGTCTTGACGTGGCGCGAAAGAGGCAGTCTAAAACTATAAGCGTGCTTGCAGGCAATTATTGGCTGTGGTAATAACGTTGAGCGTCAAACACTTGACATTAACCCTGGTTCGAATAATGGTTTAGGTCAAAATTTAGTCTTAGCTTGGCGTGAAAGTAGGCGATGTAGAAGTGATTCGAATTTCAATATAAAGGCGTTCACAGTATATTTTAGTCTCACTTCTGTAAAACGCCATTAAAATTAAATATATTGATGTATGGTGTTGGGAGTAGCTTAAATGGATTTTCAGGCATACTTTTTGTTTTTTTATTCATAAAGGTCTTAATTTAAAATAATTACTGTGATGGAAATTGAAAACGGTATTTTATACAGTTCTGTTACTACGTCTGTAAATCGATATATATTTTGATCTTATAACATTATTTGTTTATATAAACTACACTTGAATTTAAATTCAAATTAAGTTATAACATAAATCATTTGTAAATGTTTTCATTCAAAGTAAACTTGAAGCCTTGAATTGGAATAGAAATAGGGTAAGAATTACTGTATTATTACAATGAACCGTTTCACATTTGGCAACAATCGCCGACCAACTATCACTTTGTTGATTAACACGGAGTTAAGTTGGGGGTTTTCACACGAAGCAGATCATAGATCCAGCTCGACAACAGTTGATCAGAAGTGACCCACTATTGTGATTTGTGGGGTATTTGCCCATCAGGGAAATTGTCGTACACCCGACGACTGTTTGGTTAATCACGTTTTTATATTGTTTAGTTAGCACGAGGCAAAGCTCCCCGGCTAGTCTTCCAAGCGGTGCCAACTCACAAGCCACATGTCGAAGTTTGCTCTTGATGCGGAAGGCTATCTTTTTTAGTTTGGTTATCTGAATATCTATTAACTGTTGGTTTTTATCTGCAGTGTCAAACCCTGTACAGTTATTTTGAGATAAGTTTACCTGAATTAAACATAGGTGATTTTGGAGCAACTGGCAATATGGACTATTATCACAGGATATTGTTATTGCTATTTTTATTACAGTGGCTGCCTTCAGACTCATTTTTTCTTTCATTTCGAGAAACTCATCAAAAGACGTCAATGACATCCAAAAATGCTTTAAAAAACGTATCTTAATGTATAAAACCCTTTTGCACCCACTCACTAATATACGGGTGCTCATAAAATATCCGCACTCGTCTTGTGATTTTCCTTCGCCACTTTCTTCTTACAAGGCACAGAAAAAAACTCATCGTCCTACGAATCCGTAATCACAAATGACCAATTTCTTCGTGTACTTTGGTTAGTTTGGTACAGATTTTTCTGGGCGATTGAAATTGTCTGCAAATTGCCTATGATTGCCTTCTAATTTTACTGAGCGATTGTTGCCGGGCGATAGTTTCCTTTTGTGCAACGGAGTGTAAACGATTGCTTTAAGGCAATGAATGGTCCTACACACAATGCTTTGTCACAGTAAAGCTTTCATAGAACGGGCCTCGGAGAGAAAAATAATAATTGCGGTCAACGTTGATTTTTAAAATGTGTTATTAGTGTTATAAAGGTATTTATAATATCTATCAAGAGTGACAGCTGCAGATAACATGACTTGACGTATGAATACAGTAGCCCCACGGTATGTACCTAAATGTTGACTGTCAGAAGTCAGTTGTGAGCTGTCAGTCAGCACCAAAGAAGCCATGGGGCTACTACTATACGTGCAAGTAGATCTAGTAACTTTTCTAGCTGTTAAATAAGGTTACTACTGTGAAAATTGGGATGCATATTATACTTTATCACGTGATTTCAACCTAGCGACAGCGACTTTTGTTTCACCCATATAATAGTATTGCCGGACGTTTTAGCGTCCTCGTTCAAGTATGTTGGCGTCCTTGGAACGCATTTTTAAAAGGCTGATAAAAACTGGTAGTTTGCAGCAACTTATTACCAGTGATTAAAACTATCTTAAGAAACATGGTGTTTTACCATCCTACGACCCATTCTGACTCTTTGAATATAATCACACTGGTAGTGTATGAAGAAGTGAAGTATAAATGAAAGGAATTGTGCCCGCATCTGCACAGAAGAATTAATGGGATTTAATTGAAGGAAAACCACTCTCAATACACCCAGCCAGGATTCAAACCTCTAACTCCCCTTTACTGTCGAACTAGTTTAAGATTGGCCTGAGATTCAGTGCCCATAGTTCTACCGAATGGGGTAAGAAAGTAAGCTTTTAAGAAACAATAAATAACTAGGTTAAGGTGGGGTAATGCGAATTAAGGGCAGTGTTTTTGCAGTTTTTATATGTAAACACCTGCTTCGGTGGTCTTATGGTTAAAGGCGTCACTCTATTGCTATATTAAACTGACGATAACAGGGAGATCGGGGTTCGAGTAACGGTCGGATGTACTAAGGGTGTTTTTTTTCAAAATGATTTTCTACTCTTTGTTCACACAAATGAGGGTACACGTAATATAAATTCAACCTTCCTCATCCTTAGCTCGTTATTGCAATTAGTACATATGCGTATAACCTGAACAGGTAGTAAGACGCGGTGCTAAAAACAATAAATATAGCAAAACATATTATAAGAGTTAAATATTCTTCACATGGTGATATAAACAGTTGTTGAACATCTTTCATGAGCATAGCATTAGACGAGAAACTTTTTAAATTAAGATAAAAAAGTTGTCATTAAATTCCTGGACACTCTTGACAAATATTCACAAACAGTTGATATCAGCATCTGAACAAAATTGAACTCTTATTTCTATTGCAGCAATATCTTATTTATTTTGGCCATAAAAATTGGCATAAACATTGTCCTTGATTCGCGTTCTTTACATCCCCACCTCAAGGTAGACAACATTGTGCAAAAAGTGCTCTTTAGTTTTATGAAATCTGAGTGTACATCCTACTAATACCATCCACCAGGTGTTTTAAATGCCTTATTTGCATAGTTGTAATGGGCGCTGCCTTGCAACTTTGTTTGTACACCTAAAAAAAAGAGAGAGAGAAAAATATCGTTACGTAAACATATTAACGAGTTTCAAAAGCTGTACTAACATTGGGCGATATATATTGAACTTTTCATTAAAATTACTTCAAATAAAAGTTTGGCGGAGATATAATCAAAATAGGAAAATAACTCTTAATTTAAAGTTATCTCAGTCATGTTTATGGGAAAATGAGTTGATCCATCTTGTTTGTTATGTCAAACAGTGAATGACTAGATTTAAATTTCAATCAAAATTGTTAGAGCCGATTTTGAGATATTTTTTTGCCCTTATGTAAACTAATCCTAATTTTAGAGCTAGATAGATAGTTCCAAAAATACGTCTGGGGAACCTTATGAAGTCCCTAAATACCGACTTTTATCCCGTTCAGTAAAATGGTTTTGACTCTAGTACCAGTAATAGACAGACAGACGGTTTTGCGAAAACAAAAAATCTTGAGTTTGATTGTTTTTGACGATCACAATAATTCGTTCTCCGAGAGGTCGAAAGAAAGTAAAAGTAAATTAAAAGCTATTTTAAAATATCACTAATAATCGCCAAGTTAATATTTTTACTGGCCCTAATAATGCACGCACGTAAAATTAAGTTCTGTCTTTAAAAAAATAGAAAGAGAAAGAAGGGGTATTTGAATATTAAAAAAAATTAATCACATAGATTTTACAGTGTAAGCCTCCTAGCTCAATTCGTCCTTGTTGGCCTATTTAATTGATTTAAAAAATGCTTATTTGTGGCCAGATCCATTAAAAGAGGAGCGTAATTAGATTCACCGCAACTCAAAATGGAGGTCCTCAGTAAAATTCGAATACCGAATTTCAATCGATTTTAAATTTCTTTATTAGAATTCACTTATCTTGAAATATTGAGTGTCCTGAACGTTTGGCTAGAGATTCCGTCTATTTCCAATTAATACGAATGCCTACCTCAAAAATGACACTCACCTGCATCGGTAGACACATGGTTTAAGGCGTAAGTTCTGCAAAAGACTGGATTTCCGGCGACGGAGAGATTGAGGTTCGAATCTTGGCCGGATGTACAGTGGGAAGCGTATCCCCACGTGTAATTTATTGTCGCTGTGGTTTCTTTTGTCCCTTCTAGACACTAATGCGGGTGCACTTCGTTTAACAACCCCCCTCGTTATCTCATCTTTATCTTTAAATAAGTTTATATTTACCTTGATGATAAGCTTACTAGTAATAAAAAAAAGTATCGCAAATTAATTCCCAAAGCAGCGAGCGGTAACGTTGTTTACAAGATGTGGCAAACTGGACTAACCGAATATAATGCTTCGTCATCCTCTCTATTCATGACGCTTGATCATCCCGGCGGGGGAATCGAAATCGTGTCCTCGTTAACAGGTTGACAAATCAGACATCGTCACGACAGGTATAGCTGATTCACGGTTGGATTGGTGGTAGCTAACAGCAAAATATTTTTATTGCCAACATTGGTTGAAAGTCACTAATGTTAACTTATGTGCAAATAATTATTATTTTCCTACTAATTTCTATATTGTTAATCAAAAGTCTTAATAAACACTCTTAATAATACTTAACTAAAGATTACTCTATAAGTGCCTTATTTTTAACTTATTGAAAGAAAAAATATATTAATAAAACTTATATCTTTTGTTTCATGGTTGTGTCAATAATAAACTAAAAAAGTATTACATTCACACTTATATTTTCTTATAACTGGCTATCAAAATAAATAAGTTTCAAAATATTTATATTTATTTTTTAAATAGATGCACATAAACTTGATAAACACTGTTTGTCGTCAATTACCTTCGTTTCGTCTGGTTCGCCATCTTAATTTGTGAAGATAATGCAGCCTATTATAATTTATCGTTTGTAAAGCATTTTTAAGTGAACCACAAACGCGGATTCCACAAAAAAAAAAAAGACACATCAAAATGGTTATTTTTATAAGAGAGTAGATCTGATTATTTTGCTAGTTGTCACCTCCCTCCAGTGATGAATGTACTTTAGATTGATTTTGGTTTCTACCGTGAAATGAGCCGCTATGTCGTGCGAGACAACCAAATAAAAATATAAATTAAAGAAAACATTCCGTGTATCCTACAAACTCTTTCATCATGTATTGTTGCAGTCTTGAAGGAAAAGAACCTCACCGGTTTCGTCTTGTCTTGTCCGCCGGTGAAGAGGTCGTCGTGGTTGGCTCACCTGAGCCCCATCAAATTGTTTATCACACTCCCTACATGCAAATGCTGATAAACATCCTATAAATTATACCTTACTCCATTGTATTAATGTACGGGTAGCCCGAATGGATATTTATTTGTAGAGAACCGAAAACAAATACAAAGCAGACATTTTAGGCACTATTTAATGAAATTGTTACTAAAAAAATAATTACTTATATTTTCTATCTCTCAAACTGGGTTAATATAAGGTTTTGTTCCACTGAAAAAAAAACTTCTCTTACTCTACATGTTTTTTTTTCTGTTTCTCTCTCTCTTTAATAATTTCTCCTATATTCCATTTTGTGTTTGTGGTTTTAGGTAGTCGACCTAGGGAGTCTTGGGTTAAAGTCCTCGCCTCAGTCTCTGATGTTCGTGGGTTCAAACCCAACCAAGTTTGACGGATTTTTCTAAAGCGATAAAAAATCATGACAACTTCCTTTGGGGGGAAGTAAAGCCATCGGTCTCATGTCGATAGGAAAATCACCCTCAGTACACCCGACCAGAATCAAACCCTGATCTCCCCATCTTTGTTCGGGTTTTTGACTTAAGAAGTTCTTAAGTAAAGTACCTTCAGTGACTTAAATATAAAATATATATAAGATTTGGCCTAATTTTTTATGAATTATATTTTAAGAACGTTGAACATGCTCTCACACGTGTTATATTTTTTTGGCAATGTTTGTCCTATGGATGAATAGTTTTTGTAAAATGTGTTGTACAAACTTTATATAAAATTTCATTTCGTGTATGTTTGTATATATAATACACCAACACCAAATCAAGCAGGCCTATTTGTATCGGGTCCCCTTCAAGTCTGCAGATAGCACACGTATCGAACACAAACGGAAATGCTCGCCGATATTCCATGTAGGTCAACTTGATTACATACATTGTGTTAAGGTTGTGCCTTCAAGGTGCGAATGCAGGTAACGCGAGAAATGGGCAGGTTTTTTTCATTTTTTATAACAACTTATTTTTGCCTTAAATAAATAGAATATTACTCCATTTGAAAATTAAGAGTTTAATTTTCTACACATGTTGACGTCACATTTTGTTGAATATCTGTAATAAGTATAGCGGCATTAGATGATAGACTTTTTAATTGAAAGAAAAAGTTGTAATTTCATTCCACGACACCATAACTTTCACATTAACATTTTGAAATATTTTAAAATATTTTATTTTTGGTTGTAAGATTACTATATTATTTGGTTGGTAACAGTGTGTGGCTCTAAAACGTGTTTGTTCATGTTTTTTAGGTTTGAGTAGTAATATTTTGTCAAACATGGTGCAAGTCCATCGACAATCTTTATTTTATATCCACAATAAACTGTTAATCTAGGAAACGCAGTATTTTTAAAAAAATTTAATAATAATAAAATATTCAAAATAGTTGAAATATGGTTAGGTGCAGTATTAATGTTTATGGGCTCGGTGTGGTATCAATAGTATGTCTGATCGGCGCAACCAGGATTACTTTTTTTTATGGTGTGTAAATAAATATGTAATGATTATTATTATTATTATTATTATTATTTATATTATTATTTATATTGGTACACAGCCACCTAATCTAAGGAATGAGGAGGACCGTTTAGATTACATTTATTCGCATTAGCGTGAAAAAGGGATTGAAAAAAAAAGAGTAATCATTCTCAGGGGAAAAACCATTCCTAATCACCCAGTCCTCAGGGGCCACTCTTTGGGGAGAGGGGAGGAAGGTGCTTTGGGGCTGAATCCCCCCCTCCTCCCAGGTGAAGATCCTCCCCCAGAAAATTGAGGATCTTACCAAAATATGATTAGCATTATTTTCCGTCAATTAATCAATTATATTTTGTTTAATTATATTTAATATAAAATAAATTAAACGTGTGCAGTAATTAAGTCTTTTCAGAGGAATACTTCTTTCTGTTGACTTTTAAATTTACTATACATTTGAACTTAAATTAAAACTGGACCTGTGATACCATAATATTTTCTAAAAATGGTTAAAGTATTTACTATTTGTACATAGAGTTTTGAAGTGGGTACAGTAATTAAAATTATTATTTTAGCAAATATTAGGAAGAGGGGAAGTTGATATTATTATATGCTCCCACCCTCACCAACTGTAAATCCTGAGTGTGAAGAAGAATGTTTAAATACAGGCCTGTTAACTTGTGGCGTACGCAGTGACAGAAGGTAGGGCGAGGATTTGATTTTGGTACAAATTAGCTTAAAGATTCCCATCTGCCTCCTTTGAAACCAAAAATTTTCCCGAGGCTTCTACCCCGGAACTCCACTTTTAAGGGAGCATCGCTGATTCTCTGTCTTTCTTATCCCCCTTCTTTAAATAAAGTTTCCAAATATTACAGTAATTGAACTATATAATTTTGCTATTATGAAATTTTTTATGTAAAAAGCCCCCCCCCCCCCCCCCCAGATAAAAATTCTGGCTGCACGCCTGCCCAGTCGGTATTTGATCCACTGACCTCTTAGCAAACTGTGCTTGATACACAAATGCTTTATCCTGTCTGGTTTTCCGATTAAGACAGGGGGCTCTTGTACCAGCCGGGTTCGCGCTCCTCCCCATAAATTGTTCCACCACACACAAATGCGGACACCATTCATTTAAATTATTTCTTCTTCTCCATTCATTTAATATAAAATAATGTGGTTAGCCCGGACACGTACAGTCGTATTCAGATACTAAGACACTTTCGTGATAATTACAACATTTATCAAAATAATTTTCATTTATTTTATACGCCAAAATATATATTCTCAATAACTATGAGATAATGCTTATAGTTTAGTTAAGGCCTGGATTTTGATGACTTCTCGTATATATTTTTAAGGCCCCTTCTAGACTTTAGCCACTCAGACACCGGGATGAGACCTTGAGAATTATCTTATCACATAGTGTGGCCCCCTTTGTTAGATTGATGTTAGGATGTTGACCTCATTCTATGGAGGACGTTTAGAAATCCCGGATTATTTATGAAGTAGTTTGATATTTTTTAATATTGATTTTAACAAAATGTAGGCGAAAGCTCTGACCAGATAAAAAGTTTAAATTTTAAGCATAATTTGTTTTAAATGTGTGACAAATTACATAGTCATATAAAACAATCCCACATTATCTTAACATAGTCTGCTGTGACCCTGTCAAAACATGACTTCTTTTGATATAGGAAGACTACATCTAGGTTTATAACCTTTTGATATAATATCAGAAGTACATCTTTTCATGTAAAACGTCGTTGATTTTTTTTTTTTTTAATTTTAAGCTCAAAGTTTAAACTTTTTATTCCGTCAGAAACATGCTGATAATTTTTGCCTACATTTTGTTGAAAACAGCAACAACAACAAAATTTAAACACCCTCTTAAATAAATAATACAGGATTTCTAAATGTCTGTATTGCGTCTCAGTACTCTACTATACAGTCTTCTTAGGAGAGAGTCAAAAGTGAAGCGTTACAAGTGAAGGGGACGGGGTGGGGTGTGCCAATTTAATGCGTGGGTAATAGACACAAAGTGTTATATTTAGCTGTTTGATATTTTTTCATTAAGCTATGTGACTATGGAGCAGTTACCCATATGTGAATATCATACCCCCTTTCCGTGCAAATGGGTGAGTCTCTCTAATAACCCTTCTCACTCTTGTCATATGGAATACATGAACTAAAAAAAGTAAGCTTTTTTTGCTGCCAATAATAATGTTTTACTATATCAAATGTGTTAGTTTATAGGTTTTGATAATATATATTTAAAAAATCTGTGGATCACATGACTTGACGTTTGAATGCGTGAAAGTAGAAAATATAGTAACTTTTCTATTAGTCCTCCGATAAAAAAAATATCTTCCTGTGTTTACTAAGAAAAATGTGCAATCCAGTTTTCACAGTTGAAACGCCATGTCGGAAGTATTTCACTTAACGTATTTTTTAGAGCGAAGTCGTTCCACCGGCAGGATCTGTTTTTGCTCCTAAGATGGCGCTGTTAGATCATGTATTAACATATTTAAGTGAGCGAACAGCAACTTGCAATTTAATTGGCTAGTGTAAAGGTCTTTGTTACTCTGGTCGCATGACAGCTATCACCTGTATTGTGCAAGTAGTCATTGTCCCTTGGGTTCACCGCGATCAATTCCCACCTTTGATTTTTCTAAATTCATCTTTACCAAAATTGGTCTGACTAGCTCATTCATGGGAGTGCCTTTTCGTTATGCTGGGATCACGATCAACGTAACGTTCACTTAACATAAAGAAAATAATGTGGGATAAGGAAGGATACACATAACTTGTAACAACTCGAGCAAAACACAGACAAAAATTTGGTCTCTTTGAAAACAAATTGTTCAATTAAATGAAACCCAATTACTTAGGGATGATAAGGCTGCAAGTACTTGCAATATAGGCTTACTGTATACACAAAATAAAGTGTAACAAGTGGTTATTTCACTTTTGAGTTCGCGAGACGCGAACAAACTATACCGAATATCTCATCTGCATTCCATAAACAAATGAAGTCCTATCGACGTGGTGGCTTGTAAAATGATTGCTTAGGTTGAACACACTTGAAACAACGTTCACATAAAGGGAAAGTTTTTCCCTAACTCTTATGTGAACGTTAAGTGAACTGCAGCGCGATTACTATCATTTAAAAATACGAGGAGAATCTTTACATTACTTGTTACGTTACTTTACATGAAAGTTAATTGAACGTTGATCGCTGTCCAGGCATTAACTCCGTGATATAACCCTCACTTGTGACCACACGAACTATGGCGGCAGGTTTGTGATTTTTATTTTTTACCGATAACGGAGATTTCGAGGTTCAAATCTCGTCCGCGTTCATTGAAGTTGTTTTTTACATTTAATTTATATCTATGGTTTATTCATATCTTCCCTACGCCTATGCGGGTGCACCTTCTCTTAACTACCCTCATCATTCCTAGCTCTTAGAGTAGCTAATCCCTGGGGTTAAACATACCTAAAAAAACTCCGAATTACTCGTATAATATAAATGGAACCTTTTATTTTGATTTCTTTGTACGTACAAGGCTAATATTTCGTTTATTTCAACTCCTTGACATATATTTCATTCAACATGAACGTTTCTACTATATTTTAATTTGATTTTTATTGATTACTTCTTCCTTTGAAAGTTTTCACTGGTTGAAATTATTGGTGACAGTTAAATGAATTACTAATTGAAAATCATATATGGTTTGATCAAACAAACTATTTTACCAGAGTTAGCCACTTTACTATAGAAGTGTTGATTTTTATTTTATCCCACCATCCAACTTCACTTAAGTGTGTATTCTACTGGATTGTCACCATAATTGGTCGTCGCACAGTGTATCGACCGTTACCAAGACAGTGTCGCCCGCAGGCAGGTGCGTGGGGGGTGGCCGTTGATTGGCTTAGGTGATAGGCATAGGGGAGCGGGGGAGAACTCACGCACATTGCGTGCGAAATATGCCCCTATTTATTTTACCTCGATGGGCTTGCTAAAAATAATAGCGCGGAAAACTGGCGGTGTACTTGACAACTCTCCTTCCCTCCTAAGGGTTCGGCCAGACTGCCAAGCGCGCGAGCGAGCGAGCGAGCGCGCAAGCGACTGGGTGGCCAAACTGGCGAGCGCGCGAGCGAGCGAGCGAGCGCGTAATTAGCGGACCCTAGTTAGATTATTATTAGCACCGCGTCTTACTACCCGTTCGGGTTATACGCACTTACGCTAATGTGTAATGGTAGGGTTATTGTGAGATGAAATGAAGGACCTACAGTTTAACGTGGAATCCGAACCACGGTGGTGGCCTGGCATTCCCTACATTCACAAGATGTCTTGTCAGAGGTGAAGGAAGGGTTTGGAAATAAGATAAATCTGTGCCGGGACCGAGGATTGAACCCCGGCTGTCAGCACAGAAGTCTGACACCTTACCCTAGACCACTAGGTCACCGCACCCCCCCTCCCCCCTAGTTAGAGAAGATGTCTCTGTCAAACACACTTAGTACATCTTTGCTCCTCGAAAATTCTTACAGAAAATATTGTGTATTTATAAAAAAGAAAAAAGTTGAAGTGCATCCAATTAATAAATTGAGAAATGCGTATGGTACTGTACTGAAGTGTTTTAAAATCAGATTTGCCGCACCAGTGGCAGAATGGTGCGTTGCACTCGAAAGGTTCGAATCTTGGCTCAGTGAACTGAAGGTGATTTTTAAAACTTATTTATTGTTGTGGTTTTTTCATACTCTCTCCAAACTAATGGTGATTCTTATTTGTAAAGGCCTACTTTGATTATAATATTGAAGTATTTTAACATATCGGGTTTACATATATACATTATATTATTTATGGTCTTACCAATTAAATTAGGCCATTATTATTATTATTATTATTATTATTATTATTATTATTATTATTATTATTATTATTATTATTATTATTATTATTAGCACCGCATCTTACTTCCCGTTCGGGTTATATGCACTTACGCTAATGGGTAATGGTAGGGTGATTGTGAGATGAAATGAAGGACCTACAGTTTAACGTGGAATCCGAACCACGGTGGAGGCCTGGCTTTCCCCACATTCACAAGATGTCTTGCCAGAGGTGAAGGAAGGGTTTGGTAATCAGATAAATCTGTGCCGGGACCGAGGATTGAACCCCGGCCGCCAGCACAGAAGTCTGACACCTTACCCCTAGACCGCCAGGTCACCGGGCCATTAATAGCAAGTGTGTTAAACCTATCACTGATAGAAAAAAGTCAAATATCATGTCAAAATGAGAAGTTTCCCCAGCACTCAATGAACCAACATACAATAATATTGCCTAGCGCCTGTAAACTAGACTGTACCGGGTCGAGCGCGCGCGCTTGAAAAATAGAACCAGTTCTATCTTTCAAGCGCGCGCGCTCAGTCGCTCGCGCGCTCGCTCGCTCGCTCCAGTGTGGCCACCCCCTATTACAACCAATGTGTTCTATTTTATATTTTAGTCGCTCGCGCGCTCGCTCGCTCGCTCGCGCGCTCAGTCTGGCCGTACCCTAAGGGACACGAATTATTGTAAGAGGGAGGAGGATGGGGGTGGGGGAAGGTGTGGCACCAACGAGACCGGATGTAGTCTGACGAATACTTGCGGGGGAAATATGCTGCGTGATTCACTTTTTTTTATTCTATTGAATCATTTCACCGAGGTGATTTACGGCTTTTATATTAGGGTAAAAAATTAAGAGCGGCTGGTTTTCAGAGGAAGTGTACCCGCATCATAGTGGAGGGAGGATGGTAACATTCCAATGATAAATAGCATGCAGAAAACCAGAACCCTCTCACAGTGCAACCATACGAGATTCTAACCGTCGCAGACAAACCAGAACAAACTAGACTGATCCCTTAGTCCGTGTGCCCATTGGTGTGCCTTCATCCTCAGTACATCCAGCCTGGATTCCAACCCTGACCTCACCGTCATCGTCAAAGAGACTAATTGAGCTGACGATGCTGGTATCTAAAGAGTTGTTTGAGAGTAGAATAAAATACCTCTGACTCTGGAGGAAACTTATAAACTGTTTTCAACCCTTCAACCTTTATCTGTTATTCTATAAATTTGAGTGTTAATCGGGTACGTTCGTCTTGTTAAAATTTATCCTGGAACTGCTTTTAAATGTTGCTCATTGTAAGTAAAGAGCTTATAAAATGCCTTTGTCGCGTCGTATCATCGACGGATGGCCCGAGCTTATTCAAATTTAAGTTGTAGACAACATTATTATTTTTTTTTTTTCCGGAGTCTTATTCAAAATGCAAATGAGCAGTGTTGGCGTCATATAGACGAACCGCCAGTCATTTCACTGTTCTTATTTTGAGGATAAGAAGGCTCTTGAGAAACAAAATGGCTCATTGTTTTCTTTTTAACTCCAACTAACCTCATGAATGTACTTTAATGTACAATATTTACATTTGTACATCATCATTTTATTTATCTCTGTGTAGAGGTCACATTTGTATGTGTGGTTTTATTTAAATTCAAACAAAAGTCGCATTCAACTGACGTAGTGTTATGGTTGTAGCATATCCTCAGACATCTAATGCTCAACTATGATCACTTTTTAAAATTTCAGCACTTAACTGTATTTAACGACTTGATCGAAACGTTAGGTAGATGCATAGTTAAGCGCGTGTTTTTTTATTAGATAAGTTTCACATTTAAGTTGATAAAACATTTATATTAGTAAAAGATTTTAAACACTGACCAAGCACATCAATCAGTTCAATACTATACTCTTTGTAAAAGTGAGGCTGGAATATTATCACGCCAGTCTTTGATATAACATTTTATCGAGATTAAATACGTTTTTAAGTAATACGATGCTCGCTAATTACTTTCAATTGAACTGTTTTATTGATTCTTCTATAGTTTTTATCATTTACAGGTAAACAATGCCAAACACTTCTACTTATTCTATTATAAATCATAAACTGTGTCAATAAATATTGAAAATTCCACGTTGGAGCTAAAATGGTCCTTAACGGGACCACCTCGGTAAGCGAGAAATTGCAGCACCCACGCTCAACTTTAACGCAATATCTAACTCTTCTATGCGTTATTTCAAAGTATGGCCGACGTCGGAATAAAGTATAAAGATTCAAACAAGGCTTCTTTTCCTTAATGGAAAATAAAAAAGGTGCGAAAATGGGATATTAGCTCATTTTCAACGACTTCAACAGAAAATTGGTTGTCAAATAGCATCCGCGCTAATTTGAATTGGTTGGTTCTGAGATTTGATTGGTTCTCTTGTGCCGAACATCTCAGGCAGAGCGGACAAAGTAGAGATGAGCGGAGCAGCTCGCGCCGATAAGGCGGAAATTTGTGATTGTCTCAGAGCTCGTCACGTGATTAGGTTTCTGTGCTGCGCTAGTTTTTCGGCGAACGTATGAATCTACAGTAATAGAGAAAATAGGTGGAAAACCATCTTCAATTCACCTGACCAGGGTTCTATCCAATTCAAATTCAGACCTCTCAAACCTAATTACAGCGAGAGTAGTTCATTTTTAACTGTTTTGATTGGGTATTGATTAAAGTTAGAGCTATTTGATTTGAGCTATTTTGATCTAGTAATAAATTGTTATGTAAATTTTTTAGCTTTGTTTATAAATGGGATTAAAGATGGTGTGTGCAAATTGTCTGCATAGAAACACAGGATATGTCATTCATTATGATAGAACAGATACACACAAAGTAGTTTTTTTGCTTTGCGAATTTCGATTTATTTAAGTTACTTATATACTATTAGTGCAAACGGATTATTTATATGAGAGGTTTAACTACTATAGGTTATTTTTAAATATTATCTTTTGTTATTACGCGGGATAACCCAAAACTACTATGTCGCATCCCGGTGGAGTTCACTGGTAACGTTTTAAATTTTAATGTTGATTTTAATTTTTCAGCGTGAATTTTTAATTCTTTTAGTAGTATTGGAGTGAAAGTTTTCTCGTTTGGGGTGTATAAGTTTTTTTTTTAACCAACTGATGATTATCAACACAAGAGCTACAAGCTAACTCAACTATAACAAATACATAGGGTGACCTGGCGGTCCAGGGGTAAGGTGTCAGATTCTATGCTGGCGGCTGGGGTTCAATCCTCGGTCCCGGCACAGATTTATCTGATTACCAAACCCTTCCTTCACCTCTCACAAGACATCTTGTGAATGTGGGGAATGCCAGGCCTCCACCGTGGTTCGGATTCCACGTTAAACTGTAGGTCCTCCATTTCATCTCACAATCACCCTACCATTACACTTTAGCATAAGTGCGTATAACCCGAACGGGTAGTAAGACGCGGTGCTAATAGTAATAATAATAATAATAATAATAATAATAATAATATAATAAAACAAATACAAAGCCGTTTCGTCAAGTCTTAATTTAATTGTGAAAGAGGAAACCTCAATTTGCCCCAAAGATAAATTGTTTGGCCATGCCGGAATTAGAATCTGGGGACCCTAGCTTAGTAGACAGCTACGTTACGGCTGAACATGTTATCAGTTAATTGTATTATTAGTGTTCATTGGACATATGAACCCATACCATTCTCACTATCGAAACAATTAGTAAACACATTTTAATTTTCATGTTTTTAAAAAAAGTATATTTTCTTTTGTTATGCTGGTTTTTCTATCTTCTTTCAAATTTAATTGGTGTTTGGTGGCCAAATTTCTATAAACAATCTTATTTTTCAATTCAATTTGATATTGGCTTGTGAACATCATATTGTATCTAATATTTCTTCTCCCGTTTTTCGTGTAAACATTTACTTACGAACGTCATAAAATTGTATACAGCCCGTTCACGATAAGCTTAACCTATTTTTGATAGCCCTTTAAATAACTAAATCAACTATGCACATCACGGAATGATTAGTAGTTATTGTTGATAAAGATGCAACAGATTTGTATTTTTTTTTCTAGAGTTTTGTACCAACTTGCCATTAATTTTGGTGGATGAAGATTGCATTAATTTAATCTGAAAGAGCTTTAACTTACCGCGAATATACTATATATATATCTGAGGAATAAAAGCTGTTTGTGTAATGGTCGTGACTTTGGTTCATGAAAAAGGGAAATAAATGATAACAAAAGTAATAATAATAAAGTACTTATAATTGGCCTATAAAAACGTGGTGAAGGACGAAGATATAAATTCCTGTTGAACAAAGCGAGATGGAATGGGGTGTGGGGGGAATTGTTTTAAAAGAGATAGAAACAAAAGCTGGAGAGTTTAAAAGAGGAAATAAAATGTAACTGCAGGATCCAAGTCTTGTTTTCAAGGTCATCCGCAGCAACATTTCTCTGCAGACTCCTCCAGCCGTATTGGAGTTTACATAAACAGTCAGATTTTGATATGAAGAAACTTTTTTCTATAGTTATAAAAGTTATTAAAACAATTATTTCTATGTAAAAGTTTTAAAATCACTTTTCATACATTCATACGTAGTCATGGATGGTTTCAATACTTTTGTAACAATACGAATAATAAAGTAAAGTGTTATTAATGTTGACAGCAAAAAAACCTGTTTGTATTTTCTTGAAGCTATTTGTTTACCTTGTATACGCCTGCGCAGTGCTTCTCAAACTCACTGATGTGTCGACGGCAATTTTTTTACTGATGTAGAGTTGCCAATATTTTGGGGGTGAGGGAGAAAATAAATAGGGTATTAAAATAAATAGTACGGTGCACCGCACAAACTTTCTCTCTCTTTCTATAAACTCGTACGTAGTTGGCTAACGCGCTTATCGTGTTGAGCTCGACTGTTGAGGACGGGGTGATCGAGGTTCGAATCTCGGTCGGGTGAACTGGAGGTGGTTTTTCCTAAATGGTTTTCCACTCTCCCTCCACGCAAATGCGGGTTAACTTCCTTTAATTCAACCTTCCCAATTCCTAATCCATTAGCGTAATTAGTACTTAAGCGTATAAACCGAACGGGTAGTAAGACGCGGTGCTAAATAATAATAATAATAATAAATATAAACTCGTAAGATTTCTGAACGGAATAATGTACATTGTATCATCACTACTACACATAAGAACACGAATATAATAATATACAATGATATAGAATCAATGAGAAAAGAGGCGCATCTTTGTCCACCTAAGGAAAAATAACATACTTGTTTTAGATACTTTCTTATATTTAATTACTCTATAGCATTGGAGAATTATTGCGTTAAGACTTAAGTAGCATATGTCTACAACTAGAGCTCACAAAATTGTATTAATATATTTGCAAATATCTCAGAAACTGTTGCTTTTATAAAAATATATGTCAAATTAAAGTTTTTTATTTCTAATAGTCCTACAATTTTGCAATGATAAGTTGTTTAGTATCTCAAATAGTTGTGGACATACGGAAATTAACGGTAAAAAGTTTAGGCTCTAGTTGGAGGTACAGACAGACAGACGGAAATTCAAAAACCACTTTTTCGGATTCAGGGAGTCATGAAACGTCAAGATTCATCAAAATCTCGAGTTCGATTTGTTTGACGATATTGAAAATATTTAAATACAATATCAGTTAAGAGCGCCGTCAACTTGAAGGGAAATAAATACCCTCCTATTGCTGTATTTCTTATGGGAATGGTAGGTCTGAAGACTCAAAACCATGAATACAATCGTCAATTGTATTAGAATTTTCAGTGGTGTATTTTTTCAAAATTTTGGTTGATGAAGACTAGATTTATGTTTCTAACCATTTGCTTTTACTTTTATCACAGAACTATGACATTTCGCATAAAGCGTCATTGAAACTAATCTAATTTCACCTTTTATATATATATATATAAAAGGTGAAATTAGATTAGTATAGTATTAGTATAGTATTAGTATAAGCGTTGTAAAGGTCCAGATTTGCTACAGTATTTAATTAGTGGTTTGATATTTCAAAATATGGTTTACATCAAAATGAAGGTTAAAGTTGTCAAAATGTCCCCGTAGGATTAAAATTTTTACATTATAGGTGTTTGCAACTTGAATATATATATATATATATATATATATATATATATATATATATTCAAGTTAATCCTACGGGGACATTTTGACAACTTTAACCTTCATTTTGATGTAAACCATATTTTGAAATATCAAACCACTAATTAAATACTGTAGCAAATCTGGACGTTTACAACGCTTATAGGTTTTAAATAGTGAGGAATATAATTTTTTAAGATATAAAGTTAATTTTTTTTCAATTTCTTAAATAATGTGAGTTATATGATGATGGGATTTAACATAATTTTAACCTGCCACATGATCTAAAGCGTCACACTTGAGTTAGAATAGACTGCCGATGACAGGGATATTGGGGTTCGAATCCCGGTTGAGTGTACTGGGGTTATTTTCTAAAATGGTTTTCCACTATCTTTTTCTCTCCATACAAATGTGGGCACACTTCCTCATACTAAATCATTAGAGTAATTAGTACATATGCATATAGCCTGATGTGGTGCAAAAAAAACCCATCGTTTTATATACAATAATATAATATAATATTAGTTTATTCGTTCATTAAAAAAAACCTTTCACCTACATCGGCTAAATGTCGAGCCCAAATCCTGGTTGGGTGTACTGAGAGTGGCTTTTACTAAATCCTTTCCCACTCCAGGGGTGTAGAATATGTTCAGAGATTCATTATTTCCCCAGAACATAACATTTTCATAAAAAAAAATTCCCCGAAAACCATGTCACTCAAAATAAAACATTGAATATTGTATAGAGGCTGAAGGGAATAAGGATTATTACCTACTACATAGTTTGGAAAATTAAAATCCAAATATATTTTTAATTATAGTTATTTTTATAGTTGGCCTACCTACCTTATAAAAAATGTAGTTGTCGCCCAGAAATGGCAACCTTCTCATTTCCTTGTGTGCATTGCATATTGTTATTTATAATAATTGTTCATTGATACCAGTAGGCTTACCGGTACCAACATTTAATTTTACATCTTGAGAGTAAGAAGCAATGAAGTGTAATTCCTTGGTTTAATTGTTGATTTTCATAAACTTTTAATTTTTTCGTAGACTCGCCACTACTGCAAGGTCTATCACTATCTACCACACTAGGGGAAATACTATCGCTATTTACGATTATGAGTTTTTCCTGATCACATAATTAACGTTTTACAAAACTTGCAATACTACCTTGATCCTTACTTCTAGGTTTTTCTTGGGGATGTTTATTATATACGGGATATCCGAGTTTATCACGTTTGCCACGCCATTCACAATAGCACAGTTGACATCTTGTTTGTTCTTAAAAGTTGACATAATAAACAATTGTTTCACTAAACCATATAATTTTTTTTATAAATATTTATCTATTGAACACTGTACAAACCTTACCTCTTCCCTACCCTCCCCCGCCAGCACGCCATTGCTACCAAACACCCACGGTAGGGTAGGTGACTGATGACTCATCCCTCAATTACGCCATTAGCCAGATTGAATTATTATATTTGCCCACTGCCCCTTATCTTAGCCCCTAGACACCGCAACTCTTTGTGTTTACACCGACACTGTGCGTATAAACCGAATGGGTGGTAAGACGCGGTGCTAATAATAATAATAATAATAATAATAATAAATAATAATAATAATACACTGACACTGCCGCACTATGGCACATACTGATAGTGTGAATGTTGAGTGTCATCGGCCTTTGTCTTTCATACACATGACCTACCATATCAGAACCAGAATGTACTAAAAACATCAACTAAATTGTTGGACATTACCCTGCTCCAAATTTACCCAGGACTGCTATAATTTCCCCCCTAAATACAAATGTGGGTACACCCTCTAAGCTCTTTCTAAATCACTCGATTTTTTTTAATCAAGCAAAATATGAAGATGAAACTCATCTATCGGAAAGTGCACCATGTATATCGGCCATTCCTTGTTCATAGATCGGCTCGCGCGTTCCTACGGTACAGTTCAATTTCTATTCGAAGGGACATCTACAACAGGCAAATACTTTTTTGCAGCAGAAAATTAATGGCATTTTTCTATTCAATAGTGTAATTTATAGATATTGATAATATCACTATACAATAAAGCCACATGGCTGACACTCTCTCAGTGACATTAATGTTTACCCACTTCCAGGTGAGCTAGAAACTTTAAATTTGGCAAACTTATAGCTTATAGCCTTTAATCGACGGGAAAATTCCAAAAAGTAAAAAAATAAAAATAATAACACCCCCCCTGTCACCCCCCCCCCCCCCCCGCCCCAAAAAAAATTAAAATGGCGGAGCAACTTTAAAGTCAGTGAGGACCTTTCTTTGGAGGCCTTTTGTGGCTAAACGGTAAGACCTAGCAAAAAAAAACTGATTGCACCAGAGCTAGATTTTTTTATTCTAGGTAAATTTTGCACATTTTCTACACATTTTAAAATTTTTTGACACACTTATGGGACTGCTAGAATCATAAAATTGTAAAAATAAATCAACGTTCAAAACAACGCTGGAATTACATTAGTTTACACTCACTTAGGGTTTGGGAGCGGAGCCCACAACGAGAAAAGCGAGTATCTATCTAAAGTGACAGATTCAGATCACATGTCTTGACGTATGAATACGTGAAAGTTGCTGTTGGATGAAAATTGTACGCTTGCGACCGTGCAGCTGAGAGAGTCGGTGAGGACCCCAGGTAGGAAAATGCCACTTTCTGAGGACGTCATATCCGTTATCAATACACGAGTTAACGGCTGGAAACAACGCCTTATTAACGGGAGGAAGGGGGGGTGGGGGGGGGGGGTGGCATGAGTTTCGACAAGACAACAACCCGTAATGGGGAGAATGTTGATGAGACTACTTGTATGCGATCAGCCTGGTCTAATATATTTTATAGTGGGGTTATGCTAGACATGATAGTAATTTAACTTTTTGAATAACTCATTTGCTATGATTAATGTCCAAGGTTTTACTTTCATTCCAAACATAATTTTGAAAAATATATAGTCGGATATTCCTAAAGTTATTCTAAAATAAAATAGCATTTGTAAAATTGAATTACATTTGGACCCCCCACCGATGGGCACATGGACAGAGACGTGTTACTATCGTCTGTTTGGTTTGTTGATATCGGGCAGGTGGGGACTTGAATCCCAACAGAAATTACTGAGATTGTATACCACCATCCCTTTGTGCAAATGTAAGTACTTTTCTTATAAATTATACCTCCATAATCCCTATACCATCAGTATACATTTTCATTTAATTTGAAACAAGATGCAAGAGAATAATTAAAATAATCGATATATTATTTATTATAACTGGGAATTTAAACACATATCTTCGTTTAAGTTTTATGTATTTTGAAATATTTTCATGATCTCTAAACTGGGGAATAAAAATATAAATATTTCCTATCTTCATATTCTCTCCAAAATAAAGTCCAATCAATATGGGGTTGGCCGGGAATGGCCTCTTAAACAATAACACATTTACTTGAAGGCGTTGCGGACTTTTTTTTATAACCACAGCTGGAATACGTCGTCACAAATTATTTTTGATGTTCTACATGGTATGATTCACAAATTGTGTCCACCGAAAATAATGCATATTCATCTATGTTTATATTTGTAGTGCTATTTTTTTTTTTTTACCGTCTGTTCATGCAGTACGTAACTGAAACTAATTTAAGAGCACAGGATAAAAACTTTTTTTTAAAAAATATTTACCTAAAGAAAAGAAGAGAGAACCATATTATTTTCAAGCACAATGTGAAAAGTTATCTCTAATGCACACAGCCAAGATTTGAACATAATCTCGACTTGCTTGATTTAAGTTGAGTACTTCAGTAAATCTTGTAGAGGCTGAGCCGATTATAGTGGTTTAATCCGGCAACGGGGTTGATCATAAAACGGGTTTATTTCGACCTGTCCAGCGATGAGAATATTCAACATCCAGTGGCTCATGTTGATATACCGCATACCCCTTGGGTTTTGACTTAAAAAAAATATACAAGATTTGCTCTAGTACAAACATAATATTTAAGGTTCTTGCCGTGGTTGTATCAACAATCTTCGAATAACTGTCATGAGCATGGTGGCATTAGATGAGAAACGCTTTGAATAGAAAGAAAAAGTTGTCATTAATTTCAGGACACCCTTGACAGATGTTCAAGAACTTTTGATATCATCATACGAAGAAAATTTAACTCTTATGTTTGTCCTGGATAGTTATTTGATTATTTTGACCAAGAAAGTGTTTTATATAAAAACTGTAGAAATACATACTACCCTTAAACCATCTTCCCTTCTACCACACCTTAAACACACTCCACTCTTGGCGTGGCCTAGTGGTTTGAGGTGTTATACTTGCATTTTGATTTAGTCGTCGTTTACGCTAAAGTCGAACTTCACTAGGGGAATAAGAGTTCCACCTGCCATTTTTACTGTGGTTTCCAATCCACTCACTGTGCTAATGCGTGTGCCTTTCCTATAAATTACTCTCTTCGTACTTTAACCCTGGTATTAAATGGTTTATAAGCCTAACTTTGGTTGCATTTCCTAACGTAAAACACTTTTTTAAGGTTTATCTATACTCATATAAATAAATGAACGTTATCATGTTTCGCATTCAAATATTCATACTCAAGGTGCGCTGGCGGGTAAAGGTTAGTTTTTTACAGTTTGATATAAGAAAAATTGGTCACGGCAAAATATTGCTTTAGTGGATATATTTGATTTAATTTTCTAATTTTCTTACTCAACCGTTCGGCCATCCTGGAATTTTATTATCACTTTTTCAATTAATTTAAACAGTTTATAGTTAAATCCCAATATGTTCATGACAAATTTATAGTACTGTTGATATGTGTACTATGTGTAGAAAATTAAACGTATCTACTAAATCATTGACCACCTGGGTGGGGTAGTTAGCTAGCGCGCTAGTTTCGTGTTGAGCTCGACTGTCGAGGACGGGGAGATCGAGGCTCGAATTTTGGTCGGGTGAACTGGGGTGTTTTTTCCTAAAGGGTTTTCCATTCTCTTTCCACTTCCTCTAAATTCAACCTTCCCAATTCCTAACCCATAAGCGTGATTAGTACTTAAGTGTATAAACTGAACGGGTAGTAAGACGCAGTGCTCAAATTAAATTAAACTATTTAATTATTTTATTTAGTTTTTAAAAAGTGATTTTTTTGTTTTAAAAAAATGGAAAAATCCTGACTTTAACTTCTTTCCCTTCCATCCACCTTAAAAGGAATAGAAAAAATGAATATTACAGAGATAAAAGGGAAAGTTACATTACACACATTTTCAAGACAAATTTTATTTCTCAAACACCATAAGTACCCAGTAAATAAACAAAAAATATATATTGGCTATATAATACAAACACCTATTTTAATCATAATTTAAAGTACATTAGTAAGGTCTAATTATGTCTTACAGATGTAAGCAATAACTAATTTGAGTTAAAATTATAATTTTTGTTTTATTTCCCCTAATAGCTTTTATAGTATTTGACCGATTCATTGCTAGTCAGTCCGGTAACATGAATCGCATTGTGTAAGGTGTGTTGTCGGTCAGCTGTTGGAAGAGCGAAGGGGAATGACGCCAAAGGCGCGGTTTAAAAATATCGATTGATAGCCAAGACTGACCTGTGTTGGGCGCTCATTACGCCAGTAACCATCCTCCGATAACACTCTGTTGCGATCGTTGACGGGCCAACGAACTCTCTCCTTGTGTACATAATAATGTGTGTGGGGCCCCAAACCGTCTATAGGAGGATTTGGCTAGGAAGAAACTTTTGAGGAAATGCAAATATATTGTTTTTGATATCAATGTAGAGAAATTTTACCATATTTCATAGATATTAATATTATCTATCCAAAGTGACAGCTGCAAATCACACGGCTTAACGTATGAATATATATGAACATTGTTTGATTCAATTTTGTAACTACCAAAAAAAATAATCTTCCTACCTGAATATGACCATAAAAATACTCACTCATTGCCAATGTATACTTATTTGAGTTTCCAACGTGTATTTTATGAATTTACATGATTATTTCATTATATTACACGTCTTAACACCTTTTTTTTAAATCGCTGCATCTTACTACATTTTCAGGTAATACGAATGGATGATAATTATGCTAATGGATTAGGGAAGAGTAAGGAAGCATTTAAGAGGTTATCTACTCGCATTTGCGTGGGAGGAAAGTGAGGAACAATTTAGTAAAAAAAAACCACCCTCATTAGGTCCGAGAGGGATTCGAACCTCAATCTCCCGTAGTTAGCAGGCCAGTCTAACACTATAGTGATGCCTTAGAAACTCGAAGAAGATTCTTCCTGTGGCAATGACGTACAATTTGCAACAAGTGATACATATATACCTGCCTCGGTGGCGTAGTTAGCTTACGCGCTAGTTTCATGCTAAGCTAGACTCTCGAGGACGGGGAGATCGAGTTTCGAATCTTGCTCGGGTGAACTGGGGGGGGGGGGGGGGTTCCTAAATGGTTTTCCACTCTCCCTCCATGAAAATGCGGGTTCACTTCCTCTATATCCAACCTGCCCAGTTCCTAAACCATTAGCGTAATTAGTACTTTAAGCGTAGGCCTATAACCCGAATGGGTAGTAAGACGCGGTGCTAAAACATAATAAGTGATACACGTCACAGGTTTGAGGAAAGCACGCTCAAAACTATCGATATCCCCAGCACGGATAATCTAATAGTGTTTCAAAAGACACTATATGGATGCGCGAAGGTCGTTGAACCGGCCGTGGAAATTCACACCCACCCACACGCACCTGCGATTCGCAAGTTGTAATTGTTTGACGTCACAGACTCTGCGGCCATGAATTAATAATGTCGTGTTATCATTTATTGTACACTCGAAAGAAAAAACATTCACAAACACTCTTCTTGATTCAGATGTCACCTGCTTCAGTGGCCGCATGGGCTAAGACGACTCTCGCAATAAACTAGAATACCGAAGATGGGGAGATTGGGATTAGATCCTGATTTGGTGTACTGAGGGTGGTTTTCCCAAAATTGTTGTCCACGTTCATTCCACGCAATTGCGGTTACACTTCCTCTCAATTCAACTTTACTAATCCCCATGGGCGTACAATCCGAACGGTTAGTAAGACGGGGGTTAAACAATAAAATCGTATGCCGTCTGCGAAATTTGGGGTTCATATTCTTAAAATGTTACCAGAACAAAAGCGGCGACCCTTTCCAGGGTAACTGGGAGACTGCCTAAACATAATTATATAGGCTACCGTCCAATGTCTATATAGGAAATCCCTTTTATGAAATACAAACAAATTATATTGTGACAAAAATTGATAACATTTTACTAAATTATTAGATTTAGTTTACGGGCATTGATAATCTATATCAAAAGTGATAGTTGCAGATCACATGACTTGATGTATTAGTACGTGAAAGTAGATTTAGTCACTTTTTCAACTGTCAGTTAAGGCTCTTCTTATGAAAGTTGGACTGTGCAACTGTGTAAACTAACCTAAACATTATTACTAAGCAGTCCTTTAGAAGAGTTTAGGCTCATAGCTGAGCAACACATTTGTATGTCCTACTTCCTTAACTTCGGTTTGACACAAATTGATAAATTCGTTTTGCGTTTTTATTTTCTAAACAAAATCAAGGTCACAGCTACGCTTTTGTTCTCAAGGGCAGAGTGACTTTACAACCTCGGAATATCCAGTAGTCTGGAAAACTTTGTCACGTTTGTTAATTTATAGAACAATCATGGGATTTCCTAAGTCAGCAGAAATTAGTATGAACAGTCAAAAATAATTAAGTCAGGGAAGGTCATAATCCACGAGTTTCTTGAAATGCTTTGAAACGTTAAAAAGTTGTTTCAAGTTTTATTTTTTATTTATTAAAGTGTGGCATTACTGACCGGAAGATACATGGCATAAGGCACAAGACATTGTCCAGAACACACCTATGGAGGGTGTCTACACCTACCCGCAATGGGATGATGTTGTGGAGCCGGTGCGAGTCACCTAACTTAAGCCTAATCAACCAACCTCTGCTGACCATTGGGGTGATTCCCTTTAGAGAAAAATACCCAAAGTACTAGCTGGGAATTGAACCCGGGACCCCTTAGGTTCGTAGTCAGGGGCATTGACCACTACACCACGAGGCATTTATTCAGTTAATTATTTGTCATTGCTCAAAAAGAAAAATAGCGTATGTTATGGAAACAACATTCGAGGAAGGTATTTTGGGAGGAAGTTAACCTTAAATACCGAGAAAAAGGAATACATGACGCGTGTAAAATCACTGCTACTCGGCCTGGATTCAAACCTCAACCTGCCCGTCACTGGCAACATTTGAGTTTATTTTATTCTTCGGATACGATCCGCACCGGTAGTCACGTGGTCTAAATGTTAAAACTCATTTATCTGGTTTGCCGGTTGCGGGGAGATCAGTGCTCAAATACTGAGGCCTGTGTTACTATTCTCCCTGAACGCAAATGCTGGTGCATTTGATCTAAATTTCCCCTTCCTCATCCCTATCACATTAATGTTATCGATAGATTGGCGTATCACCAGAACAGCTAGTGAGACGCGGTGAAAAAAAATTCTTCACACACTCCTAACAAAAGTAAAATCTGTATCTTTTTAAAATAATATTTCCTGAAACGTTTGTGAAAACAAAAACCATAAGAAAATCATTAGAAAAAACTTTGTTTTTAAATAAACCTTCCTGTCATCGGCAGTCTAGTCTTTTATACGAGAGTGATGCCTTAGCCCATGCAGCCACTGGAGTAGATAAGCAAGCTTCTTTTAATAAGACATATTCTTAAGTTAGTTGAAGACTAAAATGTTTGATCAAAGTAGAGAATTGTTTTCTTTGTTGTTTTTCTATAACCTCGTATGTAAATTTTAATCAGATGTAAAGTAATGAGCGTACAATTTGTTTACACTCTATCCACACTTAATAAAAGTGAAATGTTCGCCTAATCAATCCAACAGTCAATGAAAGCAAGTGCATTACAATGACCGATGTGTTCATGATATTGACAAGTAATTTTGTTTTGAGAAGGACAGTTTAATATTGTATTGACGCTTGTCTGAAACTGATAAAAGCTACCAAATATACTTTCAAGTATTCATAAGCTAAGAAATATGTTTTGTGGATGCGATTTTAAAAAAAGTTTTTAGTTTAAAAAGCTTTGAGACAAATGTATTGTTCGTCTATCAATTTAATTTTTTTAATTTTATAAATGTATTCTAATATAATATACATGTTTTTTGTTCAAGTTTATGGCTCTAATTATAGGTAAGACATCTGAAAACTACTGTAAATGGAATACAAATGTATTAGCCTCTTATATTATACACTATTCTTTTTAATTAATTATGTTGCTTAAAAACGTTAATACTAATCTAATCTCACTAATAGCTAGAGATGGGTCGAATCCTATATTTCTATAGTCCTAATCTCGAATCCAAATCTTAAATTTTCTTTTGAATTCCTAATCGTACAATTTTGGTTAAAGTGAAAATATTTAAAATTTAAATTAACAAAATTTGTTTAGGGCTTACTGCCACTGACAAATGCTCTTTTGTTTGTCATATCAAATACGCCTTAAAACCACAAAGAGAATACTTTTTTTAGTTAAAAATACAATTTTTTCATTTGTGTTCTATTTATTCTTAGTACTAAACAAGCCACTCTTACCAAATTCTTAAAATTGTTATTTCATGTTAAGTTCCTCATTATAATAATTGTATTCTATAACTTTTTTCGAGATTTTTATGGATCTCGAATCTCTGCAATACCATGGGATTCAAGGATTCGAGCGTCCCATACATACTAATAACCCTTGGACGTGAGTTTTTTTTTGGGCACCGCGTCTTACTACCCGTCAAAGCTATCCGCATGTAATTACTACTGAGGTAAGGATGATAAATGTAAATTTAGAGGAATGGTACTGGCATTTACATATAAGTAAAGTGGAATTTTTTTTATCTGAAATCACCTTCAGTCTTTTTGGCTGGGATTATAAACCCTGACATCCCCTTCACTGGCAAATCAGACCAGATGACGTAGACGCCTTTGCCCACGTGCCCACCGACGCGTCCTTAAACACTGTATAAAAAATAAAAGATAACATATTTTATCGGTCCTTGTATACGTTTGTTACGTTTCAATCGAAACATATAAATAAACGTAATGATAGGGCAGTTTGAACCTCATCATCATTCGAAAACAGCGATTTTCAACTCTTAAAAAAAAAAAACTGGTGTCACACTGAACAAAGCGCTAAAATGGTCAAGGCACACCATTATCATTTTAAAATGAGTATAAAGATTGTGTTTAAAATTTCTGTACCTAAAATTATAATAATTGGTTATTATTAAAAATAGCTTTGATCTTGGATTTAAAATTATTTAATTTTTATTCCTCAGTTTTATCGCTTTTTTTTTAAATCTTCTACCGAAATCCCCGCTGCACATTGTTGAAAAACGCTGCTCTAAAAGATCTTGAAGAATATATTCGAGGTATTAGCTCATTTCCCACGCCTTCCATCCCCTTCCCCCGCCTTTCCATTAAGGGTTGTTTGATCAATTGGTCCGATTTAGACAAATGCTGTGAGCCCCAACTGATGTTACAATTCTAAAGCTAGAGTGTACGAAACTCGCTCTAATCACAATCACTTTGTCCGCGGGAGACGCTAGAGGGTTTTTTACACAAGCCTCACTTCCTCGGCTTCATCAAACACCGTTGTCACGCTCCAATGTGATGCCCGAGGCTGTGTTTGAACCTCAGCCCCGTTGGCCTAATGCTCTCCAGTCACACTGTCTGGGTCACTGGAAGGCTCGAGGGAGGGGAGAGAGTAGCCTACCAGTGCTCCGCGTGGATCAGTCGGGAATTACACCATGTGATGTCTGCTGACCAATATAATATGGCGTTTTTTCACGAATAAGGACTTAAAAAGTCTTATAATTTGGTCCAGTGCTCAAGGTGGGTCATATCAGCTGGAACGGAGTCTATATGTTATAATTTTGCAATAACATATGCTTAGTCTAGCTATCAGAGGATACAGTTATTAATATCTTGGTTAAAACCGCATCTCTTTGATATAGTTTTCGCGATGAAGTTGTCTAAACTAACTTTCAGGTGATCGTTGCTTTAACGGTGGTTAAAACGGCCTCCACTTGATATAGTTCATGCGTTAACGTTGGCTAAGATGTTTACCAGTGGATATTGGTTTTATAATGATTTTCTAAAAAAAACAACTCCGTTATCACAATGTTGTTTAAAACGTTATTATCATTATGTTGTTCAAAACGCTGTTATTATAATGTGGTTTAAAATGCAGGTATTATAATGTTGAAAACGTCATCGAGTTGAAATAGTGTTTGCGATAACGTTGGCAAACCTGACTTTCCGAGTATATTGTTCTTATAATGTTGGTTAAAACGTCCAGTTGATACAGTCCATGCAGTAGCGTTGGTTAAACTGGCTATCTGATAATTTAATTGTTATAACGGTGGTTAGAACGACATCAAGGTGATAAAGTATTTTCCATAATGTTGGCTACCACAAATCTTAGAATGAATATATTTTCCGGCAACGTTTTTCATCCCTAATGTCGCGCGCACCCAGGAGTTGTATTTTTAGCGCTCGAATGGGAGAGAAAGCGCTATTTCAGTATTTTTTCTTATCTTATTTTAAAAGGCTTGCTCAAAGTTTCGTCTCTACAACGTCAGTCTGGATCTCGATCACGCTCTCTTTGTCCTTCGAGTCGTGACTCTTTTATAGTACGTTCCAGTGCCAGTGTTGGGTATAAGGAATTCAAGCTAACCAGCCCAAAATTACAGGATGAGAATGGTGAATATTGGGGGAATTCACCAGACTAGAGTACAGAAAACCACATGAGAGAATAAAAACCGGACCCTCAAGTGCATCCAATCGAGGATCGAACCCCGTATTCTCAGGTCAGTATCAGTCTCCCTAACAGCTCAACTATAATTGTATCGCCATTAATTAGCCTAATTTCATAAATCAATGTGTTACTAACTTACTATATCAACTGGGAGTGTTTTAGGTTGATGGTGGATTGGGCACTTTTTATGTAAGAGAATGCTGGAATGGGTACCGTCATCCACCTTGTGAGGGAAATGTTGGTGGTAACCTACCTGAGGTTCCCAGACCACCTTCGCTCTTATTAAATAATCCAAACATTGTGTTTCACAGTTGTTATTGGAAAGAAATGGTGTCAATTTGAACAACTGTATGATAATTATGGTTAACTTCTGTCTTTGTTGTCTGTTTTACACTTTTTGATATGCTCTAGATCAGTGATATTAATCTTGTTGTTCTTGTACCCCTAAATATAATTTTTCTTCAACTTTGTACCCCCAGCTTCAATGGTCGATAGGGATTCGAATCCAGGCCAAAACGATTGATGGGGATTTTTATTCCCACTCTACATCCTCACGCAAATGCGGGTATATTCCCTCTAAACTGCTTCCCTCCTCATTCTCACCCCATTAGAGTAATTATCATTTATGTGTACAACCTGAACCAGTAGTGAAACGTGGTGACAAAAAAAAATGGTATCCCCAAATTTGTCGGTGCATAATGCAATACAAATTCTACTATCTATATTTACATTAATTAAATCACATCCAATATTGCCTATTCTATTTAATAATAAATAGTAAGGTTCCTCCTATGACATGACGAGATGGCTTTTATTCACAAACACTTTGCACGTGCGAATCAGTTTTAACTCGCCAAGTCATGCCTATCCTGTGAATCCGTGAAGAAAAGAGGAAGAAATGCTGGTCAAGGTGTGAAAGCTTTGCACATTCTGCATAGCCAGTAGGCACAAAATCTCATTTGAAAGACGTCTCCCAGGAAATATGTGTCTATATCTAATTACAATATCAATTATTGCCACGGTTGTAATATTGGCTCTTTATCACCGGAAACCGCGGTGTTGGATTCTGCCAACTGCTAAGGGACGCGGCTCTGCCTTGTCAGCCGAGTCTCCGGTCACGCGGTCGGGGGTTGATCTGTCCATTCGGCTGGGTGCTTTTTTATTTCACATGATTATGACATATACAAGCTGTTAAGGTGAGAGTGTAGGGGACGCGAGGATATGTCAGTGTTTTTTTGCAATTTTTATAACAAACATTTTTTTTAATCAAAATAAATAAAATAGGTCTCCAGTAGAAACACAAGAGTTTAATTTTCTTCACATGGTGATATCAACAGTTGAATATCTAGCATGAGCATGGTTGCATTAGATGAGAAACTTTTTAAATTAAGAGAAAAAGTTGTCATTAAATACCAGGACACCCTTGACATACATTCAACAACGGTTGAAATCACCGTAAAAAGAAAATTAAACTCTATGTTCTACTGGATAAATATTTTATTTATTTTGGCCAAAAAAGGTTTTGCCTTAGAAATTGCAAAACACTGACCTTAATTCGTGTTCTATACACTTCCACCTGAAAGGCGTATCCGATCTTAATCATGGAGCAATCATAAGCGCCCATTCGGTAATATGTATTGCACCTGCACCCGTGGTCTAGGATTCAGGCTCGTACCATAATAGATTACCGGTGGTGGGGATGGTCGAGGTTCGAATCTAGACCCGGTGCATTGGGGGTAGCCTTACATATGTGATCTATCGTTGTAAGGGTCTTCTTATCTAGTGGATGCGGATGCACTGGCCTGATGTACCTATAACGCGTGTGACCAAATTGATGTGCGAGAGGATGGTGTATGGATAGTCGCATATACGATTATCATTACTTCCAAATGATTCTGGGAGTGGATAATTTGTTATAACAAATCCAAAGTGTTATGAAAAGATTTGCTGAAAATGATTTCAACTATTTTGCTACAGATAAACCCCTGTTTACATGATAAAACCACAATATTCTGGTTCATACCTCTAATATTTATTTACAGTTACCATAGTAATATATAATTACTGCATTTATAATTAATAAAAATTAATGATGATGACGAAATTCTCCAATATTTAGCTGGACGTTACCGACAATCTAGGCATGCTCTAGACTAGATGCTAGTCAGGGATGGAAAACCTGTGTCCATGAGACTACGTGGCCTTTTGAGGTGTTCGGTGCTGACTTTTCTTTCGTATTTCTGTCAATTATCTCTCTTCATCGTTTATAAATTATACATTCTCGAACTCAAATTGTATTCCCTGCAACTTAATAGAATGAAGTATTTTTTCCACTGCGTAGTACTACCCGTTCATATTATACGCCTATATACTAATTACACTAATGTGTTGGGGATTGGGAAGGTTTAATATAGAGGAAGTGCACCCAAACGTTATCGAAACCCGATCTCCCCGTCTTCGGCAGTTTATAACACGAGAGTGGCGAGTTAGACCATGCGGCCACCGAAGCGGATTAAGTGTTTTTTTATTTAACACCACGTCTTACTACCCGTCCGGGTTGTAAGCTTTAGTACTAATTACGCTAATGGGCTAAGAATTGGGAAGGTTGAATATAGAGGAAGTGAATCCACATCTGCGTAGAGGGAGAGTGGAAAACCATTTAGGAACCCCCCCCCCCCTCCAGTTCACCCGAGTGAGATTTGAACCTCGATCTCCCCGTCCTCAGCAGTCTAGCTCAGCATGAAACTAGCGCGTTAGCTAACTACGCCACCGAGGCGGGTAAGTGTTTTATTGACTATTGAGATGTTTAGATCGTAGAACTCCATTCTTAAGTGATTTTCTATTAGATTTTATAATCCTTATTACATGCTGATACATTTTTACGTATGCTTGTACAGTAAATATTTACAGTTAAATTTAAAACTAACCAGGATCCATAAGGTACAAACTCTAGAAAAAGCGAAAGAACTATTTCTGTCGAATATTTTATAATTCATTAATTCTTTTTTTTAAAACGTGTTGCTCTACAAATATATAATAAATAAGAAATTAAAATTGATTCTCGTTGAAAAAAAAGAGGAAAAAAATTAGACCAGATACTTTTCGCTTCTTTATGGGTAACAAAAAAGACATAAGCCTATAGTTGGGAAACTTTTGTTATTATAATGTTGGCAAAATTTACTGTACATGAAGTGTGCGGCCTAATGAGGAATCCGTGAAGTATCATGCGGCCTTACGATGCCCCAAAAGGTTCCCCAAACCTGGGAAGATCATCTATCGTCTTTATCCATGCCTGTTTGATTTAAGTCGTAAATATCCCTACTTGTTAATCATACTAATTAAAATATATTTCAGCCACTGTGGCCTGTACTACTACATTCAAGACTCATCTCTGGATGCAAATATGATAGCTCTATCCGTCAGATAGTTCAACAATTAAAACGTTTTGATAATGTTTTATTGACTCGGCGCATGCGCAAAGTTTTACTTATCTGACGGACAAGTTACTTTACACTAAGATGTTAAAAGTGAGCCAGAATTAACAAATAAAACTCGACTAATATCAACCCAAAGACACAGAGATAGTTAGTATCTTCTAAGGAAAGAGAAAGGAATCGTTATAGAAAAAACTTGAAAAAATTTCTCCGATTAGTTTGTTCGGACTGAAGCTCCTTGACGCGGTACAGAAAAAAAAAGCGTCGTTACAAGCCACGATATAAGCATCGCGATGCTAGAAATAACACTGACGTCCCTGCAACAAACCCAGTAGCGTCTCGAACATTCTATCTGGCTAGGTTTGTGAAGTGTCCGGAAAGAAAACAAAGGGCACACACAGACAGGTATACTCCATTCACGGTAAGAATTACTCTCTGAAAGGTCTTTTTTCTACCAATACCCTACTATATGATAAGACTTATGGTAGGGTAAAAGGACTTTCAGAAAACAATTCCTACACTGAACAGACTTTATATCACATAGCCAAGCCACACTTCATTAAAACTTGTCCTGTTGCTTTCACTGCCCGGGAAGTTCGCGCCATGATTAAACTGTTTTCGCAATTCGGCTGAGTCCTAAAAGTAATTAAATTGAAATCCCCCTCCAACCCCCCTCCCAACCCAATTTGTGATCTGTCGCACGTTTAGCTTTGATGTATTACTTAATTATCTTGACTGTACCTTATCCTCTTAAGTATATTCCCGAAACAAAATATTTTCTTCCTCGTCTTAAGAGCAGCGTACGCTACGCGTGATATATCCGACAGGTCGAAGACCGCAACCAATCAAGGACGAGACGACGATTGCGTGCTACAATTTTGACCTAAATAAAAGTTTAGTTTACAATTTATACAACTTTTAAAAGGGTCGCTTACCGGAACACTCGAGACGCGCTACAGACGTCCAGAAATTCCGCGGTTTTGAGGAAGTGGTTGCCATTTCAAAATGTGATTTATGCCAAAATGTTGGGAAAAGTTAAGAGCACTCACCTATGGGATTTAAAACCTTGCCTTTTATTATTTTTAATATAATGCCACAGCTATAAAGTCTAGTTACGGGGTTATTTAGAAGAAACATATCCTAAACAAATAACTCAATTATTTATAGAGTCGCAACAAATTTTATTTAAAATAATAAAGGATTGTTTTAGTGGTTTTTGACGATTCAGAACTGTAATCCCATAAGAAGTATCTGTGCGAGGGTATTTTCCTTGAAGTAGGCGGTGCCTTCAAGCTATGGAATTTATTAATTTATTTGAGGTATTTAATGTACTCTTTTTGAACCGACTGATTATATCAGCACATGACTTATAAGATAACTTAAATCTAGAACAGATACAACACCCAAACCCAGGTAGTTAATTTAGCACTGTGAAAGAGGGAACCCAAATATTGTCAATTACATTTTTTTTACAGCCATGCTAGGAATTGAACCCAGGACCCTTAGCACAGTTGATAGACAGGCCTCCGACTGATCTAAGATGTCGAACAGTGTAATGCATTCAACATAAATTATGATTGACACAATAGTCAAGCATAGATCTAATAACAGTTTAAAAACTTATCACTTAACAGTTATAATATTAATAATGTATTGCGGTATTAATTTAAAATAGAACATACATTTTAAAATTAATCAACAGAAAATAGTTTTATTTGAAGTCAATTTTCGTATTATGTAAATTTATTTAGTTATGTTACATTCCTTGAAAAATTGTTTTATGTGTGAGGACAGTTGAGTAAACAATTTATGGAGTTTATAATATACACATTGTTATTTAAATTAATTTATTATAAAAAATTATCATGGAAGGAGCACCTCGCCTTCTTTCTTCCTGTAACAATAATTGGATAGCGTTGTCAGAACTAACTGTAAAATATTATCTTCGTCCAAATGTGTTTTCTAGTTTTGAAATGATTATTTTTCTTTATTCTCCCCATAAGCAATAAGAAATAATATACCTGAGGAGGCTATATGCTTTCTTTATACTATTATTTATTTGTCAAGAAAACAATACAATATAATATGACACCACAATCGGAAAGAGGATATGACATCAACGGTAATGAGGGGGATAAGACACCAAAATGCAAAAGAGGATGTAGCATCAAAGACGTTGAGGGGGTAAAAGACGCCAAAATCGCAAAAGAGGATGTTGCATCAAAGGCATTGAGGGGTAAAAGACGCCAAAATTGTAAAAGCGGATGTGGCATCAAAGGCATTGAGGGGTAAAGGACGCCAACATCGCAAAAAAGGATGTTGCATCAAAGGCATTGAGGGGTAAAAGATGCCAAAATCTCAAAAGAGGATGTTGCATCAAAGGCATTGAGGGGTAAAAGAGGCCAAAATCACAAAAGAGGATGTTGCATCAAAGGCATTGAGGGGTAAAAGATGCCAAAATCTCAAAAGAGGATGTTGCATAAAAGGCATTGAGGGGTAAAAGACGCCAAAATCGTAAAAGCGGATGTGGCATCAAAGGCATTGAGGGGTAAAGGACGCCAACATCGCAAAAGAGGATGTTGCATCAAAGGCATTGAGGGGTAAAGGACGCCAACATCGCAAAAGACGATGTTGCATCAAAGGCATTGAGGGGTAAAAGACGCCAAAATCGCAAAAGGGGATGTTGCATCAAAGGCATTGAGGGGTAAAAGAGGCCAAAATCGCAAAAGGGGATGTGGCATCAAAGGCATTGAGGGGTAAAAGACGCCAAAATCGCAAAAGGGGATGTGGCATCAAAGGCATTGATGGGTAAAAGAAGCCAAAATCGCAAAAGTGGATGTGGCATCAAAGGCATTGAAGGGTAAAGGACACCAACATCGCAAAAGAGGATGTTGCATCAAAGGCATTGAGGGGTAAAAGACGCCAAAATCGCAAAAGAGGATGTGCATCAAAGGCATTGAGGGGTAAAAGAAGCCAAAATCGCAAAAGCGGATGTGGCATCAAAGGCATTGAGGGTAAAAGACGCCAAAATCGCTAAAGTGGATGTGGCATCAAAGGCATTGATGGGTAAAAGAAGCCAAAATCGCAAAAGTGGATGTGGCATCAAAGGCATTGAAGGGTAAAGGACACCAACATCGCAAAAGAGGATGTTGCATCAAAGGCATTGAGGGGTAAAAGACGCCAAAATCGCTAAAGTGGATGTGGCATCAAAGGCATTGATGGTGTAAAGAAGCCAAAATCGCAAAAGTGGATGTGGCATCAAAGGCATTGAGGGTAAAGGACACCAACATCGCAAAAGAGGATGTTGCATCAAAGGCATTGAGGGGTAAAAGACGCCAAAATCGCAAAAGAGGATGTGGCATCAAAGGTGATGAGGGGGATATGACATAAAAGTAATCATGGTTATAATAATAATATAATAATAATAATAAATAAAAATAATAATAATAATAATACTTAGCACCGCGTCTTACTACCCGTTCGGGTTATACGCTTTAAGTACTAATTACGCTAATGTATTAGGAATTGGGAAGGTTGAATTAGAGGAAGTGAACCCACATTTGCGTGGAGGGAGAGTGGAAAACCATTTAGGAAAAACTACCCCCAGTTCACCCGACCGAGATTCGAACTTGGATCTCCCCGTCCTCGGCAGTCGAGCTCAACACGACTAGCGCGTTAGCCAACTACGCCACCGAGGCGGGTTTCATGGATATAAGACACCAAAATCGCAATGGGGTAGGTGGGTAGTACACCAAAGTCACTAGGGGGTATGGCTATGGCACTTAAAGTTGCAAAGGGGGATATGGCACCAAAATCGCTAAGAATGGGGAGAGAGTAAGAAACTGATGTTTATAAAAATGCAGCTCATTTCACGGTCAAGGTTTCTATTCTCACGCAAGTCAACAGTCGTGGCGTGGCGCAAGCAAGAATGGACGACTAATGCTACGGAGAAAGGATGTCATCTCATCAATCGTCTTTTTTTTCTCCTTCGTTTGGTTTTTTTTGGCAGGCAGATCGCCATTATTCACAAGTAAAATAAAATTTAGATAAATATTTGTGACGTCGTGTTTGTCAGCCCCTCCCCTCTCGTTATAACATATGGCTTAATGCTAAAGGGAGTCAAAGGTCATGGCAATGATGATTCACATTTTGAGCACACTTTGTTAAGGTTTTGTTCTTATTATTTTTTTCCAATTTCAGTTTTTGGGCTGAAGTTAATTGGTGGCCCACCATAAATTTAAATACCCAAATTCTATTCTGGTTGTGTTGATAGATAAGTTCACTAATTAATTAAAACATGTTGGTCATTATTTTTAATTATTAGTTAGTTTGTAAGTCATCTATTGTTGTTTATGTCTTAAGAAAAAAATTGTTTAAATATCCCAGTACAGAGATTACATTTAGCTCAATCATTTTGCCTAATTCTCACAGAATTTTGGGTTTTTATAAATTCAAAGTCTCTGTCTTACTGGTTTTCGAATTTCTATCATAATGATAGCTATAACCGAGAGTTGATTATTTGTGAATGTTGGGTGTCTTAAGAGATGTTTTACTATGGCGATCCGACTATACTAATTTCCTTACGGTCTATGGCTTTGTGCATTCCACACACGCTGTCTGTTTAATTTGTCACTTTGGGCGTTTTGCCACCAAATCCCCAAAGAAATCTTCTCCGTTTGACCTATTTTGACCCAGTGCTAAATTTACGCCGGTCCACTAATGTGGCGTTGAGAATTCGGTGCGTGGAAAAATAAGACTAAACTGTGACATGTGTACGAAACAAGAAAATACTTATAAAAAAATACAGCGGATATGCGGTATTCAAGGCTGTCTGGGATGAACATAGAAAACCTTAGGTTAGGTTAGGGTTTTGTTTTTGCAAAGGGGAGTGTTGGTGGAAACGCAGGCTTAACAAATGTCTTGCGCATATGTGTGCCGGTTCTCATTTTACATTTTATTACCCGCAGACTATTAAAAGTTCTCCATTCTACAAATCCTTCCTGTTGTTTTATTATGTTTATTTTTGTGCTTTGGTTTTCTCTTTTAATGTTTCGAACAACAAAGTCTTTGCCTTTATATTTAAACAACAGTAAAAAAAAGAAGGGGTTAAATGCTACATTTGTGTTTAGTTCTTGGAGAAAACAACATAATTAACTCTTCAAATGCATTGGCATGAAACTCTCCATCTTTAAATTAAAAGGTATTCATTTGGGTAATTATTGTTTTATTTACATTTTCCCAGTATTTCTCTCTTCAATAGTTTTGCATAAAAGGAATTATTTGTAAAGATAAATTAACTATATCTCACAATTGTTATGTCTCTAAGCAGAAACAAATTATTCGTGTCAACATTCATTAATAATTATTTTTATTTTTATAAAGTTATGCCAATATTAATATTTTATTTAGCAACTAGAGCGTCAATGATAATTAGGTTTTTACATAAAATCCCTTTATTTAAAAAAAAAGTATTGTTAAAAGTAAGTATATAGCTATTCCCTTTCCCGCTCCTTAATCCCTCTCTCTCTTTTCTCTCTCTCTCTCTTACTATTATTATTATATTATTATTATCACCGCGTCTTACTACCCGTTCGGGTTATACGCACTTACGCTAATGTGTAATGGTAGGGTGATAGTGAGATGAAATGAAAGACCTACAGTTTAACGTGGAATCCGAACCACGGTGGAGGCCTGGCATTCCCCACATTCACAAGATGTCTTGTCAGAGGTGAAGGAAGGGTTTGGTAATCAGATAAATCTTTGCCGGGACCTGGGATTGAACCCCGGCCGCCAGCATAGAAGTCTGACACCTTACCCCAGACCGCCAGGTCACCCCTCTCTCTTACTCACACACACATCAAATTTCTTACATTGGACAATGATATAAAAAGCCAATAGATCAGTTTTCATGAATTCATACTTAAAGTCATATGATTGCAGCTGTCACTTTTGATAGATATTATCAGTACCTATAGAATAACACTAATATCATAGACAAATGCTATCAATGTTAACACCAAAAGTTTGTATTTTCTAAAAGGTGCTCTAAATGTCCATTCGTAAGAAAATCAAGGGATATATAATAAAACCCAATGCCTTAGCTCAGTCGATAGCGTGTTTGTCTACTGAGCTAAGGATTCCAGCCAGGTTCGATTTTCTGATGGCTGAAAAATGTATCATTAGTGATATGTGGGTTTACCCTTTCAAAGTGATAAATTAACGGCAGTGTACTGGATGTTGTGTCTGTCTTAGTGTTAAGTTAGATTATAAAGCAAGGAAGCTACAACAGGCTGAGCAAGCAGGTAGTGGAAAATATATGACTTAAATAAAAAACTAACCCAGGCCACAGGTTGTAAACAGTAATTGATGTAAAGTAAATATATATAAATACATAAATTATAAATCATGAGTATAGTTACGTACTGAATCATTGACTCTGCCATATTGGTCGAATAAAATAATTGCATTGTAGTTAATAGCAGTATTTTTATTTACCATATGGCATGTTTGGCCGGGATATATATATATCTATATCATTAATCCACCTGTGTAAATTGTTGACCGCTCATGTTACACAGAACGACGCCCAGGTTACATCTATGGAGGTTATCTATCTACGCGTCGTACCCTCAATGAGATCAAATGATGATAGTGATTATGAAGGTGTGTAGCTAGGAGTGATCGTAAACATAACTTAAGCCTAATTAACCAAAACCTAATGACCGTTGGGTTAATCTCCCTTTAAGGAAAAATACCCAATGTACCAGCCGGGAACCGAATCCGACTCCTAGATTCGTACCCAGGTGCACTGACCACTACATCACGGGACCAGCAAATAGCACACATTAAGTAACCTTTATTCCGAGTTCATGAAATAATAGGTCTACGTATAAAATTAATCCAAACGTAAGCATTTTTAAAAAGTAAGCCAATTTATGAGAACATAAGTGATTTTATTTTCGTGTTAAAATTGTATAAAATCAAATACTGTTTATCAGAATCTAAAAAAAAAGTGTTTTGTTGTTCAATTCCGTCACGATAAACATATATAGTGTTAAGGTCATGCATGTCCTTCTGGATGTGTGTTCTTGATACAATTTGAAGTTGACCTTGATGGTCTTGAGGTTAAGTGCTCGCCTCAGGATCCGATGTTCGTGAATTGAAATCCATTCCAAGTCAACGTAATTTCCATGAACGATAAAAATCCGTAGCGCAACTTCCTTCGGGAGGGAAGTAAAGCTGTCGGTCACATTTAGATTGTGGAATTTAAAAGAACCCTGACCCGGCAAAATATGTGGACTCGCTCTAATTCGCTCGTGTTCTAATATAATCACTCTGTTTAGAAAGTGCACGTTAATACCACAAATAAATAAAAAATTATACATTTTGAGCTTGTTTTATAGAAATTTTGACTACACTTGGTACACGTAAGGATTTAGTTTGTATGCCCATCCCCTTACAGGCCATTAAACTAATAACAGGGCCATATATTAATTTTTGTTCGTGCAATAACGTTACATCGATAATTTTTTTGATTAGGTTGTATTTATCATTGTATAACAACTGTCCATGTAAGCCTATTTATCTGTTTGTTTCGTCTATGAATGCCAGCAATTCTTAAACATTTCGAGCCTATTTCATACGTCTGTGAATGAGTGTTCACTAGGGGAAAATATGTTATGGGTGAGGGAGGAGGGGGTGGGGCTAATGGTTGTTAGTCTACTTTACTCGAAGCAGCTAATTAAAAAAAAAGTTGATTTGTTCCGAAATGACTTAAAACGTTTTTCACCAAATTTAATACAATTGTAAGGGGAGTTAAGGGGAAGGTTTATCACCCTTAGAAAAATACAACCATTAAAAAAGTATTCCAAATTTGTTTATACACCAGTAAATAAATACCACCAGAAAGATTACATTTTCCCACCTGAATAAACCTGTTATTCCCGAGAAACGCAGGTAATTCTCCTGACTAGTTTCGGATTATTAGAACCGATAGACGTAGCATAAAGTGAATTAAATGATGAATCGCTTCGGGGGTCGAATGGTCTATGTCATCACTATCACAATAAACAGGATTGACAATGACGGGGAGATCGGGGTTTGAATGCCGGAGGGTGGGAAGGGGTGTATTGAGGGTGGTTTTTACTCAATGCTTTTCCACGCTCCCTTATTTTATCTTCGTTGAAGATGTTCATTTAATGCCGCTATGCTCATGATGTCAGTTTATCCAAAAATTGTTGATAACACCACGTGAATAAGATATAACTCTTTGTTTCTACTGGAGCATAACTTTATTTATTTTGGTAAAAAAATATATTTGCGATGAAAACTGCAAATACACTGGCCTTAACTAGTTTTCCCTACGCTCTCTTATTAAGTGCCTCCCTTAAGTGGCCTCCACCCAAACTGCTATGGTAGAAACTCGTGTTCTCATGACTACCTCGATCGAGCCCGTGGACCGGTCTCTGATCTTGGAACGGAGAAAGTGTGTGTGACCTGTTCCACGTTGCCACACCTTACTTTATTCACTCATATTTTCCATCCCTCACTTGCTGGGCCTTTCACGGTCGACAGGTCTCCACCCGCTCTATCGCATGTACTCGCTAGTAACTGCGGAGTACAGTAAAGCCTCGTGTTAAATCCGAAATAATCTGGAGAAAAGGGAACGAGGCATGAATTGGTGAAAATACACGAATACCAACGCAATACAAACGTTCATCTCTCACCCATTATTTAAATTTGATTGCGATTTCAAAATATGGACTACTCCGTAACTAATTTGAAAAATTCAAACATAACTCTAAACCATTAAGAATTTACATTTAGTTGTTAGTAATTATTAAAAATATTTGTTAGAACGTAAAATCAGGGAAACAACGTTTTACACAATTTACCACAATTTTGGGAGTAGGCCTAAATAGGTGAAGGATATAGTAAACTAGATCCAACCTTCCATGAAAAAATTCAGACTTTTTTTTAATGGCCGCATAGCAAAAATCTCAGCTGTTTTGGAGAATTATAACTACAGTAGCCCCATGGCTTCTTTGGTGCTGACTGACAGCTCACAGCTGACATCTACAGTCAACATTTAGGTATATACCTAAATTATGACTGTCAGGAGTGACAGATGTTAAACAAATGTTTTTTCAGATCATATGGTAGGCGTAGGGATAGCTAATTTGGTCTAGTCACTTTATTAAGCTAGCTGAGCTGTTAGCTGTCAGTCAGCACCAAGGAAGTCATGGGCTACTGAGGTTTAAAAAGCTGTTGAACTGGTTGATCGCTGAGTGCGGCTTGAAGACTCGAAGAAAAGGACGGCAAGGGTGCGGACGTGTTGGATAGCGAGTCTCATAATAACGTTAAAGTTCTTGGCTACATATAGTAGCCCCATGGCTTCTTTGGTGCCGAGTGACAGCTTTGAAACGTTACCAGAACAAATAATGTATCCTTACGCCGAACCATATGATCTGCAAAAACATGTGTTTAGCAGCTGTCACTTTGACAGTCAAAATTTAGGTATATACCTAAATGTTGACTGTTAGAAGTCAGGTGTGAGCTGTCAGTAAGCACCAAAGAAGTCATGGGGCTACTGTACATAGTTAGAATATTGTCAGTTATAATAAACAGTATATATTAAACTGTGTCTGCTTGTTTTATTAAAACAACAACGCAAGTAATTTAGTGACCACGTGCCTATTACTATATTATGTAACCAATATCAGACACCCAAAAGTAATCTAATTATTATTGAAGTTGAGACGCAACAAGATATGTCATTAACATATGATAGATTATGTTTTAAAGCTACCTCCACTTTTTTATAGTTAACAAATAAAACAAAACTATATTGCATGTCTGGTTCGAGCTGAATCAAGTTTTTGTCACCCGAATCGCTTCGCTTCGTTGGTCGAATGGTCTAAGGCAGGAATGTCAAATTCGTTTGATATCAAGGGCGAAGTTGAAAAATAAAAATACCGAGGGGCCGCATTTTAAATAAAATTAATTTCATCTTAGTATTTTTTTAAATAAAAAACTCCATGGCATAGGCCCGCAGTGAAAGCATACTGAATGAGTGGCAGCAGACATTGCTAACTTCTGCGGATAAAGGGTGTCATGTAGACAGCACAACCAACCCTTGGATCGGTAGTTCCAGTTTTCTAGACCGGAACTGCTACTTTTTATTTAGAGTAACTCCTCATTTGTTCTCACGAGGCTGAGTTGACCCCGTTTAGACCCATTGCTTTACAGGAAATATGTAAGCACCATGGATTGAACCCGGTACCTCCGAGTATGTAGCTAGGCATTTTGACCACTAGATCATGGAGCACTATAATAAATGTTTGCAATAAAGAACCTTCTGTTGCTGTCACTTACCACCTCTCCGACTGCAGATAAGGTATAGTTTGACTTACGGCCAAGTTTAACATTTCTAAATGGTGAATTTCTACATGTTGCTAAGAAAAATCGGGCCGCATTGTGTGTTGGTCTATCCTAAAGGACCAAGGACCAAGGACCGGGCCGCAACTTTGACACAACTGGTTTAGTAAGGCATAACTCTCGCAATAGACAGGACTGCGATGTTGGGAATATCGGGGTTCAAATCTCGGTCGGGTGCACTGAGAGTAGTTTTCCTTAAATTATTTTTCCATTCTCTCTCCCCCTTTCACTCACGCAAATGTGGGTGCACTTCCTCAAAATCAACCTTCTTAATTCTTAAGACATTAGTGTGATCAATGCATTTATGAATGAATGGGTGTTACGAAATTAACGTCACACTAGTAAAGCGACCTGCCCCTTTTCTTGTTTAGAAAAAAAAAAAAAAACTTTAAGAGAAAATTTGCCCCATATTTGTTTATTTAATGTAAGCTGATAGCTTCCCAAAGGGTAATGAAACGTGTAGCGCTGAAAATAATAAAAATGATAATTGCGTGGAGTGAACACTTTCAGTTTTTTTTCCCCTAGCCTCATTTTTTTAATCCTCTGCCCCAATTACGTTATTTATTTGTTGCAACAATAAAACGATCTGGTTCCATTTTTAATCGAGAGTAATCTTTTAGATAAGACTACTCACTCGTCGCGACCATTATCTGACTTGTATTTACTTTGCAAGAAAGGATGGAATAGCTTATTTAACCTACTTACACGATGGATCGATGACAAAACAACACATTTTTAAGGTCACTTAACTGTCATAAAACAATGCAACTATGTGGTAAGAGTTGTCAACATTTCCATCAACTGCCGAATCGCACTAGGAAGTTAGTTTGAAAATATTAATTATAAAAAAACAACACTTTTTTGCTTTCAAAATTGACTTGATGTAATTATTATCTTTGTATTGGTATTGATACTGTTGGTCAAAAGTGACAGCTGGAGAACCTTTAATGTCACAGGTGTCTTTAGTGGGGGGAGGAGGGGGATCACGCCCCCTTAGTAATGTATTTACTAAGCTATATCTATACTGATATTATAAAGAGGAAAGATTTGATTTTTTTTTGTAATGGATAAACTCAAAAACTACTGGACCGATTTTAAAAATTATTTCGCCAATATAAAGCTACATTATCAGCGAGTAAAATAGGCTATATTTTATTTTGAAAATTTAATTTATTCCTCATAAAAATGTCGATAGTATATTATGTAGTCATTGGAAAAAAAAGTTGTTGAAGGGAAAGTGGGGTTGGTGAAGGGGGGGGGGGGTGAGGAAAGAGGAATGAGATGAAAATAGGAGGGAGGATAAAAAGAGGAGGGGCTATACAGTGATTGTAGGACTATTTTAAAAAAAAAAGTTAAAAAAGTTTTGTTTTTATATTGACATGATGGATGATTTGAAGCTTTGTTTTACAGGATTCTTTACAATATTTTTTTACAGGTTAGGGGGCTAGTTATTTATATAATTAATTCTGACATTCATGTTATTTAATTCATACAAAATTATTTTTATTTTATAATTTAAAGTGGTACTAAGTTCGTTCGATCTTGCTTCCCTTCCCCAATTTAGGAGCAAGTGATGGCTATGTCTGATTTGATGTATGCATATATAAAAGTGGTGGCTGTAACTTTTGTAACTACCTACTGTGATTCCACAGTTTCAAATAGTTGATCAGATCGTGTATGTGTTGGTGGTCTTTGTTCGAATATGGAGGTGCAAATGAGATGCTGTGTTTGGACCCGAATCTTCACTTCTTGATAATTACTATCATTATAATATTTAACGTGTGCTTAATAAACACAGTGTTATTGGAACAATCTATTCCTAACGTACGGGGAAAAACACAGACACACACAATCGTAGCTCAAGGAATTTGAATACTTTGTTAATTAAACATAATAATACACAAAACAAAATTATTTATGAGCCCGTCACACCCACAAATAACGCGAAACATAGGTAAATAATATCCCTCTTCTGAAACTAAACATCGAATTGTGTGCTGTGGTAAAGAATATTCTTCTCTAGGGGGACGGTGAAATAGAGGCGAGTGAAACCATTTTACCATATTACAAAATTACAACAAAGTTAAAAATTATTAAAAAAAATATATAATATATATATATATATTTCGCCCATCTCTATTTATTTGTTGTGATGTGTGCAGAAAACAGAACGCTGATATGATTTATGGTTCGACAGTTACAGTTAGAGACCAAGAAATATCGTAAAACGTGTTTTTTGTCATTTTCTAATATAATATGCATAAGCTTAATATATAAAAATGAAACTTTTCCCAAATGAACTAATATGTACCTTTATTGGATATGGGTAATTTATTGATTTAATGAGCGTTAACTATATCACAATTATACATATGTTCACTCATTACCAAAGTCGGCGGTCTTTGAAATTTTTTTGCCTGAGATTTCCAAGGAAAAAATAGTACCAGCTAAGACGATTTTCTTCTCAATATTCCTCTAACCAATAAAAGTTCTTAGTCTATAAAATTTATTCCTCTTAACCAAAGGCCCTTATATTGTGACCATAAGACAAGTATTTAATTTTTAAGAATATTAATTTTAGCAACAATTTTAGTCACTTTAGCACCTAAGTCTGAGTTAATTGGCCAGGGGTGGAGAACCTTTTGGCTTTGGACGGCTGTATGTCACGTTACGTGTTCCCCATAAGGCCACCCATCTCTTGTACAACAGGGTTTTATTCTTTCAAAAATATGGTAGTGCACCAATCATAGATAAATAAATCAGCCATGCCCTAAAAAAAATAAAGATTTTTTATTTGAATATATTATTATTATTATAGCACCACGTCTTACTACCCGTTCGGGTTATACGCACTTACGCTAATGTGTAATGGTAGGGTGATTGTGAGATGAAATGAAGGACCTACAGTTTAACGTGGAATCCGAACCACGGTGGAGGCCTGGCATTCCCCACATTCACAAGATGTCTTGTCAGAGGTGAAGGAAGGGTTTGGAATTCAGATAAATCTGTGCCCGGACCGAGGATTGAACCCCGGCCGCCAGCACAGAAGTCTGACACCTTACCCCTAGACCACTTGAATATATTATAATACATGACGTTGAAGAATGTATGGTTTTCAAACATTGAAAATATATGATTGATAAAATATTCGAAAAGGCCTAATTTGGCTTAAAGGTAGAATATTTTCCATCATTGGGCTGGAGCCCTCTCATGAATTTTCACTGGCCGATACGTCTCATGTTCAAGGGCTGGCTTTGCTCAACGCCATGCATAAACCTTATGCATCGTACACTATTCACTATGCATCTATTATTATGAAAGATATAATTGAACATAATGTTTCAACTTCTTGCACAAACTATTCTCATTTACCATTTGGTTTGAAATTTGCTCTACATTTTATGGTTTAATTTGATACCTGGCCAATATATACATTTTTATTTACCTCATATTACGAAGCAACTTTTTATTTTGTCATGGTTAGAGTATTTCATTTGGCGGTAGTTTCTAGTGGTGAGAGGATATTATTTAATTTGGCCACCATCCAAATTTATTCGGAGACAAATTTAATTATTTAAATAAATGCTGACATAACCTACAATTATTTTTTACTTAAAGTAGGCTATATAGACCAAACATTTATATTTAGTCGTTTTATGTTTTCGAAATATTATAATATTTACTCTGTGAAGTATTTAAAGGAGCATATTTTCCGTTGTGATTCTTGGAAGGGCTAGTATGTAGGTTGGGTGATGACGTGATGAGTGCGTTCTATATACCTTTTTAAATAAATTGATTAAAATAATGTTGGCGCTTATTATCCAAACCGTGTTTAGGTTTTGACGCTTCAAAGTAGGTTATTTATTGCATTCGTCAAAAGTCTATTTTCAAAGAGTAAGCATAAAAAGAAATGAGAAATTTGGAACCTCAACACGTTTCACAGTAGGCATGTTTTTGTCGAGTAAGAACAATATTTGAATCTACTCTAGTGACCGCACACTTGACTGTCATTGACAAGAAGATCTGGCTTCATACCCGTTTGGATCTACTGAAAGGGTTTTTTCCTAAAGAGTTTCTCCATTCTCTCTCCACGCAAATACAGCTACACTTAATCTAAATTCAATCTTCCTCATCCCTAGGCCATTAGCCTAATGTTAGTAGGCCTACATAGGCGAATAGCCTGAACGGGTATTAAGATGTGGTACTCACAAAATATTTGTTTAAATGTTGAAAACAAAATCACACATATAGTTTTATTCTCTCCATTTGCCTTTTTTATAGATTTTCTCTGAAGATGCCAGCGACCCCTGTGTGCAACATTTCTCGCAGACAAGTCCCGATGATGTTATATACATGTTTACAGACTCAAGAGGAAGATGGGGAAAGCTCTATGAAACGGGGAAGAGGGTTACAATTCTGTGAAAAGTTGCCAATTTATCGCGAAGGGCATTCCAAAGTTACAAAAGAGAAGATTGAAAAAGATTAAAGACGAGAAAAAGTAGACCTTGACCTTCAAATTGAAACGCCTTCCCCTCTTTGTGTGTTTTTGTTGACCGCGTCTTACTACCCGTTCAGGCTGTCCACATATTTACACTAATAGGATATGGAAGATAAATATATAGTTTATAGGAAATGTACACACATTTGCTCGGAGGAAGAGAAGTGAAGACTTTGAGAGAAAAACATCTTATTACTTCCGACCGATTTTTTAACCTCGACCTTCCGTTACTGCTTTTTTTTTTTTTTTTTTTTTGTGAGTGCGGAGGTTTACATATTAATTTGCCTCAAGACGAATCCTCCGATGAGATGAACGAAAAAGCGTCAACCTATTAAAAAAAGTATTGTCCATGTTCACTTGTCAACTTCGATATGTATTTAATGAAGAAGATATGAACCATGCTCTAGTGTGTATTATGGTCTCGTCTGGTTGGCATACTCTCTACTTGTTACAGTGCCAATACCATTAATTAAAAAGCTCGCTTCAAAGAGAAGCTGCCGACGTGGATTTTGGGTCGTGTTGTGGCCGGGAGCATGTGTCGGTCTGTGTATGCCAACCCCTTGGCCGAATGATCAGGAACAACTTGTTTGGGTGGTTTTATAGAGGTTTGTTGGTACAAACAACGGTGTTTCTCAAAACTTTTTCTTTCCAAGTTCCGTGAAATTCTGAACATTTTAAATAGTAGGACTAGCACAACATATTAATATTGATGTGTATTTTTTTAATACAAAGCGTTCCTAATAGTTTGCCTTAGTTTGGTTGACAGGCTAGAGCTGTGGTTCCCAACCTTTTTCACTTGACGCCTCCTTTGATAGTCACAATTTATCCCCTCCCTCCTTTACCACTCTTATTTTTGGGGAAAGCTATAACATTCTTTAAAATAATTGCTTTCTAGTAATTTCTTTAATTTTTACTGGCAACAAATTGGTAAAAAAATAATACTGAAAACTAGGCTGTATTTCATCAGTTCTTGAACATTGACCTATTGGGTTTTGATGTTTTACAAATCACACCGCAAATCACTTTCCTCTTCAAGTCGACAACACTGTTTAATTTTAAGAAAATCAGAGTTGAAAATTGGTTGCTGTTTCATGTGGTCACAATGGTAACTTAGGAGGAGGATAGAAAGTAGAAAAAAAAGGGGGGGGGGGGAGAATTCGAAGCTTGCGGGCTGGAAAATAAACACGTGTACACGTACGAATGATTTATTTAAAGAAAAAAGTGAAAAAAAAAGCAATTATGTAAAATAATTTAAGAACCGAAAATAACTTTTATGAACCCAAATATATGATTGCAATTTTAGTCATGGTTCTTAGGCAATTTATTTATAGGGATCCGGTTCTGTTTCATTAAAAATAATGGTTAATTCCTGTTATCGGTTCTGGTTCCAGTTCAAATCTTTTGTTGTTATTACTAAACGCTCTTTGTTTTATAACTGTCAAATTGTCAGCAAATATGATTCCCTTTTGCATATCTAATAAAACTTTTTTTTTTCAGTTTTAGAGATTTACCTTACGGTACTGACTATTCACGAGATTTTTTTTTAAAATCAAAATCACTGAAAATTTACTTTAGCTGAACGTATAAAACCCAGATTGTTCAGATTAAACCCCTGTCTCCCAAGTGAGAGAAGAAAATACATTCTCCCAAGCTCGCCCTGGTGTGGTGGATCCCGAGAGGAGGCGCGCGAGACATGCCCCAGTTGCCTTGTGGCCCACTTGACTGTCCCCAAGGTCACACATGGCCGGCGATAATTATTCAGTGGGTGTGTGGGCCGTAACGCCACAAGACATTATATCGGATGACTTCCTCTTCGGGAAGACTCGCCGTCGAATAATGAGCGCGTGGGGTGTCCTATAGAAGCCAATCCTGCGCTCTGTGCTGATCTTGTCTTGCTGCTGGGAAGATGTGCTGATTGAGCGTGTCGTTTGTTGATAAATAGCTATATAATCTTACTATTCAATATTACTCGGTCAGTAAGATAATATACAAAACAATAGTTTCACTGACTGCTCTCTTTGGGTGTGAACCATAGCCTCTTACCTTACATGACGAGAAGAAATTGAAGGTGTTCAAAAACACGGTTATAAAAGTGATGAGTTTACTGGTGATTGGAGGAGGTTACATAATGGTGAAATATAAACCCAGTATTCATCACAATACATTACTAGGATAATAAAATTTCTCGGCTACGAGACCGTTTCAGTGGCCGATTGGTCTAAGGCGTCAGTCACGCTCGTGTTAGCATGGCCTGCTGACGACAAGGAGATCGTAGTTCAAATCTCGCTCGGGTCTACTGGGGGATTTTTCCTAAATGATTTCCCACTCTCCTTCCACGCAAATGTGGTTAGATTACCTCTTAAATGTATTCTTCCTCATCCCTACCTCATTAGAGTAATTATCATTTATGCGTATAACCTGAACCAGTAGTAAGATCAGGTGATTAAAAAAATAACAGTGGGTGATAGAACCGGGCCCTAAAGAAAGGAGTTAGGAGCTGTGAATGTTTAAGGTAGTGTACCAACGTTGCCCAGATGAGAGGAGGGTAAAACCATTTTGGGTTAATAGGTGGGGGAAACGCGTCCAGCGCACATGCTAGTCAGATTGAGCCCCAGACCCCTCTAAGGTCACTGTCAAGCTCTCTACGTCTCTACCTCTCGTTCAGTCGCAAATATTTGCTTGTTACGCAATGCCCCGCCCCGCTCCTTTGTTCGTAACAACCCACCCACGCAGCTGACAGTGGCAGTTTACCAGACGTCGTCTCCTTGAGTCGAAACGATGAACCCTCTCGTTAAAAAGGATAGCGATGGAAGATGGCGAAGTTTTTGGCCCCCATTATTGGTGACGCCCGTTCCTTTGTGGATTGTGAGGGTATTTTGGTCCGCTTTTTGAGCCCACGCTTGACAGTGCAGCCACTCTCTTTACGACTGTTAACGTATTTTTTCTTGTCGTAAGCGTGAGCACACTGGGTTTGTTAGGTATGTGTTTGTTCCAAAGGAAACATGTCAACCCCTTTACTGTCTCACTTCTTGTCAACTCTTCTGATATGTGTACTGAGATAAGGTGGAACTCATTGTCAAACTGTCAAATTGTAGAATCTCCCTTTCTCTTCGAATTATTTTGTCACTTTTATTTTTGGAACAGTTTTTATGGTTGACTAGCCGATAGTGGCTGATTAAATTCCTTTGGGAGTCTGGTTTCACCCAAGATGGTGCCTGAAATAACTGGGTAAAGTATTATCATGTAGACGAGTCCTATTTTCCAAATATTCTTCTTCGCGTTATAATCGGGTTTGGGATGGTGTTTTAGGGAAACAAATTGGTTGTAGGTCATGTGGTGAAGGTGAATAAAACCACAAGAAAAACCACATAGGTATGTGAAAACTTTTCACTCGACCCCAACATCCTCGTCAGCAACGACCTAAGCTCCTCAGACAGCTCGGCTACCTCTGCGGGTTGCATATCATCCAATGAAAACGCACTAATACAGAAATAACTCCCATTAGTTCGAGTTGATCCATCTCGAAAAATCGAAAATTACACGGAATAGGTGAAAAAAATGAAAATATTTATGTATTTTTAAGTTTAAAAAGTACTTAACTATTTATTTGTAGATCTAATAATACAAACATTGTTCCCTAAATAAAAACATATTTGTACGCGTTATTACAAACTTTTTAAAAAAATCATGTGTTTTCGGTTTTAACTTTTTCATGTCAAGAGAAAGTATTTTAATCGTGAAAATTTTCGACTTCGTGATTATGATTAATCATCATGTGTGTTTAAAACCCAATAAAGCGGATTTTACCATTCTGTTTGTGTGTTTGTCACTGTCTACAGATCAGAAACCATTTATGGATTTTGTTCAAACTTGATATTTAGATGTTATAAGGTAATACCTCAAGCCTTTTTGTTTTATTTTGCCCTAAAATTAAGGATAGTTTACCGAAAAATGTTGTTTATTTGTTCCAAATTTAAAAATTCCACGATTATTTTTCCTCATCTTAATAAGTTTTACATTTTGTGTATCGTTATTTAAAAAAATATGGTAAAATGGTTTCGCTGTTCTCAATTTCACTGTTTTTAAAAGTATAATACAAAAAATCACACCATGATTTGACTTCTGGTTCGAGTTGTATTTCTTACCTAAGCTAAGTGTTATCCGTGGGGTGGGGTAGGATGGGTTCTTAAGATACAACATCCCCCCTCGGTGGTCGCATGTTCTAACGCGCTACTTTCGTTTTAGACTAGACTACCGAAGACGGGAAGATCAATGCTCGATTCTCGTTAGCCGCACAGAATATTGTTACTAAATGGGTTTCCACTTTTCCTCTACGCAAATGCGTGTGCACTTCATCTAAATTAAAACTTCCACATCCCTAACCCATTAGTGTAATCAGTACATAATCGTATAACCCGAACGGGTAGGAAGACGTGGTGCTAAAAAAGTTACACCCAATATTAAAAATACATAACAACCTTCCCACCCCCCTGTCAACCATCTATATAATTTCAGCAAAAACTCCACATTTTACTCCCTCAAACTAAAAACGTTCCTGCAACATCCTATTATTAAATGAATGATGGAGTTTACCAAATGGTTTGATGTTTTTTAGTGATCCGTCCTTCAAGTTTGAAGTGTGGCCTAGTCAACCAATATCCAGTGTCACCTTTTCATATCTTCTCGTTCCCCTAACTTCCCCTCCTTTCCGACCACTATGACGTAATCTCTCACCTTCACAGGGTCGTATAAAGACACTGCCCTCTATTCTGACCAATGTATATTTTCCTCTTACCTATTTGTTTTAGTTATTGCTTGATATTCCTGATACCGGGAGAAAATATCACGTCAAGATTTGGTGTATTGTTACTTTTTGTGAATTGAAGATGTGTCGAATATGTGTTCTCCATCTTCTTTTTTAATTCAGATAAATATAAAATTAGTGAACTATATTTTTTTTTGTGAGAATGTTTCATGAGTTATTGATAAATATCGTACATTATTAAAACTTTAAATGATAAGAAAGTGATGACTCTTTTGTCACTTCCAAAATGTCCACTTTACAACTTCTTAATTAATATACATGTGTTTGGTCAGAATGGTCGCTTCGTTAAAGTAGTCTATACTGGTGGCCACGTGGTCTAAGGCTTTATTCTCTCAATAGACTGGATTGTCTGTGAAGGTAAAAATGAGGTTCGAATCTTGGAGGGTGTGGGTGGGCTGCATTGATGTGCTATAACTGTGTTTTTTTTTGGCAGGGTGTACTCATTTGGTTATCTATACTGTGGTTTTCCTATCACCTCTACACGTTAACTCGGTTGCATTTTCTCTATTTTCCGCACACCTTCGATTAAGCCTTTATTAACAATAGTTTCAGTGGCCGAATGGTCTAAGACAGGGATGGACAAACTACGGCTCAAATACCAAATATGGCCCACCGTCCAAATACGGCCAACAGATGTGTTCATTCCGGCCCGTGGGATAAATAATTAAAAAATGTTGTGTTCCGTTATGTAGTCACTCTGACCCTCAACATTTTTAAATTTGGTAAATCACCCCCCCCACCCCCACCCAAAAAATGGCAACGTTTGAATTCTCATATTCATGCGAGCAGGTGTTTTCATCCGTAGAACTTAGGAAAAGTTATCCTGGAAATAGACTTACTGATGAGAATCTGTTATCGCTCTTGAGAATCTCCTCATCTTGGTCTAACCCGGATTATGAAAAAAATGCTGGAAGCTTATTCAGAGTTTCACTTCACACCCCATCATATAAATTTTCTGAACCACTTAACTAAAAACATACTAAACCACTGAAGTATTTATGAAAGTTTTGCGTTCACATTGTATTTAGACCTATTCATGTCAGTCTATTATGTGTGGTTCTATTATTTTTAAATGTTGTAAAAAAATCAATGACTAAAGTCGTTGGATCGCCAAAACAAGATTTTTTTTTTCAATTGGCTCTCCAGTAAGAAAGTTTGCACGTCACTGGTATAAGGCGTCACTCTCGTGCTAGACTGGCCTGATGATGGTGACGGGGAGATCGAGGTTCGAATCCCGGTCAGGTCTACTGAGGACGGTTTTTCCTTAATGGTTCCCCACTCTTCTTCCACGCAAATGCGGGTAAAGAAGGCTACCTCTAAAATGCTTCCTTCCTCTCCCTTTAGAGTAATTATCATAAAATGTCCTATCTTTTGCTCCGCATCTTACTATCCGTCTGGGTAGTACGCATTAAATAACACTTATCTGGTAGGGATGAGGAAGATAGAATTTATATTAAATGTACCGCATTTGTGTGAGATATAGTAGGAAGCTATGTATGAAAAAAAAAACACTCTCAATACGCCCAGCCGGATTTCTTACTTAGCCTCCCTGTCAGCGGCAAACAAGACTAGATGACATGACATTCATTCCGCGTGCCCGCCGATGTGGGTGTCACTATATTTTCTTACATATATAGAGTTCTTAAGGTTTAAACCTACATAAAATAACTTCTACTCAGACTTTACTAAACCCTGCCTGACGCAACTCAGTAAGGTGTTTTTTTTATTTTTTCTCGAACGCAAGGCTTCTATAGTCTATGAGTTTAAAATTAAAGGTTGAAGTACTTGCCATTCGCAGAGTTCTTGACGAACATCTAGCGTCTGTGTTTGTATGTTTTTTCTTGTCAAGGTCACGGCAAGTGTAGGGCAGCAAACGATGCAAAGAACTGGTTTTATATCTTTATGTATGTAAATAACCCGTCCTGCTCCGCAACATGCCATCTAGAGCCCCATTTTCTTGCGACTGGACATATTATCTGGGAGCTATAATAGTTACTGGATCTACTTTCACGTCTGGACATGTTATTTGCAGCTGTACACTTTCAATATGACATCAATACCGATATAATAACACCAAAAATAGTACAATGCTATCAATATTGGCCGCTATAAAGAAATGTATGTTTTAAAAGGTGCTCCAATTGTTCATTCGTAAGAAAATCAAGGTATAGGTGCATTATATAAGCACTGAAACAAAAAACTAAACCGGATTGATATTATTTTACTATATTATTTATGCTATTTTATAGGTATTGATAATATCTATCAAAACGATAGCTGCAAATCATATCATTTGATGTCTGAATATATTAAAATTGTTTTAGTGACTAATTTATATTGTTTCTCTTACTACAATCAGATTATACCTTTATATTTGATTAAATAATGCGTTACATATTTAATTATTTATAGTTAGTTATTTAGGTCTTGAAATGAATGTAGGCTATATTAGGTGTACCTACTCCATTCAATTTATATGGCATGGCTAAGAGAGTCGTGGTAAGGAAATAAGTATTATCTATTTCCACCGCTAAAACTGTCCGTTTGTGGTCCCTTCTACAAACGTACACCCATCCTAACACACGATGAAGAGGGTGAAATTTAAAGAAACCACCAGCATTTCTGTGAAAATAAGAAGGCAAAATTACTGGTAGAAAAGCACACTCGCTGTTAACCTGGCCAGGATTTCAACCCCGACCTTGTTAACGGTGACCACGTGTAAAGCGAGTCATATTCCTTGGACAGTTTTGTTGCCATCAAGGAAGATTAAAAAAGTTTGTTTATCCAATGAATGAATATATGAACATATATTTAAAAACCCAACTTAAAACTATAATATGAACTTATTACAATTTCCGCACTTGAACTTGTAGTCTTATTGTGTAAGTATCTCGCAATTATACTGTATTATCATTAACAGGAAGGTATAATTTTTAATCTAGATCTGATGCTATTCGAGTGGTTTTCCTCGTGTGATGGTGACCTGGTGGTCTAGGGGTAAGGTGTCAGACTTCTGTGCTGGCAGCCGGGGTTCAATCCTCGGTCCCGGCACAGATTTATCTGATTACCAAACCCTTCCTACACCTCTGACAAGACATCTTGTGAATGTGTGGAATGCCAGGCCACCACAGTGGTTCGGATTCCACGTTAAACTGTAGGTCCTTCATCTCATCTTACAATCACCCTACCATTACACATTAGCGTAAGTGCGTATAACCCGAACGGGTAGTAAGACGCGGTGCTAATAATAATAATAATAATAATCCTCGTGTGATCTCCCCATGTTCATGCTAATGCGTGTGCATTTCCTCTAGACTACCTTCCACATCCATATCCCTCAAATAGAGCCATAAAAAAACGAACGTGTTGATAAGGTGGGAGTGTATGCGACGCGAGAAATGGTAATTAATAGTTTCTGCAATTTTTATATAAAATAATTTTGTTGACTAAAATAGATACAATATTGCTCCAGTAGAAACATAGAGTTTAGTTTCTTTCACATAGTGATATCAACAGTTGTTGAATATCTGTCATGAGCATAACAGAATTGAATTAACTTTTTAAATGAAGCGAAAATATTGTCATATAAATTCAAGGACACCCTTGACAGATATTCAATTATCGTTGATGTCACCAAGCGAAGAAAATTAAATTCCAGGTTTCTATTGGAGCAATATTTGATTTCTTTTGACAAAACAAAAAAAATGATATGAAACTGCAAAACAATACCCTTTTCTCGCGTCCCTTTCCACCCCATACTAATTGTAATAAATAAAACTTTTTAATTTTTACTCAATATTGGCGTGGAGTAGCAAGTTTGATTATTTTTGTTTTGAATTATTTTAACTCTGGTTGAATAGTTCACGTTATTAATAGTAATCATGTGACTTTAGGAGGAACTTTAAAAGTAAAAATATCGAGATAAAACACCAAAACTCGGAAAATGTATCCGTTTTCGCTTGAATTCAAATATTCAGTGTGTTAGACTTCAAGCTAATAATAAAACGGAGTGTAAAAATGAGTTTGCGAGCGACATGATGAATAGTGAAACGGAGTGTAAAGAGGAATTTACAAACGATATTTTGATAAACGGCTAAGAGAGGTAGTTGTAAACAATTTAAATTGGTTGTATTGGCTAGTCGCATGGTCGAAGACCCGTACCGAACAAATTCCTAGACATCTTGTCACGTAGAAGAGGTAGATAAAACCAGTTCGACTTGTATTTATTTCGCCCCCGCATTGCCACACCCTTTATTTCCTCGTCGTATAGTCGTATAGTCACAAGGAGAAATTTATTGGCCTGTTCAAAGGAACAGTTACAGACGATTAGCCAATTAGGGTGATGATAGCTGATAACTATAAAAATACGTTTATTATAAACATTCGTTGAAAGTCGCTAATATGGAAGTAATAATTATTTTCTTAGTAATACTTTGTATTTTTGAATGATTTACTTTTTCATAACTTATTGGAATATCAAAAAATAATAAGACTATTAAAGTTTTCATATCGTGGTTGTGGTAGGGTGCATGAAATAGTAAATTAAAAGGTATTATGTTGACACTTGTATCCTATAACTGGCCACCAAAATAAAGAAATGTGTTTTTATAACTTAGGAACGAGCCCTACAAAATATGACGTCATCACTTACCCTCTTTTTCGTCTTTTGCCATTTTAATTTGTGAAGAAAACACAGGCTTTTAGAAGATCTCGTTTGTAAAGCATTTTTACGTGAGAGACAGACACAATAAATGGTAGACACAATCGAACACATTTTCTCATATTGCATATTATATATTCGAAGATGATTAAATACTTTCTCTTGATATGAAATATTAAAAATGAAACATCCAACGTTACGTTCATTTACGGTAGTTTGGGCCTTTCGGACAATTTAAAAGTTACTAATATTATCGCTAAATTCATCCGCCTGGCGAATATGTTTTGCCACTTTTTTACAAGCGATGTAAATTGACCAAACATATTTACGAGGCAAGTGGATGCGTGACATTTTGAGGTTTATATCAGTTCCTCCAATATTATATCCAACTTGAGAACACTTCTAAACATTTCACTGTATATTATTTAAAGAGCTACTTTTTTTCCCCTATCTTTTTTTTATAGATAAAACATTCCTGTGAGCAGTAATTTTAAGACAAGTTGCCACGTATACAAACCTAAAGGCGAGATTTAAAAAAAATAGGCATGAACATTGTCAGATTGTAACGAGGTTTAAACCTTTTTCTTTAATTAGAGTAATGTTAAAGAGTTTTTTTTTTTTGTGAGAGATGAGGGCTAGTGCTTTTGATAAATTAGGTCGGGCCTACGTGTGAGCTCTTTTATTTTTATTAAAACTGTCCGCATTTTGAGCAGGGGTTTGTTTAACAAAACAATAACTTAAAAATATAACTCTAGTAGAGGTGACTATTCTAAATGGATTTTCTTTCATCTTCAAGTTTAAAGAACGAAGGTAAGGCATCTTAGGAATATTCTAGATCGTGTGTAGACTGAGTACAGGGAATTTGTGGGAGGAAGAGAATATTCCCACAGTGATTTGACAACAAAAGATGCACATTCTCAATTCAGTCATGGGGAAATAAATTCTCAGGCGATATTAAATATTTAGACGTGCATATAACATATTGTGGAATATAACATGTAATTTTACTATTTTTTCACAGTGATTACTTAACGCTATGGGAGGGGTGGGGTTGGGGAGGTCTTTTTCTAGAGTTGAGTTATTTTTCTAAGTCCGTGATGATATAATAATAATAATTTGATTAAAAAGTGCATATCGTATACCTATCATAATATTAACTATAACATTTTTTTAAACGTGATCCATCTGGTGTATCCGCATATTTTCTGGCAGGTAGAATAGTTTAAGAAGACACAAACATATTTTCTTGAGGTCAACCTTGCTATCATTTTACTCAACTATTAATGTTATTTTATAGGTGTTGATAATATCTTTCAAAATTTAAAGATGTAAATCACATTACTTGAGGTATGAATCCGTGAAAGTCGTTTTACTAACGTTTGTTGACTTAATTTACTGTCCTTCCTACCATAATCTTACTCTAAGTACGCCGGGCCAGGTTTATAACCCAGACTTCCCCGTACTAGACGAGACTAGCGCCTTTATCCGCTTTACCACAGGTGGTGTGTAAACAACAACATAATTAAGCTCAGTATTGTGTTAAACGAGTCGTTAATAACTGTAGAAGAATACATCTGCTGGTAATTCCATCGTGTGCTGGTCATCTTTGCAGTCTGCATCCGACCTCAGTGATCACGAGTGTGAAATTGTTTGAAGCACTAATCTCGCTTCGCCTTGAAGGAACACGACCTTTATACTCGAGATCAATTATTAAATTAAATTGCTTGTCAAGTTCTTCTCTCTCGCTCCGCAGATATTAATAATACATAAATTAGAGACTTTTTACACGCAAGTAAAGCTGTGCCATTATAGAAAATAAACTCGCTTTGCTCGTTGGGGACTTCGCCCCCAACCCCCCAGTGTGTTTTATTTGCAAGTGAATGTAGTAAACTAATGTAATTCTAGAGCCGTTTTTTGATCAATCTTACCGTTTAGCCACAAGAAACCTCCAAAGAAAGGCCTGCACCGACTTAAAAGTTTGCTACGACATTTTGAAAATTTTTTCGAGGGATAATTTTTTTTTAACTTTTTGGAATACTTACTACCCGTTCTGGCTATACGCATATTAACCAATTACCTAGATATGTTAGGAATAAGGAGGTTAATTTTAGAAGACTTGTACCCGCCTTTGCGTGGAGGGAGAGTAGAAAACCCTATAAGAAACAAACTCGGGTGATTCCAACCCCGCTTTCTTTGCCATCGGCAGTCGAGTTTACTGCAAGAGTCACACCTTAGACCATCAGACCACCGAAGGGTTCATATTATTAATATTGATAGCAATAATAATATTAATACTGAAACTGTTTTACACCCACTTCCCTCACTACGTTTAGGTGCAAATCGCTTTCCACGTAAAGTCGACAACTCTGTCTAGTTTTTATGAGAGTCAGAGGCGAAGAAGATTCGGTGGTATGGCCTCACTGGTGGCTGAGAGCAGCGTTTTTCAACAAAGTTATCTCAGGCTCTATAAGGCAAGTTTATAATACCAGTAAACCCTTACGAAACTTTCACACATTCAACCTTCCCCCCCCCCCCCAAAAAAAAAAGATTTAGTCTTTAGTTGGGTTGTTGAAATTCAATACTCAGCGAAATGTATACACAAAATAGCAAAGAGAGTTTATTTTCGGTAATTGATACAAAATATTGTTAGATTTTTCTTCTAACTTAAATTTTAATTAAACAATGTGTTTTAACGTAAACTTAGTATGCTATGTCAGAAGTCGGGAAAAAAATCCTATCCACTGATACCTTATTCATCGTTGTAGGCTTTGTATTAGTTGAGAAAGAGGGACGTTGACAACAGAAATAATATATAAGGTTATTTGTTTTTCACATTATAAAATAGCATCACTAATTAGGATAGTACATATTTCAAACATGAATATAGGACATTTGCCAATCGGGCATTCAGAACATGTGAGATTTTCCGTTTTTGGTATACTTTTATATTTGTTAACTATCGTAATTGAATGTTGATGATATTAGTGTAAACAATGTTTTTAGGGGTCCAGCCTGTATTTTTTCTATTTTAGGGCTCCTTTATCTAAAGAGTTTGGGAATCTCAGGCTTAGGGAGAAAGATAGAGAGGAGAATTAGGGGCGAATCTGAGGCTTGTGAGTTTGAAGATAAACACGTGCATGCACACTTTTAGCGAATCATTGAATTTATTACAACCGATAGTGAGTATTACCACTACTGCAAGAAATTATTATCTTAATTACTTTGGAAAACGCGCTACTCTCGCAGTGGACTAGACTGCCGATGACGGGGAGATCGAGGTTCGAATCTTGGTCGGGTGTACTGGGGGTGGTTTTTCCAAAATACCCACCTCGGTGGCGTAGTTAGCTGACGCGCTAGTTTCGTGTTGAGATAAACTGCCGAGGATGGGAAAATCAGGGTTCGAATCTCAGTCGGGTGAACTGGGAGTGGTTTTTCCTAAATAATTTTCCACTCTTCCTCCACGCAATTGCGGGTTCACTTCTTTTATATTCAACCTTCCCAATTCCTAAGCAATTAGAGTAATAGAGTTAGTACTTAAGCGTATAACCCAAAACGGGTAGTAAGACGCGGTGTTAAGTACTTTTTTTCAAAATGATTTACCCCTCTCCCTCAGAGAAAAAGCGTGTACACCACCTATGAATATAACCTTCATAACCCTTAAACCTATAAGTCATTCATGAGCTAAGTTTACCTGGATGACAGCTCAAAATGTTACTAGAAGTAATCCCTAATATATCACTACGCCAACAGCTGACATCTATCACTTTGGATGACTGTAATGAAAACAGATGGTAATATATTAATGTGATATTTATTTGAGGTTGGGACACAAAGTTTATTTAGAGTTTTATTCCCCTTAAAAAAATATTAACACCACTTTCACAAAAACTTCTAACGAACATAGCTTCAAAATGGCGGCTGACGAATCTAAACCATATGATTGAACATAACGGTAAACAAGTTTTTTACAATGATGCAGACACGCAGTTGATGAAAATATTTTATTCAGTTAAATATTTCAAAATACGATAAAAATAATCATAAAATCATTTATTGTATGTAAAAAAATGACAACAATTTTCTCTCTTCCAAGTAAATACGATGCCTGTATTAAAAGATATTGATGTGTGCACTATATTACACAAAATCAGTAACGTTCCCAAACGAAAAATAAGTACTTTTAATTATGTTTAAAATATTGTTTCAAGTTGGATAAAAAGAAATTATTTAAAAAAATGAAATAGTATGAGAAAACTTAAGTTTACGTTATTTTAAATGTAATATATAACAGGTAATTAAAGATCTTTACATTTACAACAAAACTGTGATTTTTTACAAGTGTTGGCAACCCAAAACCTAAACATATGATTTTCGAACTGTCATCCAGGTAAAAACCTATCTGAACGGGTATTATTAGCGTACTTATTACATAAGCGTATAACACGAAGGGTAGTAAGAAGTGGTGCTAAAAATATATGTGTGTTCCTTTATGAATATGAGTAGTATCTATAGTATGTATCCTGTGGTGCGTAGGAAAGGTCCGTCCATCCAAGGATGTTGAGATACGTCATGGGGGGTACACAGGATGAGGGGGACGAAGGAGGAGGGGACAGCTCACCCGGCTTGGCTCTGTGCCATTTGACGAGTGAACCGAACGGGGTAGGGGGAGGATTTGCGTTCATTGCATCACTCGGAACAATTTGAAGGGGATTTTTTTTAACACCATGTCAAGGGGGAAAATAGAAACAAAAATTTAAAATAGCGACTATATTTTACTGAGATAAAAAGAGTGTTATTATTTTTTTTCTGAATATATTTAGTATTTGAAAGATAGATGTCATGTGTTTCAAATATACCACCACGTTTTCATAAAGAGAATGCAGAATGTGTATAATGAACTGATAAAAACACAGAAATATTTTAGGTACAGTCTAATTATTATATAAAAGGCATTTTCTGACAGTTAAAAAAAGTTTCTAGATTTATTTTCATGTATAGATATATTTTTTTCTAGCACTTTGTCTTACTACACGTTCGGGCTATAAGTATATATACTAATTACGTTAATGAGAAGGGTTGAATTTAAAGGAAGTATACCCGCATTGGCATGGAAATAGTGTAAAATTATTTTGGAAAAAAAAAGGAACCTCATTACACCCGACCGGGATTTGAATCTAAATCTCCCGGTCATCCGCAGTCCAATCTATTGTGAGAATGTTCCCTTAGAGCTTAGACCATTCTACCACCAAAGTGGACTACTTTCATGAACTCTACCGTCTAAATAATGTTTTCTTCGGCTGTCACTTTGGATGTATATTAGCAATACCTATAAAATAACACCAACAACATAAGAATAGTTAGAAATATACAATTCAGCTATTAATTGATTAGAAAAAGTGTGATTGAATAGAAATATGTAATAGGTGTACAATATCTAAAACCGTCATAACATTTTAAGTAGTTTTTAAGGCGATGCATATATGAAGTTAATTGGCAAGACAAAAAAGTTAGATATAAAAATGGTAATATTTACTACTAAGATTTAAAAAGAAGAACACTTAAGCCATACTAAAAACTCAAACATAGCTATATAATTAATTCAATATTGGATGATTCTAGATTTTAATCTAAGTTTTAACCCAAGGTGTGGGAGTGAATTTATTTAGATTTTTGTAAATTAAAAATAAAGTAGATGGGATTTTTAGAGTTGATTTTTAGTCCCTTGTCTCTTATTAATGGCTGCTTTCGCTTCTCAATTTATTTCCAATAATATGATAAAACATTACCAATGTTGACCTAAAATTTAAAACAAAATGTTTGTAATTCTTAAAAGGCCCTTCTTATAAAAATTGAACCATAGGAACTTGTTTCATTCAATGTATAGCCTACAAGTACAACAGGTGACCTGGTGGTCTAGAGGTAAGGTGTCAGTCAGACTTCTGTGCTGGCGGCCGGGGTTCATCCTCGGTCCCAGCACAGATTTATCTGATTGCCAAACCCTTCCTTCACCTCTGACAAGACGTGTATTAATCACAACTTGTGAGCGTGTGGAATGTCAGGTCTCCACCGTGGTTCGGATTCCACGTTAAACTGTAAGTCCTCCATTTCATCTCACAATCACCCTACCATTACACATTAGCGTAAGTGCGTATAACACGAACGGGTAGTAAGACGCGGTGCTGCTGATGATGATAATAATAATAAAAGTACAACAGTAGACAAGCGATGTACGGGCTAGATCCACGCGCGAGAGGCGGACATCACGAGTTATTGAGGTCGCGGCTGATGAAGGCTGTTTGCTCCTCTAAAGTGGAGCACTGTGGACTGCTGTGCGTGTGCTATATACCACTGGGGCAGCGGGGACGAGAGTTGAATGGGGAATGAACCGGTGCTAATTACGGCACAAGGACGTTTCTCAAGGCACATCGGCCAGGCTACGGTTTTCAGGAAGTGTATGCGATTAAGGCGTCAAAATCGTCCTTCCTGGGTTAAGGTGGGGCTTAAATAACCAGCTAGGTTTCTAAATGATTTTTCACTTTACTTCCATGCAAATGTAATTACATTTACTTTAATTGAAACCTTTTTCATCCATATGTCATTACTGTGACTAAGCGGATAGCCCGAATGGGTAGTAAGACATTTGCATATAATTATATACCTAAATAATTATGTGTGTATATATAATTATATGTGTGTGTGTGTGCGCGCGTGCAATATGTCTTACTACCAATTCGGGCTATCCGCTTAGTCACACTGATGGCAAATCGATGAAAAAGGTATCAATAAAAGTATATGTAACAACATTTGCCAACCTTTAGTGATTTGTAAAACAGAATATACATTAACACCTCAATAACAAGGAACTAAATGGGGACTACAAGGAAACATAAAAAAACAATCTTATATACCATGTACGTGGAACAGAGAAAAGTTATGAATTTGTTAGATTAAACAGTATGTTATTTCAAACACTTTTATCTTCATATTAAAATAATCGAACGTTTTAATTCATTATAAGAAATTGTTATTTTTGTGCATTTTCTCATTATAAATTAACTGAATCTACATCATAATAATTGAACTATAGGTTTTGTTAAACAAGTAATAATCTCATTGTTTTAAATTTTATTTTTATTTACTTAAAATGTATGGCACTGTATCAAGGTTCCTTTCCCACAGTGTTTTATTAAGCACTAAGCATTTATAATATCAACGTTTACTATTTTATTGTGTAGGCTTGATTATTTTTAGCTTTATTCATCATTATTTTGTCTTCTACTAGTTTATTCAAACAATTCAACATTGGTATTATTTTCTCAACACACCTCTTTAATCTTATAAAACTGCATTATAATATTAAATATTATAGTGTAAGCTTATATGACTACTTGATGCGGAACAAAATATTGCGTTGCAATAGGTTAGTAACTATTTATAACCCGCATTGGTGGCTGCATGGTCTAAGGCGCTACTGATGGGGATATCGAGGTTCGAATCCCGATCGGGTGTACTGAGTGTGGTTTTTCCAAAACTATTTTCCATTCTCCACGCAAATACGGGTGCACTTCCTCTAAACATAACCTTCCTAATCCCTAAAACAATAAGCATAATATAACAAAGCGTATAACCCAAATGGGTAGTAAGGCGTGGTGCTAAAAATAATTAACTATTTATAGATTTATTTCCTTTTCTTATTAATGATTAATACTTTGGCTGCAAAATAAATGTGTCTTTTTTTTCCTAGAAAAAAATTGACTATAGCTTACCTTACTTCGTTTCACTATGGTGACATTTATAAGATGGTAATAGTGAAATTAGTCAAGGTATGACTGATACCTCACAAGGTGGATGGAGTAGTATAATCATCTCGTCTGACGGTTGGAAGGTAATTTAAAAATAACACGAAATGAACATATTTTTTTAACAAAGTAAAGTATTTGATAAATATTGTTACTTTTAAACTTAGAAATGTTGTGATAAAATAAAACTAGAACATTTTTCTGAGAGGTTACAGGAATTTTAACCCGTAAGGACAAAGGAGACAGTTATTAGAGAATCTTCTCTATTAACCAAACCACAGCGGCTATAAAATTATGCAAGATGGAGAGTGTAGATTATAATATGTAACCGTCGGGACAATGAAAGCGACATTAACCTACATTATTCTCTTTACCTCCAACTTTGCTCGATTCTCTTCCCCACTGTCCATATTCCGTGGGGCATGCTGCGCGCATCCTCTCCATATAGTTATAATATAGGGTGTGTATATTGGCAAGGTGTCCAGCGACCTGGAAAACAGGGATTTGTCTGGGAATTTGATTAAATCTCTGGAATTTTTACATTTTATCTATAAAAAGCCTCATATTTTGATTCACAATAGTCAAAATAACACTTTTTCTTCCAGTTAATACCTACCTGGAACACTTTCACACCATTGTCCCTGTTGAACAGACTAATGGTGACCTGGTGGTCTAGGGGTAAGGTGTCAGACTTCTGTGCTTGCGGCCGAGGTTCAATCCTCGGTCCCGGCACAGATTTATCTGATTACCAAACCCTTTCTTCACCTCTGACAATACTTCTTGTGAATGTGGGGAATGCCAGGCCTCCGCCGTGGTTCGGATTCCACGTTAAGCTTTAGGTCCTCCATTTCATCTCACAATCGCCCTACCATTACACATTAGCGTAAGTGTGTATAACCCGAACGGGTAGTAAGACGCGGTGATAATAATAATAATAATAATAATAATAATAATAATAATAATAAACAGACTAATTCTCAAGGTCAACACGTGAGTTTTGTGTCTTTCCACCCTTATGCCACGTGTCTTTAGCCAAAGTTGAGTCATGAATATTCACATGCGCGAAATTTGATTAGGCCTACAATTTAAGTAGAAGGAACTAAGCATGACTGCCTCAAAAACTATTTTAAATCTTTCTTGCTTGAGGCAGTTTTTTAATGACTCAATACGATTTTACTTAAACCTATTTTTAACTTAAAATAGTCCATTTCCCAAGAGGTAGAAATCGTTTGACCCCTTTGACACAATTTCATAATGTGTATGTATCTAGAAAAAAAACACCACAATATTAATCTGTGATCTTAAAAAAAAATTTTTTTGTAATATACTTAATATTAATCTGAAAAAAAAAAGTAAACTTGATCTGGAAAACCTGGAAAGTCAGAGAATTTAAAAATAAAGTTTGGCTGGACACGCTGATTGTGTATCACTGCATCCTTCAGTGGCAACGTTCTGAAAGTGCACAGGCCGAATTTGTTTACCTGCTTGGAAGTATATCAGAAGTGTACGGGGAAGAGGCATCAAAAGCGCACCATTGGCAACACCGACACCGAACTAGCCTATCCTAATCCAACCTAGCACCAAATAATGAAAAACTATCACCGTTTGCCGATTATATTTTAGAGAGTTACACTCATCATGATCGTTCATTGCTGCCATCACTATGGACACAATATGTTTGCCATGTTGCCACGTTATGCAGTTGTTTTTTCTCTGTGCGCTTTTGATAGAATGTCTAGGTGCGCTTTTGATATGTCTAGGTGCGCTTTTGATATGTCTAGGTGCGCTTTTAATATAATGTCTAGTTGCGCTTTTGATATGGCGTTTCTCCCGCGTGTGCGCTTTCGGTTTTCTCTGGGTTCAGTATGATGAGAACACAGTTATATGACCACTAATTACCGAAAAGATATGCATATAAATTGATTAGTATTCGTGAATACACAAATACTTTTTTTTTTAACTGGGAATAAAATGTTGTTGAAATGTGCATGTAAAGTGCTTTGTATGTGTCAGTAATAAATTATGAATGAATCTATAGGGTTACAAAAATTTTTATATTATGATGATTACTATGATTATTATTAAGTTCAAATAATAATGTGCTGGCTTGTAACAACCTAACTAAAGGTGAAATTCAAGAAAATTCACTATCATTCTTCTGGGGAAATAAATGAGAACCAAATTAAGAGGGGAAACAATTTAATGTATCCGGCTAGGCTTTGAACCCCGACTTCTTGGTTCAAAGCCAGGTAGGGGTCTTACCACTTCCTCTACCCAGTCACTAATATTATTTAAGTGGCTGGGAATAGGAGCTCGACCATTAATAATTAGTTCACCGGTTCCTGGTTCCAAATTCCTCACAAATGACATGCACTAAGCTAAAACAGTACTGTCTCAATTTCTCTTCATCTCTCTATAATATGAATAGTTTCAACATTCTCGATCCGGGCAGTAATAATAATAATATATATATATATGTTTTAATCATCGCGTCTTACCACCTGTTAAGGCTAGACGTATATATGGTATTACTCTAATGGGGTAGGAATGACTAAAGAAGCGTTTTAGAAGTAATACACCGGCATTTGCTTGAAAGGAGAGTGGTAATATATTTATGTTAAACCAACCTCATTACACCCGATCGGGATTCGAGTCCTCATCTCCCCATCACCAGCAGGCCTAACACGAGAGTGACGTCTTAGACGATTTGGTCACTGAAGCGGTTATTGACCGTATATGGGGCAAACAAAGTTTGTATATATAGCCAATACAAACTCATATAACTGAGAATCGGGGAACCCTTTTGGTTCTTAAATTAATAATTGGTGAAATCAGGGCACTATATAACCGGACGGAACCATACCTGAATTTGAGAATGGTTTAATTTGTTGTGATGATAAATTAGAAACCCTTAACTAAATTAACTAATGTAGTAAACATTCAAGAAAACAAAATAAAAGCCCCTTGGTGATTGGTGGCTTAACAGCGTTCGCTTCAGACGCATTCGATCCAATTGAACACAAATAGTTGGAATAAAAGCCTCTCGTGTTTATTTACCCTTAAACAAGCGCCTCCCTTCTGTTTGTGTAGACTAGTGTCTAGACCGTTCGCCTTGAGCTAATGTTTTTTTAAAGAAGAAACTAAAGTAAAATTCTGCCTAGTTCAATCGGTATTTAAATAGCTCCATGAAATGCTTTAGGTCCCAACTTTTGTCATTACCTAATTTCTAAGATGGTAACGTTACACCTTTATTTTTAAATCCTAGTCCAAACAACACAACGCCAATATTCTAAATGTTCTTTTATCGTTATGTGGTCTAATAGTTAGAGTGCCTGGCCATAGATCAGGTGTTCCCGGGCTGAACCTTCGGCACTTTCATATTTTCTGAGAAGCAGGGGGTCTGCAGGGCTATTATGACCATTCGACGCAAAGTTAGTTGCTACCGCTAGTTAGCTTCACTTTCGAAGAAAAGATAGCGTCTGGGTTATTATGACCACCACACTTTGTATCGTCCGCTACTTTTAGCTTCGACTTTGCTTCTAGCGTTAACGCACAGAATAAAATCAGTTTGCGTCAACAGTTGGCAACACTTTTCCAAAGAATATTACCTTGTTAGAGGCTAGAAATTAGGTACATTTATTTCAAGAATGCTGGTGTTCATGACTGAACATTTTTCATTTATTTTTATTTTCCCAAACAGCTGATCACAAGTCACATTATTTGCAAGAACTATTTAACCTGGCTTAATTTAATAAATCACTTGCATAATTTTGTTTGCTTACGATTTGAAATGAAAAAATACTAGGCCTAAATTATTCAATACACATAACATATTGTAGTAAAAAAAAACATGTGAGCTATGCATTAAAATAGTAATGTCACATGGGAAATGAACAAATTAGTATGAGAAGTTGGCTAATAAAGAAACAATGTTTTTGTACGATGTATGCTTTACGACCCAATGCTTTATTCTTCATATATTCATGTTGATACTGGAACACGTGTGTTTTATTATATTAATTGAAATTATTTTTAACAGTTTATAATGTAGACTTCTCCTTATATTTAGGCCTATTTTAATTTAAAATAATTAAAATTTTTAACTAAAAAATATATGCCTTATAAAACTTTGTTTCAAAAACAACACTTATCAAACAGTATATTATTATTTTGGATTTCTTAGTAGGTCTATTTTAAAACCGTCCTCGATTTTGTCAAGCCAAAAATTTAACGTTCAAATATATAGGCCTACAGTAAGGTGTTTTAAATTTTATATTGTTTGATTGAATTGAGGTTAGATAAAGAAAACTTCCTATCTATACAGTACTCCACCTGAACATATATAGGCCAACTTTGTGCTAATTTTATTAATAATGTTAGTTGTCCTATTAAGTTAACAAAAAAAGTGAACTAGAGGGTGGTTTGTATGGCTAAAAATAATAAAATGCACCATTTAACTAAAGGGAATTATTGAGACTTTAGTTAAGTGATTAAGAATATAAGGATATTATATTTCTTTATAATGATTTGTTTGCAATTTATTCACTTCAGTAGGCCTATAGCTTTAACTACTAATTATTGGTTTCAGATAACTTTGGTAAACCTTTTATGATTTAAATCTAGGCCTAAACCAACCAAACCGCATGCAAATATTAAGCTAGGGCCTATTTAGTTATTTCCAGTCTTGGCTGCAATATTTCATAGGCTTACAACCCACATTAATGTGGATAGTAATTACTACTGTATGTATGATTCAGTTTAAATATGATTACATCATTAAAGTTTTGTTGAGGTATCTTAAACATATTAGGTCTACGTTTTATTATTTTATCACCTGAATTATCATTGTGTTGATGGTGAATAGTAATGCATTTTGATAGTGTTGTGTTTCAAATAAAACATTCTTTTAACATTCAGTGTAGGCCTAAGCGTACTATCTCCACTCATGGCCTAGATTACGATATAGGCCTATTTAAAGCTATATTATGTGAAACACGCACAAAAAGTTTTGAGGTAATTATATTGAGCTAAAGAGATGGCAAGTTTAAATAATGTAACACAAAACACGTAATAAATTACAAAAACTACCAAACATAACCTCGTAACGCAAACCAAAGGACAAGTAAAATGTCTGCGCAACTTAGCGTCACGCTACTAGAGAAATATTTGCGCTCGCAGGACTTTGCTTTCGCAAAGTAGTCGGCCATAATAACTTTTGACGCAAAGTCTAGCGTCTCTCTGCTAACGGTCGCAAATTCGTTTTGCGTCGTGGTCATAATAGACCTGCTGGTCTACCATTTTATCATTCGTATTATTCACTTGGTACAAAAGTTATTTTTATTTAATAACTTTATAGTGTTGATGGGTCCATTCTGCTCCCTCCAAATAATAAAGAGTGACACCCATGCGACTAGAGGCACGTTGACCTGCAGGTCTAGTTGTCGGCATTGGACCTTGGCTTGGGACGACTGACACTGTAAACTTATATCCTCCTGGGGGAAGTGGGAAGATTTATCGATCCCTCCATATTGGTTGGCCCAGTGACAGACGATCCGTCACTGCTTGTCCACTCGCGGCGTCCATGTCACTGTTCAGCCCGTGAACCACGATGTTTTTTACTTAGTACAATTTGTTTAGGCACGTACGCAATTGCCTTGTTTTATTAAAACGTTGGGATCTCCTCTAATGAAGGTTTATTTAGTAACTATACAGGGTGTATATTAATTGGTGTCAAATATTCTGGGGGCGAATTCCCATTTACCAAACATTAAGAAAAGTTTAAATAAATATGGGTCTATAAAAGCTTAGTTTTAGAGTTTTCTTTAAAGATCGATTGGACTTGGGGGGATCCATTGAATTGCCTACTTAGTCCCCATATTTAACCTCGATGGGTTTTTATCTCTGCGGACGCCCATTAGTTACGCAACTCCTGTGCCTAATGTTGAGTTTTTAAGAGAGTGTATCATAAATTAATAGGATCAAATACTTAACGCCTCAGGTGTAATAAGCAAACTACGACAAACCATAGAACACAAGCTCAGAGGATTCATAGAAGCAGGACGACACTATTTTTAACAATTTTTATAACAAAATGTTTTGTCTTGGGTTTTGTTTTTGAAAACTTTGTCTTGTTTAGTTGCATTACTTCTTCTGTTGGATTGCTTATTAATTGAACAATAAAATTCCTCCTAACTCAGAAACTAAACTTTTCTACAATCATGTTTACATACACGTTTCTTAATGTTTGGTTGTTGGGAATACGTCCCTATAATATTTTTACACCAATTAATATACACCCTGTATAGTGTTGATGGATTTCTTACACCGTGTCTTACTACTTACTCTTCAGTGCTGGCCGTGCATGGGCTAGGGACGAGGAAGGTAAAATTCAGAGCAAGTGTTTCCGAAGTTTTGTGGTAGGGTAGTTGGAAATCTTTTAGGGAAAACCACCACGTTACACCGATATGGGATTCGATCCCCGACCTACCCGTCACCAGCGAACAAAATTAAACGAGATTTACACCTTTGTTGACGTGCAGTCGTGTTGGTGTTATTTTACGTTGACGCGCCACGAACAATTTTTATTATTAGTTGACAAAGTATATTATTTATAATAAAATATGGAAAATTGACTTTATAAAATAGTTGCAAATAGTACTACATATAATATAAAGGTTAAATATTTTTAACGAATGGTTTAAATTCACATAAAACACTTAGAGTAAGGGTTTTTTTAAAGACCATATTTAGTCTTCTTAATATAAACCGTTTTAACATATTGATATATATACGTCATTTTTTAAAAAGCTTAAAACTATTTTCATGCACGTTGTCGGTTTTTGAAATCCGTTTCAAATTGATATTTAATCAAATTAAATGGGAAAGTTAATCTTTTCTTCTGAATTGCAGTAACTATTTAACTTTACATGAGATAAAAATAATAATCGTTATTTGTTACAAGTGGCTAGAATTCCGCTAAAATCAATTAAATAACTTCAATTTGAAGATGTTTATAGGTTAAAGGTGGATGTGAACGGAAACAAAGTAGTTTAGTAACAATTTATTTGATCGCCTCTGTGGTCTAGTTGTCAGAATTCCTGTTACAGATCCAGAGGCCTTAGGTTCAAGCACTGGCTTTTCCAGATTTTCTCTGACTTAATGGGTCTGGAACGGAGTAAATTCAGCCTCGCGAGAACAAATGAGTAGCTACAGTAGCCCCATGACTTCTTTGGTGCTGACTGACAACTCGCAGCTCACAGCTGACTTCTGACCGTCAACATTTAGGTATAATACCTAAATTATTATGTAGGCCTACGATTATAGCCTAAATGGTACTAAGGAGCGGGGGTGGGGATGGGGAGGGGGGGGGGAATGATGTGTCAAACGGTGTTTTTTCCACTTTGAAAACACGTTTATAAACTTCGTTCACCAAGATTTTGTATTTTTACTTTAACTCTATAAGTTAGTGTTCCTATTTAAGATCTTATAATGTTGTTATTTAAGGTGAGGTGGAAGTGGACGCGAGAAAAGGCATTTTTTCTTGTTGCAGTTTTTATAGAAAAAAAACTTTTTTTCTCAAAATAAATAAAATATTGTTTCAATAGAAACAGAGTTAAATTTTCATGAGCATAGCAGCGTTAGACGAATTTTTAAATGAAGAGAAAAAAGTTATAATTAAATTCCAGGACACTCTTGATAGTTATTCAACAACTGTTGAGGTCACCACGTGAAGAAAATTAAACTCTGTTTGTACTGGAGAAATTAATCACAACTTGTGAATGTAGGGAATGCCAGGCCTCCACCGTGGTTCGGATTCCACGTTAAACTGAAAAGCCTCCATTTCATCTCACAATCACCCTACCATTACACATTAGCGTAAGTGCGTATAACCCGAACGGGTAGTAGGACGCGGTGCTAATAATAATAATACTGGAGAAATATTTGATTTATTTTGACCAAAAAAAGTTTAGCTATGATAAATACCAAAATACTGCCCTTAACTCGCGTCCACTACATCCCCCATCTTAAAGCATCAAAATATGATGTTGGAGATGGAAGGGGTAGATTGTTGTTCAACAGCTTCTCTCCAATCGAAAGCTGGTACATTTCCTCAATCAGCCTCCTAATTCTGCTTCAAATAGTTTGTCGCTAACCAGTCGTTAACCACTACTGGCTCTAGATAGTGTGATTAAAAAAAATAATTTCTTGTTTGATGTGTTCTACTAAGTGCCTGATCTTCCCCCTCTCCCACCTAACTTGTTTTTTCCTCGTGTCCATTCACGTAGCCATCTGATGCCGGTACCAGTTTAAAAGAGGTCTTAAGCCTTCAGACTACTTAAGGAGATATTATCATAAAAGAGACTTTTGAAACATTCCAAAAAGGAACAGGGCGAGAGGAGCAAAGAAGAAATCCTTGTAAAGGAAAAGTCGAGGACGTAATAGGCTACGACCTCTAGTAAAGAAGTGTTCCTTAAAAAAAAAACATGCGGAGGCGTGTACTTTTGTGGAACAGTGATCTATATCCTCGAAACATATAGGTCAAGGTATATAATTTGAATTATTAGTACATGACTTACAAAATTTCTTAATTTTGGGCAGGACACTTAATACTACATACAATCCCAGCTAAAAGGACGCGTTTAAGAAGAAACATTTTATTTTCACATATTTTAATGTTATTTTTAATTAATCGAAGAAAGGTGTTATAGCTTAGCCAGGCGCATTACTATAGTTACTATAATATAATCATCATCATCATTGTGAAACTGACTGTAGACAGGTATAAATGAAACTGTACCCTCCTCTGATCGTGTTCCTTCAGTCTTGCACAGTATATCCTTCTTCTCTTTAAGTCTTTTAACATTCCGAATTTTCTTCTTCCTCTTACACTCTTCCCATCAATCTTTCCCTATATAATCGTCTTGTGTAATCAACGTAGCATCATTTTATTTATTATATAATCTTAAAATGCATCACTCCAGTATTTAATATAGTACAACTTTACTGAGTTATAAAAAAATATACATTGGATAACATAATTCTCATTATTTTCTTTAAATTTTAATCAAATGCACCCGCCTCGGTGGCGTAGTTGGCTAACGCGCTTGTCGTGTTGAGCTCGACTGATGAGGACGGGAGATCGAGGTTCGAATCTTGGTCGGGTGAACTGGGGGTGGTTTTTCCTAAATGGTTTTCCACTCTCCCTCCACGCAAATGCGGGTTCACTTCCTCTAATTCAACCTTCCCAATTCCTAATCTATTAGCGTAATTAGTACTAAAGCGTATAACCCGAACGGGTAGTAAGACGCGGTGCTAAATATAATAATAAAATGCATTTATATCATTTTACTTGTAGGTAATAAATACTATTCTTAACCCTTTTAGCTAGTACATTCTCTATTCAAATTTTAAATATCAAAAATGTTTTTAATAATATAACAAAAATAATCCCTTGGCGTTGAAACAGTTTCTTACCAGGGGTATAAAATCTTGAATAATTAGATTAGCACCATCACAAATAAGTTTATTCTTTAGGCACTGTAAGGAATCGAAACATTTGTGTTCTTTCATTTATATATGAGAACTACCACGATTTTGCTTGCATTAATGTTTCTTAAATTCAGTTATATGCACTAATAAACAAAGTGATAGACTATCTGTCAAAAGTTACTAAAAATAGAACATCTGTTATATAGGTAAATATGCTTATGCTATGTCTTCTTTTAAATACAATAAACGTGATTTTATTCACTTGTTGTTAATGTTGTCTTCCTCCAAATGTGATTATTCTTTACATACGAACCTTACATAGTTACTAAAATAATAATCCAAACTGCATTTTCAGAACCGTCACAAAAACCTCTTTCTAATCAATTTAATGAACTTTTAAGGGGTTGTTTTTATAAAAAATATATATATTTAAATTATTCACTAAGTTTTCATAAAAAAAAGTTTGGATATCTATATTTACTTTAGATATATTGGATTAATTAATTAATCAATTTACATTGTCAGACCCCCTTCAGGGACCGAATGGCATAAGGCGTCACTCTCGTATTAGACTGGCCTGCGTATGACGGGAATATCGGGGTTAGAATCTCAGTCGGGTCAACTGAACGTGGTTTTCCCTAAATGGTTTCCCCACTCTCTTTCCACGCAAATCTAGGTAGATTACTTCTAAAATGCTTCCTTCCTCATTCCAATCCCATTAGAGTAATTATCATTTACGCCTACAGCCTGAATAGGTAGTAAGATGCGATGATGATGATAATAATAATAATAACTACAACAATAACTCTTTGCGAGTATTTATATTTATACAAGAGACTAGGGCCTATATTAACGTTGCTCAATCTGGATAAGATAATTTTTTTTGTAACTATCCAAAATACAATTAAATGGGGATGGGGATGGGTCTTTTTTTTGCTCTATTCTTCTGTTTATGAAAAATATTGGCTAATATACATGTTACAAAGTTGTAAGCATAATTTGGTTTTGTGATAACTTGCATCGCTAGTTTTTTCATATATTTCAAGATAAGATATCATTAGTTGGAAATTGTGGGGCAATCATTATATGTACAGTCCGATTTTCATAGGTGGGGCCCTGCAGAAAACGCAAAAAAAAATCTTGTCACCAAAATTAGTAACATTTTACTGTTTTATTAATGCTAATTTGTATGATTACTATCTATCCTATCGGACAGCTGCAGATCATATAATTTGACGTATGAATACGTAAAAGTAGATCGAGTAGTTTTTCTAGCTATCAGATAAGGCCCTTTATATTGAAAATTGGACTGTATGCATACATAGACCAAGAAGGAAACCATGGATATAAAAATTGATTTATTTTAACTCCGTGTCTGCGTATAACCCGAACGGGTAGTAAGACGCGGTGCTAATAATAATAATAATAATAATAATAAATAATAATAATAATAATAATAATAATAAACTTCGTGCCAAATATCATTCCGCCAGAATTGCTGGTGTCTTCCTGGTAAACAAATTTCAAACAATCGTTTAATGTGTCAAATTCTCCTCCCATCCCATTAGGTGACTTTTGGAGGGGTTAAGGGAGGAGCAGAGGCGAAGTACACATTATTAATCGGCTGACAGATTTCCTTTTTAGCGATGAAACATGTAATTTACATTGTAACCTCAATGCCTTGCAAAGGTCTACGATCATTTGCTAACGACCTTTTGGTATGGAGGCGTTCATTGGCGCAACGTTCTGACTCAACATAATCTTTTTTGTTATTTCCGTGTATCGTAGTTGAAAAACTATTTTTCCCCCAAACTCCTTTGTAATTACATTTATAATATAGTAATGTCTTTCATTCATGGAAACCATACACTTTTTATTCATTATTACCGTACGAGTATCACAATATAACAAATTTGTATTTATCTGAAAACCAGTATAGGTCAAAGCTCTTAAAAAATGAAGATACATTGTGTGTTTTTTTCGTAACTATTGCTTTAAAGTTGTTTCGTACTGAGCAGATTTAGAGTGGACGCTGTGGGGTTGTATTCCAAGTCACACATTCTCGAAACTCCCTTCTTCCAATCTATTTGAATCTGCGCGCTACTGCCCCTTGCCATAATAGCTTGGTAAGGAGTAATTTGACCTGCTGGGCTGCTTGTTTATCTCCTTCAAATACTTTGCCTCATTCTATTATAAATATAAGCAATTATTACGCTTTCACTACATTGTTTTTTTTTTTTTTACATATATAAGCGAGATTAAAAATAGGTTTCATATTTTAAACATAAATATCCTTCTGAGGAATATTTAATCTATAATTTTTTCTATACAAGCCCTTTTCATGAAAAACTTAATTAGTATAAATTTTACAGTTAAAAATCTTAATCAAAAAACTATCAGAAAACACAACTTATATGTTTATGACGTATTTCCATTTTCTTTAATCACTAAGCATATGCTTCTCGTCTCGCTGGTATAACTGAAAAGCTCTCTTAGTACTAAGTAAACGTGAATTCTATTAAGATTGGGAACCCTATTTTGACTTGACCTATATTATATTCAGTTTCTCTTTTAAGGGCGCTTGCATTACATATTGATATGCATAAAGTTTCAGAACATGCATAAGGTTGTAGGCCTATTATTTTACAGCTACTAAAAGAAATACGTATTATCTTACTCCAAGTTTCCTGAAAAAACTTTATTTTAAACTAAGTCATATTTATGTTTTATGTATCAGGATGGTAATCAATCTTTTATTTAATATATTTTCTCTTTCATTCAATCTTTTCATAAAAAAAGTCAATATTCTTTTAGCATCTTCTTATCTCCACCTTTGTCTCCTTCTAACATAGATCAAAATGTTGACATTTGCATTTGTGTCTGAAATTATGACTTAGCTCAGCGTTATTCTGCTCTAAAGCTCGTTGAAATTCAAGTTGTTCCACTGCCAGATAACAGATTAAGCCGCCATATCGCTTTCTGGCAACGCGTCTCACCCCTCTCTCAGAATGATTCCGCGCCGCAAGGGTGCCATTACATTATTATTATTATTATTATTATTATTATTATTAGCACCGCGTCTTACTACCCGTTCGGGTTAAACGCACTTACGCTAATGTGTAATGGTAGGGTGATTGTGAGATGAAATGAAGGACCTACAGTTTAACGTGGAATCCGAACCACGGTGGAGGCCTGGCATTCCCCACATTCACAAGATGTCTTGTCAGAGGTGAAGGAAGGGTTTGGTAATCAGATAAATCTATGCCGGGACCGAGGATTGAACCCCGGCCGCCAGCATAGAAGTCTGACACCTTACCCCTAGACCACCAGGTCACCGCGTTGGGTGCCATTACACAAGAAACTATATCTTGGCTATCACGTGGGAAATAACAGAATGTCAATTAGTACAATGGTCTGACCTCACATTAATTAAAAAGAATGCATTTAATTGAGAAAGTTGCTTCTATGTCCCTACTGTACAGTCCAATTTTCATAGGAAATAGAAAATACAATTTTATTTTGCGGCCAAACTTAATAACGTTTTCCTATTGCTATTTTATACGTTTTGTTAATATACGTACATCTTGTGAATGTGGGGAATGCCAGGCCTCCACCGTGGTTCGGATTCCACGTTAAACTGTAGGTCCTTCATTTCATCTCACAATCACCCTACCATTACACATTAGCGTAAGTGCGTATAACCCGAATGGGTAGTAAGACGCGGTGCTAATAATAATAATTAATATACGTATATTAAAAGTGAAAGCTACATATCACTTGAATTGATGTATGAATGCAAAAAAGAAGATTTAGTGACTTTTCTAGATGTCAGATGAACTCTTTGTATGAAAATTGAACTGTACTTACAGTCTCATTATCTAAGCATTAACGTTAAAAAAAATATTAGAGTTTTCATACATTTCCTCAATATAAAATAGTACCATTGAAACTTTAATTTGCAGAACCATAAATAAATACTTCTTTCTCTTTTAAAAAAAAATGTTATTCCAAAGTTGTTTCCTGAATTAAAGTATTGTGATTCTTTCTTTTTTCAGGTTGGTATTTGAACAGACTTCATATCTCTTTTCATTCGTCTGTTTGCTGTTATTTTGGTAAGTTAATAGTGGAACTTTTGTAGAGAGCTTAAATCAACTTTTTGAGGGGTCAAATGTGAAAGAGTCAAAGGTAATTTTACATGTTTTATTTTGACTCCGGAGGCCAAAGTTTGATATATGATTATGTGCACTGAAGGGTTCCCCTTCTACTCCCTTCACAAACATTGTAGTTCTTACATCCTCTTTCCAAATGAGTATTGGTGCATTTATATAAGAGCGCGCCCTACCCCGAATAACGCCTAACTTAAGTAAGTAATATGGCTCAAACAAGAAGTTGCATTGGGGTGCGTTTTTTTTAAAATTCTACTTTAGAAAATAATGAAACTGATGGAGACCATTTAATTTTAAACCATTTTACCAATACAAAATTGAAATATAAAAATACATTTATAGCGCTAGAAAACAATATGATGGTTTTTATGCGTACAACCTGAATAGATAGTAAGCCGTGATGCTAAAAAGAAGTTTTTATTCGATAGTAGGGTATTTAATGGTTTTGTTGTTGTTCATGCAGACAGAGAGGTCATATTTAAAGGAAGTGAACTCGTATTTGTGTGAAAGAAGAGTGGGAAACTATTTAGTCTGTCAAACTGCCCATCGGCTATCGTCAGTATTTAGTTGCCTACACATTAATATCTACATGACTACGTCCGGAATAGATCTCTCACAATAATTGAGAGGTTCCAGGTGCGAATAACTCACCCGAGTTTGTTACAAAACTCAATCTAAAATTCCCTTATTTTTACAGTCTTTCCAGACATTTAAAATACATCCCCGGCTTAACCTATTTAACTTTGTTTTTGGTCGGTGAATGACAAATGTGTTCATTTATTGCATTGATCACGTATTTTCGAAAACAATCTTAGAGGCTACTAAATATAAAAATCATAAGTTATTTTCCAGTATTAATTAATGTTTTAGATGTTATCTGTGTTTATTTGTAAATATTTTATAACACAAACAGTGTACAACCATCTCATGTTAGACTAAACACACAAAGGCAACACATTTTGCTAACTTTGAGAAACCAAATCCCTCACTTTTCTTTAAACGTTTAAGTGCAGAATTAGTCAGGTATTTAAATTCCTTGACATTTCCTTTTTTATATTATTAAATTTCTTGATATTTCATTGTTTTTCCTTTATATCAAAGACTAACCCGACTTCTCCATGTTTTCCCTATTCCCCTCTCTAAAGCAACCATGTCATTGCAACTGGAGAGCTAAGGTGCAACAAAACCACACTTTTCTCTTGGTATCCAACGCGAAGGTCATCGACCTCTTTGTTTCTGTCAGTACATGTCTCTTTATTGGTTCTGTGGCCATGTCCTTCCGTCCGTCATCATCTCCCGATGATGTCCTTGGCCGAGATACGAGGTAATGACCGCTTCAGGATACAAGGGATTGTGACGAAGACACACATTCCTTAGATACAAGTCGACAATCTTAACGACAAATACCACTGCTGTTGGTTGGTAGAAGATTCCCCCGAATAAACCTCTTGAGCACATACATTCTTTAGGCACAAATCATCCGTCGAGGAATTTTTCCGCTCCTCCTGAAACGTTTCACCCCTCCCGTTGCCTTATTCATTATTCCAGAGATATATCGCTTGAATATTTTTGTTTTACTCAAACTTGTGTCAATCGAGATTGATGCAGCAATTCAGCAACTAGTAATTACGTGGGTACCCACCCAAAATTTGTTAAATGATTACACATGGTCAATTGCGCCCGCACAAATAAAAACAAAATCGTTGCCTATCGCCCAGATACTAAGTATTTTATTTTTGTTGTTTTGAATCAATAGAATAATGGCGCTTTGACACGGGAATTGAACCCGGGACCTTTGGTTTAGCGTGCCAATGCTCTAACGTTGAGCTATCCAAGGATCGTCCGTGCTCAGGGTCATTCTTCCCTCATATTTTAAGGCAGAATCTGTGAAGGACGTGTGGATATAATCGGCTACTAAGAGCTATCAGTGATATCACAACCACCGGTGACTCGGTTGTGGTTTTATGCTGTCATTAGTACAATTACATTGTACTTTTCCAAACGAATCAAATATGGAAGGAAGCAACTCTATACAATTAATTATATATTAAAGGCGAATATTGGGAGATGACTGATTATATAAATACACCTTTCATATATGTTTAATTGTATAGAGTTGCTTTCTTCTATATTTGATGTAAACTAAATATGTTTTTTTAATAATTTTTTTAATTGGGAATCATGCTAAAAATAAATCTTTTAAGTATAAGGAAATGCTTCTAATAACCATGTAAACCTTAATTAAATAGCTTTCAGAGACAAACAATGCTGCTATATTTTCTACACACTCCACTCGCTCCAATTTCTTACGAAGTTTCTGCCTCTAACCCCCTACCCCTACCACCCACGGCACGCCTAACACAAACCCAAATAAAAAAAAAGCATGCTTCACGATTGGATTTTTTTTTAACTTACATTTATTAAATATAATTGTTTTAATATTAAAATTACTCTGAACATTTAGAAAAAATAATACATTTATCAGATGTTGCTGAATACAGTGGAAAAGAGTGTCTCTATTTTAATGATAAATTTTGCATGTCGTTGTTGGTGGGGATTAGATTTCAATGATTTAGGGAGGGCGTTCACATATTTCATGCCGCAGTCATGATTTTATAAGCGTGCCCTTCTTCTGTAGGTTCTCTATACTTGATTAACAATAGAACGAACCTTATCTAACGGCTATGATGCCACATGTGAATATTTATTCAAGTAGTCTTCTTTTGAATTTGAAGAAAACCACACATCATGGTGTCTTCTTTCAAATTGGATCTTTCTCACTCTGAACATATTTTGGTTGAAATATTAAAATTTTTAAATTAAATTTATCCTTTAAATATTATTAATGCAAGCTATTTTTCTTGGCTTTCTAGCAATAACCATTTCTTAAGCGCTAGAAAATCCGGTTTAAAGCATATCCTAGATTAGAAGCAGTGATAAGGTGAGCTCTATCTTATGGCGGGGATGTAAGGGACGCGAGAAAAGGCGTGTTTTTGAAGGTCTTTTTTTGGCAAAACTTATTTTGTGTCAAAATAAAAAAAAATCTCCAAGAGAAACATAGAGTTTAATTTTCTTCACATGGTCATATCAACAGTTCTTGAATGTCTATCAAGGTGTCCTTGAATTTAATGACACCTTTTTCTCTTAGTTCAAAAAGTTTCTCATCTAATGCAGCTATACTTAAAATAAGATATTCAACAACTTTTGATTCCACCATAAAATAAAATTAATCTCGTGTCTATACTGGAGCAATATTTTATTTAATTTGATAAAAAAACAGTTTCGCTATAAAAACGGCAAAAACACTGCCCTAAACTCACTTTTCCTACACCTCCAGCTTAAAGGCTTGCAAGTCTCAGCTCCGTATTGCCCATGTGAGTGAGCTCTATTGAAAGACCGCAATAAAAAAATACCTTGGCCGCTGACATTGGGGGCCTCATATACTTGGGATTATTCCTCAAGGTCCCGGCTCAACCCCCCCGCTTTACCTTTGTAGGAGAATGTTTCTAGGGACGGGAGTGACGTCATGCCATGTGTTTTGGGTGAATAGCCTCTTTGAAGGTCCGAGGATTGCTATACATCAGTGATCTACGTCAGAAGACGGCCAGCCACCTCCGCTACTGTGATGATCCCCTGGTGGCGGTAGTAAACTTAGCCAACATAAATATACACGCGTAACTACCCACCTACCTACCCCCTCACGACTTCTACATGCGGTACACTCTGAGGCAGAGAAGTACTCTCTGTACAACTGCAGAAAATACAAACACATTTAAACCATAGCTCCTTTATGACAAGCTCAACTTTTTTGTTTTAATCTTTAAAATTAACTAAATCAACAGTAATCACATGTTTTGTATTGTTTGTCGGCAGATATGCATCAAATATAACATTTTACTAGGAAAAAAAATTAACAAAATCTCAATGTCAGAAATGTAATCTAGAGTGTAATTCTAAAAGGCTCAATTAAATGTGAATATAATATACTTTTGTCCACTTAATCGGTGATTTTATTTTACTTTGGATACACACGTTGGTCTAAAAACAAGCCCAGAACCGAAACCTGGTCACGTGACGATCTCCCATTCACAAGATTTCCGCCTCATTGGCGCGAGCTGTTCTGCGCATCTCTACTCCGTCTGCTCTTCCTGAGATCTTCGGCAGGGGAGACCCAATCATATCCCAATACCAACCATCTCAAATCAGTGCGCATGCGCTGTAGAGCTAGAAGCAAGCAGACAACTTCTTTGGCTGTTGTGAAAAATAACCCGTTAATGGAAAGCGTGTTTATCGATGTATTGGATTGTGCCACGATACAGCATTATAATTTGAAAACACCCATCGGGACATTGATCTAAAATATATGTTTATACACTGGAAATTAAAATATTGTGATAATCAGCTGTTTTATGTTTGCGTTGCAATGCATCATGGATCAACACACAGTGTGTGAACTGCTGCGTGACTCAAGCAGATTCTGCTGTATATTTTCGACAAACATTATTATTATTATTATTATTATTATTATTAGCACCACGTCTTACTACCCATCCGGGTTATACGCACTTACGCTAATGTGTAATGGTAGGGTGATTGTGAGATGAAATGGAGGACCTACAGTTTAACATGGAATCCGAACCACGGTGGAGGCCTGGCGTTCCCCACATTCACAAACATGTTAATTAAGTTTTACTCTTTGATCTGCAATTTAAGAATGCTTATTTAAAACCATGTTTATGCAATATTATTTGCCTTCTGAAATACTTTTTAGGGTTATATTTTCTTCCTAAAACTTGTTTCACTAATTTTTAGTTAGCCTATAAATACTTTATGTTTCGCCTCTACAAAAAAGGAATTATTTTTGTACCGCGTCTTATTGCCCGTTTGGGTTGTATACATAGACCTACATTACTATTACACTAAGGGAATAGGGATGAGTATTAAGTAAGGTAGGATTTAGAGATTTACCCACACTTGCGTGGAGAGAGAGCTGGAAAAGTTTAGAAAAAAATCCTTACAATATCCAATCGGGATTCGAACCTCTATCTTCCCGTCACCTGCATTCTAGTACAACACGAGAGTGACGCATTAGTCCATGTGACCACCGATGCGGATTAGGAAGGCTTCATCGCCCATTTAAAATGATCTTTTATTCAAAATACAAACGATTTTTTTTTTCACCAAGACAAAATAATCTCAATAAAAATAATGTTTTCTATTTAAAATGAACGAAACTGTCGTCAGATTCAAGGTCAATTCAGAATGAATTACAAGTGTCATTAAATTCAGGGTCGATTAAATAAAAGGAATGAAAATACCATAAAATGAACTTGCCAATTCATGTTAAAATAAACTTTTTTTTAGTCCTTGAAATATAAAAATTTGTCTTGAAAGGCCCTATATCACGGCAGGCTAAAAATAATGTTATGGCAGGTATAAAACTGCTTCCTCCTCTGTACTGCAAGGGAAGTGAGTTATACCTCGGTAGATTTTCGACCGACTATTTTTAGCCGTGTTGGCACCACAAACCAGCCGCTCTTTTTACGTTTGGCTCATGTAAACTTTGTGAATCATGCATGGATATTTAATTATTTATACTTAAAGTTTCTTCGATGATAAAATAATTGTGTTCCTGATCTCTTTGATCATAGGGTGGCATAAGTTGACATGTATTTTTTAAACAAACGCTACGCTTGGAAGGTTGACATAACAATAGGCCTATACTTGAACCGTCCTCTTGAAATAACCTTTTAGAGAATAACTGGTAACTGACAAAACTAGCAAGGGTGACAAAATCTGTTCTCATGTATCCATTCGCTAAACTATATAATCTGCCAGATCAAATATTGATTTGTGGTCACTAATGTTCTTTAGCCCTTTACTGTATTTTACAATTTCTCAACATATTCACAGATTTAAGGCCGAATTATTTTGATTATTTTATTTTATTTGTGGGGGGGGGACCCTAATTTTTTTTATAAAATTAGCGTTTCGTAGTTCCAAAAAACATTTTAAGGACTTTTTATACAATATTTGTACTGTAACATGAATAACGTTCACATATTTATTGAAGTTTTAGGGCTTTGTCAGAAAAACTTCAATCATAATGCTAAAGTAGTTGATATAACCATGAAAATATAGTGGAATATTTCCAACGATATTTGCTGTAGAAACCAAAATTGTAAGTTTCACAAAGCCCAGCTATTTTCCAACAAAACATAAAATAGATGTTGACGTTAAAACTAGCTCACAAGTGGGGGTTGCAGCCTTAAAATGTTATTTAAACAATATTAAGGTCAAATCCAAGGGCAAATGAATTTTTTATTTTATTTTTTTGAAATTGTGACGTTAAAAGGATGATGCTTATTTTTACCAACTTAGAAATATACGATGTTTTTGAGATTTGATCTTTTTTTTTTCTTATTACCTTGAGAAAAATTAGTGCACTTCTGAGAAGTTTGTCCCTTTACATTTTACGACCCCATACATAAATTATTTTAATCGGCTTTGGGGGGTTAACAAAATGTAATGAAGGAGTTCAAGTTATTGTGATTCAGTGCAATTTCGTGCAATACATATTTCTTGGAACTCGTTGACTTAGTGGGAGATAAAATAATATATGAGCATATGATTTATTGGCAATATATGTCGGGCGTTAGTTTAGTTTAATCTTTATGAAAAAGTCACTCAAATATTAAACAATATACTATGTTTTACTGTTTCTCAATCCACTTTGGAATATCACACGTCCGGTCTATCCGCATATTCACGCTGCTATAGGGGTAGGTTTTAGGAGTGTAGAATTAAGAGGAATGGTATCCCCATTTGCAAGTAGGGGGACTGGAAAATCATTTAGGTAAAACGACACTTCAGTACAGCCAGCAGGGACTCTAACCTTGATTTCCTAGTCAGTGGAAAACCAGAAAAGTCGAGACACGCCTTTTTCCACGTTTCAAGTGGTGCCAAACTATTTATAACTCACTCGCTATCAACAATCATCAAGATGCCGTCACAATCGGCTAAGGGGTGTAGGTAAATGAGACTCAAGAGAATACCCAAGTTATTATAACAAACATAATGCGATTAAGTGTATTACTGAATGATCATCATTTGGGGCTTTCATGGATTTTTCCCATGCAAGTCAAAAAATTTCCTTTTTTTCGGCTAAAAATATCAATTTTACTACAGTTGATTTTACTTTTCAAAGAAACTTTGTGGGCCGCAACAACAAGGTATTGTGGGCCCCTAGTTGGAAACCCTTGATCTAAGGCGTCACTCTCGCAATTTACTAAACTGCAAATGATGGAGAGATTGGGGTTTGTATCCCATTAGGGTGTAATGAGGGTGGTTTTTCCCTAAAGAGTTTTCCACTTACACGCCATGCAAGTGTGTGTACACTTCCTCTTATATTTTACCTTTATCATCCTTAACTCATTAATTTAGTTGATACACAGGTGTATAGCCCGAACGGGTAGTAAGACGCAATGCTACAAAAAATCGTTTATAGGCATTATATTAAATTTAAGGTCATTCGACTATCAAAACTTTACTGCACAACTTTAACAAGTGTCTAATTATGAGCTATAATTAGTGATTCAATTAGTTAAAATCATTTTAGTATATATTAATACATTTTAATATAATAATATATCCAAAATAATCATATTTATATTAATAATAATATTAATATAAATATTTCATTGTGGACACCTCATATGAATTCTAGTTAAACACTAAATTTCAACCCATACATTTGCATTACCGTAGCTTAACAATGGTATACAAAAAGCATAAAATATCAAGTTTGACCCCTTATAACTCATAAACTGTAATGATTTGAAATCATTGAAATACTAATTATAGCTTATAGTTAGTTATACGATTATTAAAATTGTACAGAACATTTCTGATGTTCGAATTACCTTAATAGACATAGTTAAAAACCCAGGTTTAAAAGTAGTGTATTTGTTCCTCTAAATTTCTCTCTTATCGACGGAGTCTAGATTTGATGTTGCAATAAAAGATTAAACTCACGGCAGGTCGGTCAAGGCGCCTATGACCCTTTCTTTTGACCTTTAAACTGTTTGAAAGCTAGAGGAGGGGGAGTAGGGTTGTACAAGGACTTTGCCCTCCAATAATATTTAACAAAATTAATTTATTTATTATTAATATTTTAACTTTCACTGGTCATTTTACTTTCATTCAATAAGATAGTACTGTTGTGTGGAAATGATTTATTTCTTCCGTTTTTATTATTAACACGTTAAATACAAGGGATCCTCATGACGTAATATAAGTGAGTGTAGATAGGCCAAGGTAGCTAAGAATTCACCAGCGTTCCCTGTAAATAAAAATTGTAGATGTCTAATGTTTTGTAAACATAATCCACTAAGGTACTTATCTCGGCCAGGGTTCGAACTCGGATTTGGATCCGGTGGATTATAGTCATACACACTTCACACCGCCCCCCCCTCCCCCCCCACCATATCCCGCCTTCCATCCCTCACAGCACACCTAGAACTCGCAGGATCCATTCACTCCTACAGGATACAGGTTTAAGTGATTATTTTTGGGTACAGTTACAAATGTAGGCCCACACTCGAAACAATTTAACTTGAAATAGGTTCATATTTTTCTATTTAATCCAAGTACGTTGTAAATTACTCGCCTCAAGGTTGGATGTTGATTCCAAATTGTGTCCTAAAGATTGAAAGTTCATAAGCTTACGTTTGTGTTAAAAAGTTAATGCTGCCATCTTAAATTGATGTATCATTATTACCAGCTTTCCCTTAGCCAGGGTCTGGCAACGACCCAAACCCCTTCTAATAAAACAACACCCCAAACGAGCTTACTCAGACTGCACCTAACAAACAAAACTTATAATAAATACAACGGTTCTTTTTATTGTTGAAGTGATTGTTTGTAAATTGTCTGGCTGTAAACAATTTCAAATAAGTTCGCTTTTAGTGGTAGGGAAACTTGCCCTACAGCGTGCCTTTACAACGTACGAGTTGAAAGTGAGTTGTTAAAAAATTGCCTATCTTGGAAATGTTATAATCACCGAGGACTGCAACTAGCGATCTTCAGTGCCCGAGGACTAAGCCTGGCTCAATAAGCGCGGCGTAACTCCAGTTGTATCCTTGTCTTTGGCCTACAGTAGCTCCATGGCTTCTTTGGTGCTGACTGACAGCTCACAGCTGACTTCTGACAGTCGACATTTAGGTATATACCTAAATTTTGACCGTCAGAAGTGATAGCTGCTAAACACATGCTTTTACAGATCATATGGTTCGGCGTAGGGATACATAATTTGGTCTGGTAACATTTCGAAGCTTTTAGCTGTCGGCTGTGAGCTGTCAGTCAGCACCAAAGAAGCCATGGGGCTACTGTAGGGGCTTTGTTTTTAGTGCTGGTAGCTTAGCTTAAGTTAGTTTTTGAGTCGTGAGTTGTTTAAAATGTAAAGTACAATACCGCATTAAAACTATACACATTTTATTTGGGGTAGGGGTGTGGCTTCTATAGCGTTCTAGTTCGTTTTTTCAGTATTACAAAGTCTCCTCTTCTAGGGCCCTTGCTTTAAGCTCTAAAATCATTTGGCGCCATGAACTGTCAAAAGGCACTCTTTAGAAAAAATGGAGGTTGAACAAACGACTCTATTCACTGGTGTCCATAGAATCGGATCTCAATACACATCCTATAAGAGGTCTCCCAACTTCAAATCAAAACCTTTTAGTCTACTCTCGACGGAAATGTCAGACATTTTTGTCACTGAACGTTTGACTTTAGGGTGTTTTTCCTCACTCAGAGAGCCGGTCTTCAAACCGGGCTGGGAAAGTTACGTGATGTAAAAAAAACAACTAAAAAAACATACCTATAACTCTTATCTACTGTATTTTAACTGAGAATATTTGACGTGCCTTTTTTGATGTTATAAGAGTGCGCGTATCAATAATTTTTCACCCGTTCGGATTATAAGTAGTGTGAATTTTATTGTAGTTTTTGGGGTCATAGAATTGGCCAGTTAAATATTATTTTAGGACCTGTATCTCTAAATAAAACATTTTCGATAACATATTACATTATTAATTCATGTGTATCACAAACTGATACGTGATAGTTATCCATAAGATCAATCCTGATGGATGAATACAATTCATTTACTTGAAAAATTATAACTTATACACGGGAATTTAACCCGAGACCTTTTGGCTTTGCGCAACAATGCTCTACCACTAAGCCATTCTGGCTCGTCCCGTATCCAGGCAATCTTTCACTAGCATTGGAGCTCAAAGCCAGAGGCTCCGGGTTCGATTCACGTGTCCAGGTTGTCATTTTTCACTTATTTGAATAGGAAACTGTTTTTGAGGGGGGAATCTTGTTTTTAAGCTCATAGGCAAAATATCTTAAATTTTAGAGCGTATCATAACCATGAGTTAGCTGTCGATTAGGGATAAGCATGTGCAGGCTTATTCACTATTATATAAAATCGTTTAAATGGTATTGGCGACAGACAGCACATATAGACAGAATGATTGACATAAAATCGGCGTTTGAAATAAAAATGTTTGATCTAACATTCACACAATACCCGTTTTTTTGCTAGTATTTATAGCTCAGTTCTGCTTAGGATCGCAGGATGTTTCCTATGCTACTAATATAATAGAAAGCAGGGTGACAAAATTATAGCATAAATATTTAATAAAAAAATTGTCAACTGCAAATTAGAGCTTCTGTCTTATTGGTCTATTCGTAAATACACCTAAGTAGTGCTGGACCTGATTTTGATTTGGTGGGGCCAAGGTTCAATCATAAGCGATACCACTCGAGGTTATTTCTCTTCAACGTGGGGTTCCTTTTATCTAGACGAATTCTGGAGCAGTACCTAAGAGGGGAAAAGAAAGCAAGGTTTTTATTATGTGTATTTAACTTTGACGATTGAGTGAGGTCGTCAGTGACCAGTATTGTCCTAGGAAATACACAAAGAACGAGTGCTCAGGGATCCAGGAATGAGGTCAGCCGGTCTGGGGTTCGTATTCAGGTCAGCAGCGCTGTCTAGTATTGATCTAGCGCGTGCGGGGAGAACTGACAGACGACCTGCATCTTCTTTGACGACGCTACCGGCGCGAGGGTTGACAAGGTGACTAGCTGGGAGGGAGGGAGGGAGGCGTCTCCGACCTTTGGGTCCGTGTCCTGGAAACGGTGAAGGGGGGAGGGGGGGGGCGTGACGAGATGTAGGGCTCCTACAGAGAAGAGAGTGGAGAAACATTCCAAGCGTCGAATAAAGTTACAAAAATATTTCTTTGATCTCCTAGATACAGTTTTCTTGAAATTTGGGGCACACAAATAGAAGTAATGCAACTATATTCAAGCGAGGAACATTACACTTTCAATTGGCAATTTAATGAAACTTTTGCTTGTGTAAACAAAACATGGTCGAGTTTTTTTAATCAGTATCTAAACATACTTTAGTTGTATATTTAGCGTTCATTCTATAAATACAGCTTATTTTTCACACACGATACAAACTAATTAAAACCTAATAGATTACAACATTTTAGAAAACATTCTAAAAATAACCTATTTAAAGTAAGGAGCGTAATATTAATATAATATAAGACTTGGACTTCAGGTAATGTTTGTAAATTATCGAGTTGGAAAACAAATTTTAATGATAAAGATAATAAATCTAAAGAGAAATAGGTTATAAAAGGGTCTTGAACTGTGAAGTAACATACTATTATAAATTATAAATATAATTGAAAGGTTATAAACAAACTAATGGAATAAATATAAATTGATGTAAACATTATAAGTTTATAATGCACCTTAAATGTGAAATGACAAACATTGATAGAAATTATTAATAAATTGATAGGTTTAAGTATGTTAAAAAATGATTAATTGTATAGTATAAAATATTAAGTTGACATTTAATTTACAAAAGTGCCAATAGAACTTTATTTTCTTTAATTATATGAAAACACACATTAAAAGTTTTTGGTTAGTTAAAAAGTTTTAAATAAATTGGTGAATGTAGGTAGTTATATGTTATTATTTCAAATATTTGAGACCTAGAATGAGTTCAATTATTGCCCTTACCTCTTTGAACTAATCACATATATTTAAATTTACCAATTTATGTATAACCTTTTTCATTAACCTAACTATTAATATCTTTTCAAGTAATTTTTTTTTAAATTACTTCTATTATTACTGTTGTACATTACATGTAAAATTAGGTTTTATAATATAGGATATTAAATATTATTAATAAATCAATAAATTTCTTTCATTCTTTGTCATTTCACATTTCAGGCTTATTATAAACATTTTTCACATCAACTTATATGTAGAACTATACAATTTGTTTATAACCTTTCAATTATATTTATAATTTGTAATTACTGTTCATTACCCTTTTATAACCTGTCTATAAATTTATTATTATTATAATCTTTTTATAACCTAATAATTTACAAACATTATCTTAAAGTCCAAATCATTTCTTATATCTAATACATTACAACTAACTCCTAGCACAAATAATTAATACAATTAAACAATAATCAAATACTCAAGTATTTTTTAGCCCAGCCTGAGTTCGAACATTGGTCCTCTTGATTTGCGGTTTATCTACTTGGACTTGTGGCCATGGTGATAGGTACACATGCAATTTGTGTAATCAAACTAATAAACTAAACACTTTCGTCTTTTTGACACAAAAGATAATTTACCTAGTTTGTTTAATTCTTTCTTTATCGACACGCATATTTCTGCCAGCTCGGGATTTCTGTTTCTAATGCTAGTCTAAGGACAGGATGAGTAAGGTGTACTTTGAAGAAATACAATTTAATCTACCTTAAGAGGGGGTGGGGAAACCACATTGAAAGCTACGACGATGAAAACCACCCGCAGTACACCTGGTAGGGATTTGAGCCTTGAACTCCTCTTCAACTGCTAGACTAACGCCACCAGTGAAGGTGTAAGCGTGGTAATATAATAAGACATTATGACTTGAACTATCTATGTTCTACAAAAACAGCCTGGAAAACAAATATTTTCTTTCATCCCCTCTTTAGCGTTATTTGTGTTCTCAGCTATGATTATTGTCAAGTTTTTATTCGTGTGCCTTTATAACTTTTACAAAAACCTCGCCATGGTTAATGACACCTTCGTGCCGTCTCGCGTTCATTTGGGAACAGTGAATGACCTCTGGACATTTATTTGAACAATTTTTCCTTTGACCGACACGTGATCTTTGCGTTCAGCGATAATCCCCCCCCCCCCTCCCCTTTGCTCCTCTATACCTTCCACCTGAAGCTTTAGTTTCCCTCAATCCTAACACGCCATTTCATGTGTGCTCCAAAGAGAGGATATTAAACGCGATCAATAGCTGAAAGGTACGGGGGGTGTGGTGGGGAGTCTAATTTTTAACTCGAATTGAGTTAGTGCTGCCATCTGTTAGACAATCATGATAAGTTTTTAATGCACTTTAGATTATAGTTAAAATAGGCGTCTGTTATATTCATACTTTTACTGATTTTTTTATAAAGATAGTAAATCAGGTCTTAACAACTGTAGGTTTTCTTTAGAACTTGTTTGAATATAATTTTCATATTAATATCTCTTCCATATCGGTAACATAATCGTCTTGTATAATAATTAATACTGTATGTGATAATAATTCCTCAACCTCAAAAAAGAAATTATCTAAAATTATATTGAACTGTACAATTTATAACTAAAGGCATGAATGAAGCCGCAATGCAAAAAGAAATTCAATGACCTTCACTCAGAAGTAATAATATCGTAATCAGTATTTCAGTATTTGTGAGGTAGAATTTTGGTAGGAGAAATATGTTTAGAAAATACAAACACACTTTTTTGCGGACAAAATCGATAACATTTTATTATTTATATTACGTATTAATTATATATATATATATATATATATATATATATATATATATATATACATACATATACACATACAAACTAATACAATGTTATGTATATATATAAATATATATGTGTGGCCGCTGCATGACTTGACGTACAAATACGTGAAAGTATATCTAGTAATTTTTCTAGACCTGCTTCGGTGGTCGAATGGTCTAAGGCTTCGCTCTTGCAATAGACTGAACTGCCGATGATCGGGAAATCAGCCTTCGAATTTCGGTCAAGTTTACTGAGGGTGGGTTTATCCTAAATGGTTTTTCCAATATCCACCCGAATGCGGTTACACTTCCTCTAAATTCAACCCTTCTAATATATAACACTTTAGTGTAATTAGTATATAGACGTACAATCAGAATTGATAGTAAGACGAGGTGTTACCAAAAAGTAAACATTCGAGCTATACGCATACATTAATTACGCTAACGGAATAGGAAGACAGAGTTTGAAATTAAATGCACTAGCATTTTCTTGCAGGAAGAGTGAGAACCCATTTAGGGAAACCACCTTAAGTATATCCTAATGGGATTCGAAACCCGATCTCCCTGTCACATACAAATATATTATACCATGCATGCCTTACAGGTTATATAACCTTAGCTTGGACCATAATAATGTTACTATGTTTCCCTATTCTTTTTAAAACATTTTTATTTAGGGGAATACAAGTGGGCCTTTTCATTATAACGTTTGTTCATTTTAATATAACTTTGTTGATCGAAAAACATACATAATTTTAATTTATTAAAAATATAATTTATGATGTTTCAATATCCATATAATTCTAGTAATTTAAATTTTAAAATTTTGTTAGAAAAAAAGTAGGCTCTTTGTCTCTACTTTTTGTTAACTGAAAAATGTCTCTGATGGTGAAAAAACTAACAAAAGCTTGCAGTTTATCATAATTCTGAAAACAAAACGTATTGTGTTCTAGCATCAAAATACAACTGTAATGTTGCATGTTGAAATAGTCTCGTTAAAATGTTATAATAGTTTGCACTTACTAAATTTTACAACAAAAAATTTACTCGTGACTATACTTAGTTTTTACTTTCTCGTTATCTTACAGGTAAAGAAAGTATTGTGATCGTAAAAAAAAAAAATCGGATTCGAGATTTTGATGAATCTCGACGTTTCATGACCCCCCGAATCCGAAAAGGTGATTTTTGAATTTCCGTCTGTCTGTACCTCCAACTAGAGCCTAAACTATTTTACCGATTGGGCTAAAACTTGGTATCTAGGGTTTTCATAGGATTCCCCCGAGCGGTTTTTGGAATTGGATATCTCACCCTAAAATTAGTTTACTGAAGGGCAAAAAGATAAGTCGATTTTCTCAAAATCGGATCTAACGATTTTGATTAAATTTCATTTCTAAACATTTATAAATATTCCAAATAAAATGGTTACCCTCAATATTTCGGCAAAATGACTTTATAAGGGCTCCGGTCTGATGGGTAAATTCTATTTTTTTTTCATCATATCTCCGAAACTATTTGAGATATGAAATTGCTTATCATTGCAAACATGTAGATCTATTTATAATACAAATATTTTATTCGAAACATATTTTTATAAAACCAATAACTTTCATGCTATACGCAAATATATATATATATATATATATATATAACTTTTCGAACACTATAGGAAAAGTATTTAAACCGTAAAAAAATCTAGCTCGAAATGTTGATGGATGTCATCGTCTCATTACTCCCCTCCAACTCTTAAAAAGTTGTTTTTTGCATTGCTTTCTTTCTGTGTGTCTGTTTAACCCTATAATCAAAAGTAGATTAATAAAAAGCAAAAAGGTAACAAATAGATTTTTCCAAAATTGGCTCTAACGATTTTAATTAAAATTCGTATCTAGGCGTTGATTAAGATGATAAATAAACTGACTATTTTCATTTTCCCGTGAAAATGCCTCTTAGGACACTTTATAGAAGCGGAAATGTCCATATCTGCGTAACTATTTGAGATAATAAATAAATTATCATTGCAAAATTATAGTACTATTAAAAATTAAAAACTTTTATATGAAATATATTTTTATAAAACCAACAGTTTCTGAGATATTGGCAAATATATTAATACAATTTTGTAAGCTTTAGTTGTAAAGAGATACTACTTAAGTTTTAACGCAATAATTCTACAATGCCATAGAGTAATTAAATATAAGTAAGTCTCTAAAAGCTTATGCCTTAAACCTCTTAGGAGAAATGTTTGTACAACAATGATCTAGATCCATTTTAGACTAAATAGTCAATATTTACATTTTTATTGGTCAAAATTACTATAAATGAGCAATTTAATAGCAATGCAATGACCTGAAAATGTGCAACATCTAATAAAATGTCGAAAATTTCAACCGGAAGTTGAAATTTTAATATGAAGTGTTGACCCTTGTAGACCCAATATCGATCTTTTTTATTGGTCCAAACATAAAAATATAAAGTACAATTTAAAACTGGGACTCAAAAAAAGGTTTTACATAAGTAAAGTGCAATTTATGCTTGGGTTTGCTAATGTATATTATTTCGTTTCACATTTATTGTGAACTTTGAGTAAATATCTCAAATTTTAAACAATAGAGCGAGAAAGTCCACGCGTAGTTCCGTACCATTTATTTAAACACATATATAGGTCAATGTTTTCTCTAGAGCCAATTCATATTTAAATCCCGCTGCATGGTATTTGCCCTTTTTGCAATATGCGCTTTGCTCTGCATTATGGTAACAGCAGATATCGTAACTGGTATGGAACTCGTTGCTTGACACTTTTGTTTTTCCTTGCCTATATTTTCCTGTGTGTAGGCAATCCCGCTTAGCAGGCCACACCTAGTGGACGTTCTACAGACTAATTTAAATGGGACGCCTGTTATTTGAAAAAATGAAAATCATTTTACCACTACTGCGGAAGTAAAAAATTACAATTTAGGTTAAATAGTGCCTAGATACGAGCTCTAATCAAATTAGTTATAGTTTATTTTGAGAAGATCGATTTTTTTTACCTCCAGTAAACTATGTACTCTTAATCTAGGGCTAGATATTCTAATTGCCAAAACTCCTCGGTGGAAACTTATTAAAACCCTAGATACTAAGTTTTAGCCCGATCGGTAAACTTATTTCGGCTTTAAACGAAGATACAGACTCACAGATATACAGACATACGACATCGCAAAACACAAATTTTTCGGGTTCAATGGGTCACGAAGTGCCAAAATATTAATCAAAATCTTGAAATAATATATATATTTTTTACATAGTACTTTCTTTACCCAAGGGTCGTGAGTAAGTAATAATATTGCGAAATATATTAACATTCTTAATTCGTTTGGTTAATAATGTTAAGATAAATTATACAGTAACGCATGGAAGGTTAATTGAAAGCCTTTGATAAATCTTTAGATGCACTTTTTAATTAATAAATCAAATAAGACATATTTCTAGAATGCCAAATTCTAGTGACTTTCAACCAGTGTTGGTGGTCTAAATTGTGCTCTATAAAAATCAGGGTTTATAATTACTATTTGCAAGTCTAGCAAGCTTAATTTTATCTCCTAGTAACAATTTTTTTTGTTTACTTTATCATAGAGAAAAAGTATTGTAAATTGTAAAAATAAATCGCCCTTGAGATTATGATGTATATTGACGTTTTATGGGTCCCGAACTTAAACCAGTGAATCTTACTATTCTACCTGATCTCAACGTCCATCTACAGCTATAGCAGAAAAACAATTTTTATCAAAATGAATATATAAAGAGTGTTTCAAGTAATTATCAAAGTACTTTGTTTTCAGGAACAATATTTATGGGCAGTTTACTGATAATAGCTTTATAAAATTTTGTTTTGAACTTTAGTATACTTTATGAGAACTTATGTACGATTATGTACCATTTGTTTTACCAACTCACTCAACTCTGGGAGACTGTCGAGTAAAGGGGTTTTGCAGGTTTAGAAATACTTCCATTTTATCTTGATGAAGAATTTTGGGACACTAATTCTGGTGTACAAGGGAACGCAAGCAGTCCAAGTTTATCACCACAACAATAAAACGAATCCCTTTTTGCCTTCTGCCGAGGTTGGTTTCATTGCATTCTCTCTATAGGCCCTATATATTATATACTCCTGATTTACTCACTTTTTCTGCAGTTTGCCAATAACTTATTTTATTTTCTCTTATTTAGGTCTGATCATATTAAAATGAGACATATTAGGTATTTGCGAGGAATGGCTTTAGGAAAATACGATCCTCTAAGTCTTTGTTATTAGTAGGACTATGTTAATATGTAGCTGAAGAATATACCGCTATATTTTATGTATACAAAATTTGTTAAGTTTGTTTTTAGTTAATATATTTAACTTCGTGCTTTTTTCCTTCCTCTAATATCGTCACACGCCAGATTTTCATCAAGGCTGTGATTTTTCTTGGAAGTTATGATGACTAGGAGTTGATTTCTTCCGGGGTCAACTGTTTGCGGTAAAATAACAGGTCCTAACTATAAACATATAAGATAGAAACATAGTGAAATACTGTATTCATGTATAAATTTGCTTGACATAAGATATTTTTAAATAATCTATGTAAGGTCATGAATTGAGTTTTATAATTTTGTTATGTATCTCTCTCTTAAAATACGCACATCTTAGTAATTATTTCAGTTCCGACAAAGTTAGGTAAACGATTAAAACCTGTGAACCTGTAAGCTGAGTTTCGTTCGAGCTTAACTTTTAGTTTGATGGGGAAGAGGTTTAGCAATAGTTTTATATAATCTTTACGGAAGAATCCTCTTGCGACTCTGTTATCTTTTTATTTTTTAGCACCGTGTCTTACTACCCGTTAGGATTATGCGCTACCAGTTCTTTATATCTCAAGCTCCTCACCCTGTTTTCTTAAGTTACTTATCCTAAGACCACCTCTGAGAAACAATACCTACAATGAATCGTAAGAATAATTTGTCACCGGTGGATGACGAACCACGATCCTCAACTAATCTTGTTTATGTTAGAGTACCTTCAGCAAACTCTTTCAAACCAATAAAACTAAACTCAGGATCCACGATGACAGCTGGCCATGACTTGTGAAGGTCAAGCAAATCACGAGGCGATACGTCTGGCAGAACCCAGTTCACTCGCCTTGGATATAGTGTCAAGGCCTCTGTTTATACCTTAGGAGATAATATTCCAGAAATAAATGTAGGGAGACACTCGTGTTTGAAAAGTTTTTATTTTGTTAGTAAACCTCATACCGAAGACTTGTGTCTCAAGTTTTTACGTTATCGATGATCATTTCTCCACATTATTGTGTTCAAATTTGTGTTTTCTCCTACACTACACATCAGAATATCATGTATGATTCCAAATGATATAACATATTTGAAGCTTAAGTCGTGTCCATTATAACATTATACATACTTTTTTATTATGTGATGTCATAACCACTTTGCATGTGTGTAACTTTATCTGAAAGCACTAAAATACACTAAATCTTCTTTCATGTGTTATTTGTCGGTCATTTTCAACATGTGCTGTCGATTATTACAGATGAACGATTGGTCATTACTAGATTTTCTACATTTTTTTTTAATATCTTCTAAAAGTTTCCATTCTCGCCCTGTCCGTTTATTATTTCTTTGTCATTCATTTTCTGTGACATTTTGTTACCAAAAAGTAAAAACTTTCAGAAAAAACTCGAAAAGATAAAAAAAAATGTAAGCTCGCACAAATGAAAATAAAACATGGCGTAGGCTCTCCCGCAAGTGAATGTTGCGACGATGCACGGTCAACCTGAGCACTTGGTTACCAACCAGTTTTGTCTCCAGTGATTTATTGCCCAGCTCTTTGGTTGTAGTCGCCTTGGTGGACGAGCGAAGTATTGTTTTAATGCAAAAGTTGCTTGGGTGATTGGTTGCATGGTCGTGGGAAATTGGTCGCTTGGTTTTGGTCACCTCGGTGTATAAAGAGCCTACGTGTCACCTGATAGATTATTTTTTAATTCGAACAATTCTACACGTTCAAGTCATCGATATATTCGATGTCACTAAATACAGAGTCCTACACCAGGCTAGCTTATTTTTAAATAGTAATGGTTTGTAAAGAATAATAGTTATACTACTTTTCATTTATTAATTAGTGATAGTTTTCATAAATATATTGTAAAAAGAGAATAAATATATAATTACTCTTTTACATTTTGGTGAGTTCACGTTATAACTTACCAATTTCAATGGCAAAAGATACATTAAAAAAAAGTTTTTCATGGCCTCCTCGGCATTTAAAACAAACGTATGTCGTGGTATTATTGTTACCCAACTTTTTTTTTTCAGAAACTTGAATTCTATAAGCTATTGTCAAAGTTAGTAGTTCAAACCATCCCGACTGGTGAGTTTTATATTAAGAACCTTAATTCTCTAGAAGGTACTTACTTACTCACTCAGCCATTTTACGTAATTGGAAACTCAATTTGCCACACAGTTTCCTCAACCAACTTGGAGAGGTTAGTGAATTAAGCTTTGAACCTCATCGTCTCTCCAGGATTGAGGCTCGGGCCTAACATCGTACACTCAAAGGGCAAAATACATGTCCTTAATCTTAGGAGTGAGTTCATTTATTCTAACTCTAATCAGAAACGTGACAATTATTTTGTTTTGTTTATGCCGGTACGCCTTCTGGCAAGTCTACTGTCTACTGGTGATATCATAACTTTATTTGAGAGCAAACACAACATCATTGCTCCAGGTATTCAATTTATCAATCCTTTGAAAAGAATAGAAGCCACGATGGTTCCTACTTAGCGATTTCGAAGCTATTTTGCGAAGCGGGTTGGATCTTAACTTGACGCCTCTAAGTACTCTAACCTTATCAGTCATCACACTTTGAGACGTCAATGTAATATATAGAAAGAGATGGAAGAAAATGTGCAATTCACCCTGCGAGGCCTCGTGTATACTGTTTGCTAATAGCCCTTACCCTCTTCTTCTGGCTTGTTTACACACTCACTATATAGGCCCTCCTGTTTGCTCCTTAAAAATATTGACTCGTGTTTTTAAAATTACCTTTTTCTTGTTTCCTATTATAGATAGTATGTTTACAAGGACTTATTTAATCTACATCCTGGCATGAAGATTCCTACAGTCCTTTTTCATGACCAACCTACGTTGTGGTTTTTTTTGTGTCGACGTTATATCTTTAAAGCTTGCTGAATAAAACGTTAATTCATTAACTAGGGAAATCCTATTTTGACCTTCCGTTACGTCACAGGCAAAAAAAGTCCTTAATAACTACACGTTTCTCATTTTTGACAAAGAATCTAACCCGGGTCCGGAAAAAAACTCTTTTTTTCATTACACCAAAATTAAATTAGATTTATGCATTCGGTCATTCACCTGACAATTTCTAAAACAAATGATCTTCCCCATATTGTATATTAATTTTTTTTAAGACGCAGATAGCCCAAAAGTTCATTAAGACACGAAGACCTAAAAAAATATCCAGTACTTCAGCGTTTATTGCTGAAAGTCTGAAACCATAATATCTGTATATACTGACGAACTTCTAAAAACAAACACTTTTTTTTTTGTGGGCAGCAACCGGCATCGAAGCAGGGTCCGTCATTCATTATCTTAGATTACCGGTTTATCCTCTCAACCGCCAACTCTTAGAATACGTTTTGTCATTTTAGATATTATCCAGTATTGAGAAAGCATGTTCATGCATGACTGACGACTACACTACAGACCTCACAGCAAAGTGCGGGAACTGATAGAAAGGAGAACTGAGGTCGTGAATAGGTAGTAAAAAAGGACGTATTAAGAAAATAAATAACATCTATCCAGCCTACATTTAGGCTATAAGTTTCCTGGTGATGATGCAAGTTTGCTGAACCATGTCGGAAAAAACAAAAAATTCCGTGTAGATCATCCTCAATCTTCTAACAAGCAGGCCAGATAAAGATATGATTTTAGTTTACTTATTGTGTTATCTTATAAACAACATATTTGAACAAAGTTACTATACATTTATTTAAAATTAACCAAGCAATGAAATTGCATATCTTGAATAAGGGACGTAGTTAGGTGTTAGAGCCAAGGTTGGTTGGCGATAGCGGGTCCTATTATTGACTCACGGGACCCGGAATTTAGGGCGGTTATAGTGCGATTATAATGCTCGCTCTTCGTGTTTCGTTTGTTCGAGTGTATTCCCAATAACAGACAGCACTGCACCCCTTGCTGTATCTGAACAGCTCCATCCATAGAGGCGTCTGGCCGGCTTCCATTGTGCTGGAAGAATGCTGGAGTGGGTCGGCCTGGAACTAATTAAAATAATTGCCGACAAGAATTCCCAGCCTCCAGCGTGCACTCACTATCTGATACCGCGCTCAAAGCTGTCTGGGTCTTTGTTGGTCGACTCTGGAGGAGATACAGCGTCTCTCAAACCCGGGCTCGCAAGTTTGTCTTAGGAAGGGACCGCGCCATTCATCCGCTTCTCTGTCTTCCCCCATGTTTGAATGTGGTATATAACGTTCACTTTCTAGAAACACAGATTACAGCAACAAACTTATTACAGACCATTAGCCTAAGGTTGATGCCCAAATCCATCTTAAAATTTGCAAATGAGTTCATACTATTCAATTATAGTTCCTAACGCTAAGATTGGGTGTTTGGTGTTAGGTATTTCTTTCCTGTATTAAATTATTAAGTTGCGTACCTGCATAGCCATGTCTTTATTAAATTCATGCTAAATATTTCCAACCCTAAAAAGTTTGTATGGTCCTGCATTGGTGGGTACGTGATCTAAAATAAATATCATTATAATTTTGTCTGGTCTTATGATGACAGGAAGGTCGGGGCTCGTATCCCGTATGGTTAAATAACTTACTTCCTCCCCATCACTTAAATGTGGCTACATTTACTCTAAATTCTACCTTCCTTATTACTACCGCATTAACATAATTCGTTTATATGCATTTAACCTGAATGGATCTCAAGACTAGGGGAAATATATAATTTCTTATTTAATCACACTGCCTGAAAAATTTGAAAGTTTGGACCCAAAAGTGGATGCGTGGGATAAAGAAACCGTTCGATTAAAACGTGTTACTATTAATTTACTGGTATTAACTACATTAAAGAATATGTCAACTGATTTATATTTGTCAACATTGACTCTTTAACATCACTTGGTTTCTGTTACCTAGTTTATTAAGCTCCATATGTATAAAAAAATAGCTTAACGTATCATGAAAGTACTACTTTGAATGTCTAGTCCAGTCTGCCTAGTAAACATATTCTTCTTCTTTAAATGGCAATCTCTTATCGATTTAATTTTTGAAGTTACGAAGTAGGGAGCGTATAAGGTAGTGTTATGAAGGTTAGCAGTGTGTTGACATTTAAGAGCCTAGCACACCGTTGTTCATTTGGCCAATCCCGTCTCTTTATGGCCGCCCGCTCTTGACTTTCTGAAGGCCGGTTTTTGGTTGGCATGCCTGGGAATATTACTTAGCTCGGGTATGGCGAGAGTTAAAAGTTGGCGACCTGGGCCAAGCGCTTTCTCTTCGATTCACGGGATTAAGGTCATTCGACAATAATTACAGTACTAAGATTTTTTTTAAATCTATAACAACTTGGCAGGAATTTTAATATAGATGGGGGTAGAGGGGCTATCTTAGAAAAGATGTCCAGTATCAATGTCTCAGCAACACCGATCATTTAAGGAAGCATGGGTCTAGTTTAGTTATACTAGTTTCAGACCCTTACCTTAATCGCTTTACCTTGACAATGGTACATGGAAAGCATAAAATAGCAAGTTTGAACCCTTATAACTCTTGTACTATATTGATTTGAAATCATGGAATCACTTTTTTTTATAACTTATAATAATACACTTGTTAAAATTTTGCTATAAAATTTATATTATTGAAACCCGACTCGGTAGCGTAGTTGGCTAACGCGCTAGTCGTGTTGAGCTCGACTGCTGAGAACGGGGAGATCATGGGTCGAATCTCGGTCGGGGGAACTGGAGATAGTTTTTTCTAAATGGTTTTCCACTCTCCCTCCACGCAAATGTGGGTTCACTTCCTCAAATTCAACCATCCCAATTCCTAATATATTAGCGTAATTAATGTTTAAAGCGTATAACCCGAACGGGTAGTAAGACGTGGTGCTAAATAATAATAATAATAATAATAATAATAATAAATAATATATTATTGAATGTCCTTAAGAGACGTGTGGAAATATGTTAATTTTGCTTTAATAAGTTTTATAAAAACAGGCTGACTCAGGCTGGATGCACATTGCATCGCAACATCATATGTTGTTAACACACGATGAAACAAAAAAGTTTTTGTGTCATGGAACAAATTTGTGTAAAGCAAGTTTTTGGTTATGAAACATAATGGAACAAAATAAGATCAAACCTTTTCTTTTACTCATATTTTATGTATTCGTCAAGATGGAGGAAAGTGATGAGGAAGTACCTTTGATGCTATGGAAGTGGTTAGTGATTCTTCGTGAAGAATTATTATTATTATTATTATTATTATTATTATTATTATATTACTATTATTTAGCACCGCGTCTTACTACCCGTTCGGGTTATACGCATTAAGTACTAATTACGCTAATGGATTAGAAATTGGGAATGTTGTATTAGAGGAAGTGAACCTGCATTTGCGTGAAGGAAGAGTGAAAAACCATTTAGGGAAAACCATCCCCAGTTCACCCGACTGAGATTCGAACCTCGATCTCCCGGTCCTCAGCAGTCGAGCTCAACACGGCTAGCGGGTTAGCCAACTACGCCACCGAGGCGGGTTTCATGAAGAAGAAGTGCGATAAAAGTATCTGGGTTCACCCAATGTTTAAAAAAAAAGGACTGATGAAAACATTATTATGAAAGTTCTTAAGATTAAAATTGTACACTGCCGGCCTCTCCTGCACAAATACAATATGTTTTTCTACATCTAACTCTGCAAAAAGTAGGCCTGCATCGTTTCACTTTCGCTTTTGCACTGACATATTTCTACTACAACACAACAAAAAACTAGCTTCGACAACCAACTAACCTCACATCAAACCAACACACTCCACTCTTCCAACTCTAGAGACTAGTAAACAAGATGGTGGCGCTTCGACAACCTACTAACCTCACATCAAACCAACACATCCGCTCTTCAACTCTAGAGACTAGTAAACAAGATGGTGCGCTTCGACAACCTACTAACCTCACATCAAACCAACACACTCCGCTCTTCCAACTCTAGAGACTAGTAAACAAGATGGTGGCGCTTCGACAACCTACTAACCTCACATCAAACCAACACACTCCGCTCTTCCAACTCTAGAGACTAGTAAACAAGATGGTGGCGCTTCGACAACCTACTAACCTCACATCAAACCAACACACTCCGCTCTTCCAACTCTAGAGACTAGTAAACAAGATGGTGGCGCTTCGACAACCTACTAACCTCACATCAAACCAACACACTCCGCTCTTCCAACTCTAGAGACTAGTAAACAAGATGGTGGCGCTTCGACAACCTACTAACCTCACATCAAACCAACACACTCCACTCTTCCAACTCTAGAGACTAGTAAACAAGATGGTGGCGCTTCGACAACCTACTAACCTCACATCAAACCAACACACTCCGCTCTTCCAACTCTAGAGACTAGTAAACAAGATGGTGGCGCTTCGACAACCTACTAACCTCACATCAAACCAACACACTCCACTCTTCCAACTCTAGAGACTAGTAAACAAGATGGTGGCGCTTGTGCAATGCAAACTGTTCCATGAAACATGGGTGTGAGCAAGATGGCTGATTTATGTAAATGTGTGTTGTGATGTTTGATCGTGTGTTATTGTTTTGTTCGATCATGTTCCAATCAGATTTCACCCGCTACATTTGGAAACACGCAATTAAGGGAGCTCCTCCACACATGATGACATAAAAATATTTTGTTCCATCGTGTGTGTTAATACATAACGTTCAATGCAGTGTGCATTCAGTCTTTAGCACAAGGAAATAAAGGAAATAAACTTAACCCAGGGAATCACGCCTTAAGGTGGCCGGCCAGTTAACTAAGATACTGCCAATAAGAGGTTGTTTTTAGGTTACATTTTGATAAAAACCTATAACAATACAAAACTCGATGTTATCTGGAACTAACACAAAACAATTTGTTATGTCTTGTAGACATAGTTTTAAAGTTGAAATTTTTCACTCTGAAAAGTAAAAAGAGCCACATATATTTGTTGTTTATTAAGACCTAAACACCCGGGAAAATAAAAGTGACTGGTTTAGGAATATAGACTGGATCTTTGTGAATCGAACGATGGGATTTAATATTAGGGTAACTATACAAATTGTATTGATATTAGTATTTTCCTCCTCCCCTGTTTGTTTTCCTACTTCAGGACAGCTCCTCCCGGTAACTTTATTCTCCACGTGGGGGAACTTATACCAAGTCTTAGGTAAAATGGTTTCTTCTCTAGATCAACAATTTTGTGTCATTATCCTTCAAAATCTAGAATTTGACTTGTTTGACGATCACAATAGTTTCTCTACCTGAGGGTTTGTGAGAAAGTAAATAGGATTTTACTTTCTAAAATCCTACTCTATAAACGAAGAACCACAGCTTGTTTGAGAGTCGCTTGTTTTAGCGCTCCACTCTCTACTTAGCTTGTATGTTCAGTGGTTTTTACTTTATAAAATCCTACTCTAGAAACGAAGAACCACCGCTTGTTTTAGAGTCGCTTGTTTTCTCGCTCCACTCTCTACTTAGCTTGTATGTTCAGTGGTTTTTACTTTATAAAATCCTAGTCTAGAAACGAAGAACCACCGCTTGTTTGAGAGTCGCTTGTTTTCGCGCTCCACTCTCTACTTAGCTTGTATGTTCAGTGATTTTTACTTTCTAAAATCCTACTCTAGAAACGAAGAACCACCGCTTGTTTGAGAGTCGCTTGTTTTCACGCTCCACTCTCTACTTAGCTTGTATGTTCAGTGGTTTTTCTTTCTCTGTTTGGAAATAAAAGCTAGCTCTAAATCCGTTATTTTAGCTGGCTGTTTTAGTGCATTATTTTATGGCCCTAGGAAAGCCGTACGGCATTTCGCGAAGAAACTTTAATAATTTAAAAGTTATTAAGCATCGTTAAAAATAGACTTATTCAGTTTATATCTTTCTAGCTTAGCTTTAACGAAGACTTATGAAGATAGTGTTCGAACGAATAAATATATCGCCTGCCCGTTAAGATTGTACTACACGTTTAACACTCCTTTTCAAGGGATATTACTAGAAGAGTGAATTTTACATAAGTGAATTAGAACTTGCCTGAAAAAGGTAATGTTGAAAACAACTAATCGAAAAACCTACGTCGACGGGCATGAGGCATCTAAGGATAAGAGGGGGGGGGGGGGGGTTGATATACACTACACAGATTTTCTAGGACAGCAACTTTTATATATAAAGTCCCTTAAGAACTCCAGCATGTGACAGAGATCTCTTTTAACCATAATCTAAAGTGCATTAGAAAGGTCTTATGATTGTCTAACAGATGGCAGCACTAATTCAATTTGATCTACAATTGGACTTTCCCTCCTTTTTTCCTCGTACCGTTCAAATAATTTTAACTGTTATTGATACAGAAATGGTTTGATTGTAAATTATATAAAATGGCTTTAATAGGATGTACTTTTACCACCTTTGATCTAAAAAGACAAATTCAAACTGGATTTAAGTAATTTACAGAACACAGTTGATTCTTTCAGCTTCTCTCTCTTTAGTTAAAAAGGCGCTAATTTATCAGACGGGCTTTCTTGCCACTCAGCCAATCATTATCAAGAATTTCAGCGCATGCGTGTACATGAACGCCTTCTTATTACCCAGGACTCGCGCATAAAATGTGTAATTTGTAAGATAAGAGAAGACTATAAAGTGAACAGAGCGAAAGAGAAGACAAGGCTGTATAAGAAGGACCAGCCAGTGCTGATGAAGCTATATAAACCAGAGGACCGAGGAAATTTCCGAGTCCCCAAATTATCCGCCGGATCTCGCAGATTGCGTCTTTGGGAGTTGAGGAAAGGAGAGGCCCCCTCGGGTGAAAAGGGAGGGGGGAATCACAGATTCCAACAACTTTTATGAGCTCAAAAAATCTCTGTTCCTTCCATTTCCGGGGGCGTAGTCCTTGGTTTCTTGCGACGAAAACCCTTAGCTTCCGGCAACGAAATTGATATCTATTGAAGTTTCCATTTTCTTTTTAATCCATCATTCCATACCTCCATCGTCTTGGATATGACACCAGTGCATCTATAATATGTTCCGTAAAAAATAATAACAAGTCACTACCGGTGGACACGCAGGCAAAGGCGTAAGTCTCCCTTAGCCTGGTTAGCCATTGATTGGAAGGTTGGCGCTCGAATTCCTCCTGGTTGTATTTAAATGTTTTCTCCTAAATAGCTACCCACTTTTCTCCAGGAAAATGCAGCTACATTTCCTTTTAACTTAACCCTACATCCCTACCTCATTGGTGCGAACATGGTGATGGGCTCTAAAGATGTTTAATAAAACAACAAATACTCTTGAATGTTCTCAAAATTCTGAAATGCTCATGGATACATAAATCTATACTTGGGTAGAGAGGTCTTAACATTACCTTTAAAGTCAAAGTAACTTGCTTCGGTGGCCGCATGGTCAAAGGCATCACTATCGCACTAGATTAGATGGCCTATGATAGGAAGATCTGGGTTCTAATCCCGGTCAGGTGTACTGAGGTTCTTTCAGAATGATTTTCCACTCGTCCTCCAAGCAAATGTGGGTACACTTCATCTAAATTCTACCTTCCCCATCCATAACTCATTAGCTTAATTAGTACATGAGTCTAACCTGAACAGGTAGTAAAACGTGGTGTTAAAAAAATTAATTAAAAACAATCCGAAGTATTGTGCATATTTTAGAATATAATATAACTTTAGTAGACCATTTCAAAAGTTATTTTCTCTGTGATAAAACATTTCTATGCGTTGAAGCTCCAACACAATTCCTACTACCATTGTGTTTGTCCCATGTCTATATAATACGCTAAACTTTTCTTGTGAACAAATTGCCTTTATAACGCCTGCAACTCGCTCTTCAAACGAGATTGCGTGGGATAAACAACTTCTACTCGCACACAGCTGTTCAAGATGGAATGCATTCTTTTTTATTTTAGACATATAATGGACTTATTTGACACATAAAATATATTATACAAGCTATCATCACAGTTTTATATTTAGTTGATTAAGCACTTATTAACCTTAATATGACAGTCGCAAACGTTAATAGATGTATTTTCATATATTTTACACCAAAAGCTGTCGCTATTAAAAGCAGATGTATTATTTGACAACTTTGTAGAATAAAACTATTTTTCTTATAGATTTACTAGAGTAACTTTAGTCACTTTTATTGCAGTCAAATTTGATTGACTTATAGCCGCCAATTCAAATATATGATTTATTTTTAATTTTTAATATAGTTTTCATTTCTGCTTTATATAAAAATGTACTTGATTATATTTTTGTATATTATTGTTATTAACATTTTTTGTCTGTATTCCGTTAAGTGCTGGTTTTCGACTTAAATTTTATAGTATAGAGGAATACAACTATAAAAGATGATATTACTACAGTGCACTAGCATTTGTCTAGGTAAGGTTAGTTGAATCGCCTTTTCTGATAAATTACCGTATTCGTTTGGGATCTAATTCCACCCTCCAGTGCGAGTCAAAACTAATGCATACTGTCTGTATTTTAGCTTCACGGCTGACAAAATAATGCAAAAGTAAATTTTTATTATTATTATATTATTATTATTACTGTTGTTCTTTTCCACAGGTCGTATTAGCCATCGAATCCATTGAAGTTGTTTTATTTTTGCTTTAGAAACATTTCCCATTTTCTCCCAAGGAAATACTTATTATATGTTTTTAAAGTTCACACCCTAATCCTGTTCCTAAAGAAGTGTGTTATTTCTAGTTGCTGGTAGACATTACTATAACTTATATTCAATCAATTAAATGACAGCTATGTGTAGCATTCTGTTCGCGTCTGATGCTGGACAGTTGCATCTCAATTACTTATTTAAGGATACATACAGTTGTTTTCCCAAAGGCAATGACAGCCAGTAATTTAAATAACAGTATTTCTATTTATTCACAAGGTAACTTAACCTTCCCATGCGGTTCACAGATGACAAGGCTGAACATTTTATCCTAGCGCGAATAGTTTTTTTTTTCGGCTACTACATAGTCACGTGGTTTTGAGTTATATAAACCACTAATTTAATTACCCTCAAGCTCCTCATCCAGAATTTAAAAATGTAATAGCAATCACACAAAGGATTTATTCGGCACACGGTTCCAATAATCCGGCTCCTATTAATAAAAAGTAAAAGGTTTTTCGCGGTTCATGTTGACCGAACCTGCAAGTCAGTTTGGTATGTTCACAGCTCCCATTTTGCATTCTAGTCATTTAGAGTTTTCGTTTATTGAATGTCGGTGGCTACGTGGTCTAAGTCGTTGATCTCGCAATAGACTGGATTCTGGTGACTGGATGGTCACAGTTTGAATCTTAGCTGAATGTACTATAGTTTTTTTTTTCACATGTGAGTGTGGCTTACCAACCCCCTCTCCTCACCAATATGTGTGTACGATCTTTAAACTACCTCCATAATCTCAATCAATTTACCTTAATTTGGTATTAATTAACCATTTTATTTAAGGTATAGTAGAACGTCGATAATTCGGACGCCGAAGATTCGGATCGCCAAGGGAAAATAACCACAGCGGTATCATTATTCGAGATTCTCTTAGTGCGGTAAACAAATACTAGCGTCTATACGTGTACATTTTTGCCTTATTCTATTTCTTCATAATGTGTGATATTTAGAAGAAAAAACAACAACAATTTGTCAGTTCGTTGTATAAATAAATTGAAAATGTTTCCACCTTAACACTGAGTTTTCGAAAGTATCCCGTCTGTGTTAATTTTTTTTTTAAAATTTTGATATAGGTACTTTATTTTGAAAAATCCAGACAAATTGATAATCCGGACTGAAACAAAAAGTTACCAATTGTGTGATATCGGTATGGTTCAAGATTCTTATTGTAAGGAACACAATTTTCCTCGGGAAAACAAACATATTATTATTTTGATAATCATACACATTTTGAAAAAAAAATGTTAAAGCCATATTTAAAAAAAAGCTCCAGTTTTTTCCTGGTGGAGTTGGTATAGTGATCTACACCTCTAACCTTAATCCTAGAGGCCGTGGTTCAGTCTCAATTCACCACCTGGTTCACTAGGAAGGTGAGTTTTTTTTTATTGTGGTTTTTTAACAACCTCCACGTGGTTGTGGGTGAATTTATTTAAAATTGGTGCTTCTCATCCTGGGATCTTACATTTAATTATTGCAAGTTGCGGATAGTCCATACCTTCAACAAATTTGCATTTCATTTTTTTTTTTTAATAATCAACTCTTCGTCAGTTTTCTGATAAATCTAATGGAGAATAATGATTATACTTATGTAATGATTGAAATAACCTAACACCGGTATTTCACTGGGGTTTAAATTCCGACCAGGTGAATTGGAGGAGGAAATAAAAGGTAGGAAGTAAAGTCTGTTCACCGTAGGAGTTGTTTTCTTAAAGGCCTTTTTCCCTACCAGAAATATATTATATAGTAGGATATTGGTAGGAAAAAAGACCTTTCAGAGAGTAATTCCTACCGTGAATGGCGTATAGTTTTCCACATTACTATTTACACCCGGGCTTTTCCGTCCACTCTTTACGCAGATGCGAGTGCATTTCATTTTAACTACTCGCCTCGTCCCTAATACTTAAATTAAGTTGGTGACAAAATGTTTTGTTAAAACTTATATAGATTATTTTTTAAATATCTGTGTAAGAAATAAACCCTTATCGCTTCCGTAATTCGCTCTTTCACAACTTGCACTATGTTCATCAGGAAGAGGGGGGGGGGGGGGGGGAGAGAAGGTCACAAAACCGTATTGCCTTTATACTGACATGCGCCAGCCTTTTTTTTTCTGAAGTGGACTGTACATAGTTTATGTCGCAGGAAACGTTGGTGTTAAGTCTAGCCTCGGAAATCGTAACTTCTCTTCTCTTTTAATTGGCCGTGGACGACCGTGGCCACGTGCATGTGCTGGACAGATGTCCTTGCTCTCTGCGCTGTCGTAACAGGTCTCGGTATAAAAAAGAGGGTGGTTCTAGAACCTAGACCTACCTCAATAACAGTCTTGTTGGCAATACGCACGTGTTAGCAAACAATCGATTACCTCGACATAAGACAAACTTATTTTTATGCAATGTTTATACTACATTTTATTCCCTTCTCTTCTTTCCTCCACGTGATCCGTGTCTTGACGTGGGATGGAGGAGAGAAGGTCGATAATTTTGCGTTTTTTATCTCAAAAAATAAAATCTTTTGAGCCAAAATAATATATACGTTTAGCTTCATTTTATAGACATAGTAATCGTAACAGTTATTTTATATTTTCCATGGGCATCACGGAAATTTAAACATGACTTTCTTTTTATCTTTAGTTTTAAAATGTCTGTTAAAATTCACGGATGCTTATGAATGACATAAATTGTAGATTTGTTTGAGATCACTATAGTTAAAAATTTAACTAAACATGTTCACTAGAACCAGGTTTATTAATTTTCTTCTGTAAAACCTGTAGAAATACTCATCTGGACTTTTTTTTTTATTTTTTTTATTTATTACCAATCTAATTCAGCCTGGCATCTTACAATTTTAATCCAGGCCTTATTACACATTATAACAGAAATTTCCTACTATTACACATCTAATTTATTTTATTTTTAAACAGGTTTTGGCTCCTATACTATAGCCCTACCCCTTCCTATTACCCTCCCATCCCTACCCTATCCTATTCTAATCTTATCCTAATATTACCACTAGCTAACCATCTCATCTGGACTTTTTATTTTTTTTATTTATTCAGTGTTTACAGGCCCGGTATCTTACAATCTTTAAATCCGGGCCGTTTTTTCCACAACTTTTACTTAATTTACACAATTTTAAAATGAATTTCCTTTTTAACATTACAACACATATTTTGGCTCTTAACTTAAATGAAATTCAACTACCCTTTGCTCAATTTGATCCACCCGGGTATATTACGCCTCCGGTACCCTCCCCCGCTAGGCCCTTCACAATGCTCGGGATTTCACTCCCGAGTCCGCCAAGCGCTCAGCAGAGGTGGGCATCCCCATAATAACCACCTGGGGAGGCGCCCTATCAGAGTTGGTGCCCCACCTACTTTCTACCCTTGGCAGCTGAATTTCCTAATCTACCCCTATCTAGTTCCCCCGTCCCTAATTATCTATATTAACTACTAACTAAGCTAAGCTAAAATACTAAACTATTCTATTCCCATTACTGCCGGGGAACACCATCACCCAGAGGGCTGCAGGGCAGCCGCCTTTCTCCATCTTGACTCTGAGGGCCCATCAACCATAACCCACCTCTCTTGTTTCCAAGGTGGTGGGTCATACGGTGCAGGGAACCCCTCAGAGTTCATAATCATTCCACTAACTTTTGTTCATACGACTGGAAAACTGTCTTCTGGATCTCAAGGGCATCCCCGTGTTCCTTCAGACACTCAGTCGTACTGGAATCCAGTTCCCAGGGCTCGCGCTTGCTCCTCCCAGCACATACACATTTTTTTTTCCCGGCAAGGATTGTTACCGCTTATCCCCTTTTAACAATCCTTTTTTCCCTACTCACTCCCCGCTGAGACCGCACTAGTGTCCGTGTCAGTCCGCCCTCCGTGTCGCTGTCATCTTCTTCGTCATTGTCAGTGTCAACGTCCCGTCTTATTCGTCCCTGTGCCTCTTTAAGTCTGTCTATGTAGGCTGTCTCATCTGGACTCGTGTTCCTTCCGTCAGAACACGGAGCACGCGTTCACTGGAGCGGACGGTAAGGGTTAAACTCAAGGAGTTGGGAAATTTCCCTCGCCAATGTTTTTTCTCTCTTCATATTATCAATAAAGCTTTTTTTTGTGCCAATTATATGGTTTCTTTCTACCCGTCTAGGATATCCGCGTATCTACTTTTATTGGATAGGAATGAGGAAGGTAATATTTAGAGGAAGTGTACCTCCATTTGCTGGGAGTTAAAGTTGAAATCCACATTGAGAGAAAACGCCTCATTACACCAAGCTTGGATTCGAGTCCCGACCTTCCCGTTACCATTAAACCAGACAGTACGAGACATGCTTTAATCCCAAGGTTTGTCACAAATTTTGTATTAATGTCTATATATATATAATATATATATATATATATATATATATATATATATATATATATATATATATATATATATATATATATATATATATATGCGTACATTTTATTCGTGCTGATGTTTAGTTAGCATAGTGATAGACGAAAGGATATTCCACCCCCTCAATAGACGAACACGTGGGCTAAGGCCTCAACCTCGTCTTGTCTGATTTACCAGTAGATCAGGGTTCAAATCACTGGTAGGTGTATTGAGTGTGGATTTTCTTAAATTGTTTCCCCCCTCCCCCCTCTGCCTCCATGTAAATGAGGGGGTATTTCCTTTTTCTTCTTCTTAAACTTCCTCATTTCCACCCCATTGTTTTAACTATACGAATAAGCTGGGCGGGTAGTAAAACGCATAATACGACTATATATTTCTCTTTTGCTTAGATAATTTTTCATCTGACATAATATGCAATCCGAACAGCGCTCATTCTTAATCTACCATCTGGGTAACGCCGCTGAGGTGTTAAAATACTCCCTCCGCTGTGAGAAAATGAAATTATTTGAGGAAACTGTGATAACTTCTCTCGAATACGATTCAGGATGATGACTGGATTTATATCGTTGTTAAATTGGATTTGTCTTTAGCCCAGAACGGTGGTCGAGTAGTCGAAGGTGATAGTCTCGCACTAAACTTGGTCCCCATTGATGGGCAGGTCGGAGTTTGTGATCCTGCTGGGGACACCGGAGAGTTTTTTCAAACTGATGTGCATTTCTTCTTAAGCTATCCTCCTTCTTCCTACCTATAGGATTAAATCGTTAAGCGTACCACAACATAAAAGCTTCTTAGCCTAAAGTAGAAGGAATAATTGAGAGGAAATGCATCGGCATTCACATGGAGATGGGATAAAAAAAACATTTCACCCGTGATTCGACTACAGTTCAGCACGCTGACGCTGAGCTAACTACTCCGGTTTTGGAGGGAGACAGCTGTCCATCCTGCTTCACAATGTTTTGTTGGGGCAGGTCATCGACTTCTTCATAGTTTGTCTTCCCCTCCTGGTATTGAGTCAGGTCGGGACTGACCTACTGATCGCCCTGTCGTTATACTCTCGCTCCCTTCGAGAACGCGGTTCGAGTCGCGTCTCATGTTTTCAATCACTTTCAGTTTCATTCCAATCACGTAATTATAGAGCCTATTATAACCAACCAGTTGGGACAAAAAGGGGGTATGAATCGTTTTTGAACTTAAGAAAATTCTCAACGGCTTAGATAAGTGTATTAGAATGCACTCCTCACTTTAATTTAGTTCGAATCCTGAGTGGGTATGCTGGGAGATATTTTCCATTTAGGTTTGTCATCATAACTCAAGGAACATACTAATGCATATCCTTAAATTAGTCCCAATTTTCTGAACAATCTTTCGGGCATTAAGACCCATAGGACACACAACGTATGACGAAAATATTACTTTTAAAAAAAATCAACTTTTCCACCTAACATTTCTGAGTCGCATAGTCACTTTCTTTCACTGAATAAACAACTTAGTTTTCAATTAAACCGTCATTGTTTTTCATCGACTTTGGATTATGCAAATGTATCACAAACTCTTCTTCAAAATTGGTGATAAACTGCTTCGGCGAACGCATGATCTAAGGTAGGAGTCTACAACCTTTTTGATATCGCGGGTCTTATGGGTTAGAAAATAAATGGTGGGTTGTTATGAAAAATATTGAGTAAAAGATTTCAACTTTAAATTTCTCATTACTTACTTACTGTTTGGTATTAGGAACTTTAAATATCATTACTGCACTCACTAAAGTATGCCACCTATCCTTATCCTGGTTTAATTATATCCAGTCTATCTCATTACACCTCATCTCTCTCAGATCTATCCATATATTATCCTCCTATCTGCGTCCAGGTCTTCCCAGTGGTCTTTCCCCATTGGGTGTGCCATTCAATACCTTGAACGCGGTTCTAGATTCTCCCATTCGCACTGCATGACCTGCCCACCGCAACCTAGGAGATTTTATCACCCTAAGAGCTTATATTTCTTATTATAGAAGTTAATTATTAATCTATTTTTTTTATGAAAAAAATTGTTTGCTAAATGTTTTGCGGGCCAGATAAAACAAATCGGCTGGCCTTAGGCTGCCTACCACTGGTCAAAGGGATCAATCTCAGTAAACTAGTTTGGCGATGAAGTGGAGGTCCAGGTTCAAAACCCGTTCAGGTGTACTGAGGGTGGTCTTTCCTAAATGGGTTTCAAATCTTCCTCTCCGTGAATTAGGGTACATTACTTAGAAATTAAATCTTCCTCATTTCTAACACATTAGCATAATTAATAGGCCTGCATATGCGTGTAATCCGAAGGGGTAGTCAGATGCGGTGCTAGGAAATAAATTAAAAAAGTTGATATTTCATATGGCTTAGTTATAATCATACAACTATGCTCGTAAAACACTATTATCGGTAAGCCTTATTGTTAGTTAACATCCAACAACTAGCGTTTAAATCATCCATTTTTATTCAGAGTTGTAATTTATTAGTGGGTGAAGGCGAACACACGCATCAAGGTGGAATATCTTGAAAATATTTTATTTTATTTGAGGCATTTAAAATACACTTTCTGAACCGACTGATTGTATCAGCACACGATAATTTCTATGAGCGATGGTGAAAGGGCCTACCAAGTTTGCCGGGAAAGGTATTTTCACCTATCTTACAGAGGTCCTTTTCCATTCCAAAAATCAACACGGGGCCGAGGGCTTTACTTACCCTCCGAAGGGAGTTGTGGTGCTTAGTTTGATCGCTCAAGAATAATCCATCGACCCCGGTTGGGTTTGAGTTCACGAACATCGAGCACTTTACCCCAAGACCAGCGAGGTAACTGATATTTAAAAGCAGGTGGTAACATTTGAGAAGTTCTAATTGTATTTGACAAAATAGAACCGGTTAAACGTTAAGTGAGATGTTAAACACTTTGGTCTTCGTCTTTTTATACTCGTTTATAAATATATAGAGTGATTGTAGTAATATAATAATACAGTTACACCTACTATAGTCCCTACGAGATTTGCTGGAAATGGTCTCCACCGAATTTGTTGTCAAAATAAATCTATTAATAATAAATTTTCCCTTATATTTAATTTACTTATGAAGACTGACACTAATTTTACTGCCGTTAAAGTATTCTAAAATGTCATGTCACTCGCTTTATTACCATTCCTTATGATTAAAATAATATAATTTACTGAATCGTAAAAAATTACATAGGATAAATCTGAACGATCCCATGTGTGGGGGGGCGATGGGCTAGAAAATATTGAAAAAAAAATCTTAAGTAATTTAAGGATGGTCCATTTCTAGACTACTTTTGAAAAGGTTACTTTATTGGGAGGTGGAGTGATGGGTGCTGATATCATTCGCCTAAAGGAACAGAAATACAGATCCATTTTTCTATAAACTAGCCTTATCTGATAGATTAAAAAGCTACGAGATCTATTTTCACGTATTCATACGTCAATTAATGGGAACCGCAGCTATTACTTTTGATAGATTTTATTAATACCTATATAATAACACTAATTAAATAGTAAATAATAGTTTTGTTGTGTTTAAAAAGACTCTTTATATAAAAATGGGACTGTACCTAAATACGGTCCTGGCTAGCACACTTGATTACGTCACAGGAAAACCAAGGATTAATCCTTATCTAACATAATTGATGATGCCTTTTACTACACTTTTTCCTTCCAATCAATTCAAGTAGTCTAGTATATTTCACCAACATTTATCTTTTTCGTCCTGGTCCTTTGGATTATATAGACTGTTCACGCCGTTCGTTGATAGCCCAGCGTTGACGCTAGGGCTCAGCGCATGACCCAGCCCAAAACGCGGCGCGGGGAAATGGCCCGGCGAACGGAAGCTGGTGACCTTGGTGACCTACTCGGGGAGTCCCTCAGGACTCCAGGTCAATATTCCAACTGGGTCATTCAAGGGCGCCACGTGGATAAAGGTCACACGAGCGCGTCGAGCGTGGAGGGCCAGTTTTGACCCTTCTTCGATCCTCAGGAATCTAGTAAAATATAGCATTGGGAAGAGCAACCGGCTCCGTAGTACCTGCTACCAACCTAAGGGTGCCGGGCTCGATTCCCGGCTGGTATAGTGGCTTGGATTTTTTATTTTCTAACCGAAAGGGGAATCATCCCAACGGTAAGTTAGGGAAAGAGTTTCTGCTGGTTCCACACGCTCATGATCACTTATCACCAACATCTTATCGGGGCATGGAAAGAGCCTCCATGAAAAGGATGTAAGATTAGTACCTTAGGGAATTCCCTTGGCAACGGTAATTGTACCTTAGAGAATTCCTTGGCAAAGGTACATTAGTACTGGTTAATCTTTCCACTAACTGAGCTACAAGTTATGTGGCTCAGGCAATTATATATATTAATTTAGAAAAGCACGTGACTGTCCTGCGACCACAAAGTCGGTGGTGATACGATTTGGCTTTCAATGTTATTTGGTTTCATCTCGTTCTTTTTTCTTTTCTTTTTTTAGAGGATTTGTAAATAGTTTATAATAATGTATTTGAAGACACAAAAGACTTATAAGGGATAAGGGGGTGGGTTTTAGAATTTTCCCACCCCACTCCACCTAGTATGTAAATTTTCTAAATAAGGTGACACACACAAACACACACACACATACCTTTTTTTTGTTCTGTTAAATAATTCGACGGAACTTCAAGATACCCTAGCAGTGGCGTATTCTGAGAAAATGAATAGGTATGCTGTGCTCTAAAAGCTGCAGGAAGGATTCGGGGGTCAAAGACTCTTAGCCACCTTTGACCAAGAAGATCAAGAGACGCTTCTCCTGGAAATATTTAAACATGAGTAATTCTAGTTTAGAACATTGTTTCTCAAACATTTATGATTTTTTCGTACTCGCGCGTTATTTTGGGAAACTTTGCGCCTCCCAACTTCCCTCGTTTCTCTTTTTCGACTTATTTATATCCTTATTTGAATATCCACCTTTACAGCCTACTACATATTCTGACTTCATAAAAAAAAGTACACCAGAACAACGCACAAAACTCGCCAAAACGTGAAACTACAGTAGCCCCATTGCTTCTTTGGTGCTGACTGACAGCTCACAGCTGAATTCTGACAGTCAACATTCAGGATACATCTAAATTATGACTGTCAGAAGTAACAGCTGCTGAATGCGAATTTCGAGAAAATTGTTATTTTCTATTTTGGCCCGTCAGTAAACTACACTTTAATTTAGGGTTGGATATCTAATTCCAGAGACCCTTCGGGGGGACCTTATGAAAAGCCCAGATAAAGTTTTAGCTCAATCGGTAAAATAGTTTCGGCTCTAGCCCAAGGTACAGACAGACGGACAGACAAACGGCATCCGAAAACAATTTTTTGTGTTTCAGGGGGCCATGAAGCGTCGACATTTATCAAAATCTCGATTTTTTTTACGATCACAATACTTTCTCTAAGAGGTGTCGAGAGAAAGTAAAAACTACCCAACATTGACAAAAGGTCCACCAGCTGTAGAAATTGACACCGTCTGTCAAAAGTGAGAACTTAAAAAATATTCAATGTCAACGATCTAGTAACATTTTAACTGCCAACTGTCGACTTTTCGCAAATAAAACAGATCTAATTCCCGTCGAACTTCTACTCTTTTTCACGCTCATGTGTTCGACTTTTATTTCCAGTCTACAGCTTAGCACACATATGCAGGCTGTCCCTTTTTTATATATATTTTTTTAAATTTATTTTTAGTTCCCGCTTGTTAGTTTTATGACCTCCCATGTTTTCGCAGTGTGCCAAATGAAAAAAAAAAAAAAATGAAAGGTTAAGAACTCAAACAAGCGATGCAAGTATGCAATAAAAGTCGTCTCGAACAAAAGGCGTAACGAGAGAAGCACAAACATGTGGAGGAGAGGGGTTATTCAAACAAGGAGTAATATAAGGGTTGACTTGAGGCAGGTTAGTTTACTACGCACGGCGATAAAACTCTTTGTTATTTCTATCACTCAAGGTTAGTCATTGTTCGAATTAAATGGTGTTTTTTTAAATTCTTATAGAAATACGTGATAAATATAACATCTACATGAGATTTTGAGAGTTAGATAGAAACAACTAAAAAGCAATTACACATTTATGTTATCCTGTTTAGTCTACGTTACTGTAGTAATTGTTGTGGTAGGTTATTTTCTTTCTTGACGTTTGCTATATATTTTTTCTTTCTTTTAAAAATAAAAGTCTGTTCAGAGCGTCAGATGGCTGGGTGTAAATTTTTTTTTAATACGCATGCGCACGGCTGCACTTTTACGCTCTGTCTTAATCTATTCTCTGTAAAGCACGGATTGTCTTATATTGTTTGTGAGTAATTATTTTCTATTTCAAGCTTTAATTTGTGATTATATTTATATTTTTGCGTAAAGTATTGAGCTATGTAAATTGTACTTATGATATTTTAAAATTTGAGATAAACAACTAGACACATTTTGGTAAACTATTCCAAAATATCGATATGCTCATTAGTTGAAATCACAGATAAATCACTTATAAAACGGTATGTATATCATATTCCTGAATAAAGCTATCTTAAAGTTTATATCAAATTTACCCCAAAATAGGTAATGTTTTTGTCATATTTTATTGAGGACTTGGTATAATTTCCCCTTTTTCTTTGTCATAGCTCACCCCCAAAACCCATGGCATCTCCTTAATCATATTATATCGTGTCAACCACAAGAAAGTATAATTCTTCGTCCGATAAAATTCACCAACAGTTAACAATTTCAGTAAATTCGTTAACCATAATCAACCTTTTCATAATTTTAATTCTTAGGCTTTTTATATCTATACTTTTATACTAGTATTATAAAGAGGAAATATTTGATTTTTTGTTTTTTTGTTTGTAATGGATAAACTCAAAAACTACTGGACCGATTTTAAAAATTCTTTCACCAATATAAAGCTACATTATCAGCGAGTAACATAGGCTATATTTTATTTTGAAAATTTAATTTATTCCTCATAAAAATGTCGATAGTATATTATATAGTCGTTGGAGAAAAAAAGTTGTTGAAGGGAAAGTGGGGTTGGTGGAGGGGGGGGGGGGGGTTAGGGGTGAGAAAAGAGGGATGAGATGAAAATAGGAGGGAGGATAAAAATAGGGAGGGGGCTATACAGTGATGGTAAACTGTATTTTTTTTTTAAGTTTTGTTTTTATATTGACATGATGGATGATTTGAAGCTTTGATTTTACAGGATTCTTTACAATATTTTTTTACGGGGAAGGGGGCTAGTAGCAAATAATTCTAGATATTGGAAAAACTAATAAACCTCAGGGTGCGGTGGGCTCTTAAGATTGGAGTGAAGGGGACGCGATAAAAGGTAAGTGGTTTTTTTTCAGTTTTTGTAGCGAAACTTTTTTCTTTTTTTGCCAAAATAAATAAAATATTGCTCCAGTAGAAACTTAAGAGTTAACTTATTCACATGGTGACTTGAATCAATTTTTGATTATGTCATAAGCTTATGGCCTTAGATGGCAAACTTTTTAAATGGAGACAAAAAGTTTGTCATTAAATTTTAGGACAATCTTGACAGATATTCAAGAACTGTTGATTTCACTATATGAAGAAAATTAAATTCAATCTTTCTACTGAGAAATATTTGATTTCCTTTGACCAAAAAAAGGTTTTAATACAAAAACTGCAAAAACACTTAACTCTTCTCGGGTCTCTTAATCTTATTTAAAAAGTGAATATCGAACCAACTTCTTGCGGTCTACACGAAATACGGTTCTCACGGACTCTTGTCTACACTTAATTCCGTCACTGGAGGGTCAATCTCTTACGGACCACGGACTAATGACCTTACAGGAGGCAGGAAATGTAAACCATGTCCTATCTTATTTGAGATTCATAGTAAACAATCAACCCGACCTCTTACTCTAAATAGAACTTTCTAAGTCACGTGTTTCCAATGGTAATACATTGCGTTGAAGACAGACAAACGTAATAATAACAATAATAACAGTTTACGCACAGATGAAACAAAGTTCAAAATAGCCATGATATTTGTATAGCGCCCAAGGGCTAGTGATATAGAAACCTCCAGTAAAGGTCAGCTAACGGGGAAAATACACTTTGACGGCTTAATCTTAACATATAGTGTTATAAATCACCCGATTTGGTGGTCGAATGAAGACGTTGCTCTCCCAATAGACCGGACTATCTATGACGAGGAGATCAGGACTATTTGAGGGTGGTTTTTCCTAAATGTTTTAACAGTCTACCTCCACGTAAATGAGGGTATATATCTTCCAAATTCTACCTTCCTCGTTACTAACCTATTAGTATAAAGTATGTGGATACCCCAATATTGTAGAAAGACGTGGTGTGGTGCATAATAAAAAAGTATAATCATTAATATTTCATATTTGATACTAAATCACTGGCTTACCAAGAAATAACTGCGCCCCCCATCGTTTTTCCCCAACTTTGTCCACAAAGCATGGTAGCTTGCTTTTTTTTTTTCGACATAGTTATAAATATTTATAACATGTTGACACACGTCACAATCCCTGTCTAAATACAAACATATAAACTCAAATACACTCAAATTAGAGTTACGCTGGTCGTGGACACAACTAAATTTTCATATGACGTGCCTTTTATGATACCTATAGACGCTACTAGATATACTTTCACGTTTTCATACGGCAAATAATGTCATCTGCGTCTGTCACTTTTGATAGGTATTACCAATAGGTTTACATATCAAACCACACCAATAATAAGTAACATGTTATCATTGTTGGCCACAAAAAAGTTTATATTTTTTAAAAGTATATTTTTACCAAAATACTACTGTGCATTCCTATACTGCCCTGGCACACTCTCTAATAATAACATTTGTGTTAATTAGTTAAAGAATTCTAGCCATTTTCCTGCTGCGGTAATGATTGAGAGCGAGAGAAGAATATATTCTTTTGAATTAAATTGGTGCTGCCAAATGGAATATCTTAACTTTTAGTCACATAAAATGAAGCAGTTGGCTTGTGAATATTAATAATGCATCTTTGGTGCCCTCCCAGTTTGCTCTTTATTGTCTTTATTAATATATTAAAAATAAAATAAACCTGTTTTATTATTTCCATTAATTTATTTAAACTAAACATTTAATTAGAATTAATCGTTTAATTCAGGAGTTTTCAACCATTTTACGGTTTCGTGTCCCCTCATTGGTAAACACTTTCTCAAGTACCCCAAGAGTTTTATTTTAATTGATAATTAAAACTCTTCTCCCCTAGTCATACTAGTGGGTTTTTTTCAACTAATTACTTAACTCATAATGAAGAGGGTTATTTTAAAAATCAAAACAAGTCTTCAAATATAGCTTGTTATTTTTACTTTCTCGCCAGTATTTTTTTTTTTTTTTCAATTTTATATCAAAACTTTATTTGTTCAAAATAAATCATATAATTCTCAAGGTAGAAACATAAGAGTTTAATTTTATTCACGGTGTGACCTCAACAGTTGTTTAATATCTGTCAAGAGCATAGTGGCATTAGATGATAGACTTTTTAAATGAAGATAAAAAGTTGTCAGAATTCAAGGACACTCTTGACAGATATTCAAGAACTATTGAGGTCATCGTGTGAAGAAAACTAATCTCTGTTTCTACTGCAGCAATATTTGATTTGTTTTGCCTAAATAAATATGTTTTGCTATAAAAAATATATTCGAAAACACTATATTTTCCTCGCAATCACTGCCATTCCACCTTAAACAGTTTCCTTCAAACTTTGTCCAAGTACTCAACTGGAAAACGACTTCACATCGGATGAGATCTTCCGAGAGTTTTCCAAAGTGGGACCTCGGTCAGCGTGACATGGGTTGAGGCAGGTCACGTTTAGACTGTCGTGCGTTTGACATGCCTTCCTATCATATGTTCCGGAGGGAGCAGTTTGCACTTAGTTGCAGTACATTGTGGTTTGTTTCGTAATCCTGTTTGCGGTTGTTGGGGTGGATCAACTACATGTGACTTGCGTCGCGCGTGTGTGTGAGTCTGAGAGTGAAGCAAAGGCTCTGATCAAACAAAGCGTCCCACCCTTCGCACACTTACAAACGGAAACTCGTAGGATGAAAGCACTTTGTGCCTTCGGGTACAGACAGCCACGACCTTACTTCATGGTCCTTTGTCCTCCTTCGCTCTTTGATGGTTGTTCGAAATGTCACTGTGAACACGATATATAAAGTAATATCCATAAGTAATATATACGTGGGTGTGAAAAGACTTGTCTAAGTCGTCAGGCTCGCGATAGATTGAACTGCTGGTGGCAGGGATATCGACTCTCGAAGCTAAGTCAGGTGCACCGAAGATTTTTTATTTTACAACAGCTTTTATCGCTGTTGTTTTCTCATTTCCTCTCCACGTTAGTGTACTAAATACTTCCCTACGCATTATTAACGTTTATATTAAGTATTTAATTATCTTGGTGCTATACGTACTAACAATACAAAATATAAATTATTTGTAGAGAGGGTGTCATATCGTTAGTGGCCATGGAAATAATCATTTAAACCATCATCATCATCATCATCATGAATTGTTTACAGCCTTTCTTTCCTTATCTCATTCGCACACTTGCTGCTATCTGTTCCTCCCATCTCTTCCTTGGTCTCCCTTGCGGTCTCTTCCCCTTTGAAAATATTTGTAGAACATCCAACATGTCGGAGGACAATTTATTTGCATTGCAGCTATCCACGTTAACACCACTGACAACTGCATAACACTTGGCCGAAAGTACTATAGCTATATTGCCATTTTGAACTGTCAAATAAAATTATCTTAGGGGCGTCTGATTTCTTTGACTCATCTATTCTCAAGGCGTTTATAGTAAAGGAAATGATTATCAAGTACAAAATTAAAAGATACTTAAATAAATTGTGGTACGTTTAAAAATATCATTAATTTCCTGGAGTGTGAAGGACTAAACACCCTACCGCTTCAATGAACGAATGTTTTAAGGCTTCACTCTCGTGCTATACTGGACAGGTGATGACGTGGAGATCAGGGTTTGAATTCACTGAGGTTTTTTTTCCTGAATAGTTTCTCACTCTCTTTCCACGCAAATGCGGGTAGATTAGCTCTAAAATGCTTCCTTCTTCATCTCTACCTTATTAGAGTAATAATTATTTAGGCGTATAGTCTGAATAGGTAGTAAGAGCGGTGATAAAAAGATATAAATAAACACCTCCAATGCGCCCAAATTTGGTGTCAGGCGGGCGGGCACAATATGCGTGCAGCCAAGCCAGCCCCGGTGGTAGTAAGAGTGCGTGAAGTCTCGACAAACGCGCTTGTGTTCGTGTAATGCGAAAAGGATGGCAAGACCTCCACAAATAGATTAATAGCCTTGAGTAAGAGCACATTGGGGTGGGTCAGTCCCACTGGAACAGACTTGGGAAGTGAAGTACTTTGGAGAGGCTTTGCGCAGTTGCCAAACTGTTGGAACTAATGGTCATCTCCGTCTGGACCAGTAGCTGTGTTTTGTTTTATAAGGATGGGCACATTATAATTTTGAGCAAGGGTACCAGCATATGCGAGGAGAGAGAGAAAGATAGAAAGAAACAATACAGAAAAAAACACCTCCATACAACCCACTGGGATTTGCACTCTAATTTTCCTGGTTAAACATTGCTAACACCGATAAAAACATTTAAATTTGTATTTCAGTTTTTTTTGAGCTAACTCTTCCGTGATACACTTTTAATTTATGTTTCTGTTTTGTGAAATTAACTCTTTCCTGATTTGTTTATAAATTACCGTTCACTTTTGTGAGATCATTCGTCTGTGATCCGTTTATAATTTATCTTTCAATGTTTTGAGTTTCATTGATCCATTTTAAAATTTATCTTTCAGTGATGTGAGTTAACTCTTCCTTTATCTTATTTTAATTTATTTTTCAGTTATGTGAAAAAACTATTCTGCAATCCATTTTTATTACGTAATAATTCGGGAAGCACCGGCGGGCCACAAAATATATTTTTGTGGGCTGCAGTTTTCCATTACTGGTAGAATATAATGGGGGAGAGTAGTATAAGGGTCTTGGGAGTACACATGAAACAATTTACAAATACTGGTCTAATGGTATTTGGTTCGATTTCCTAGAAGGGCCAAAACTATATCACTGTAATACTAAAGTCATTTCGAATCTTATCCACCTTAAAAATATGTTGTCACGTTGACAAGTGATTTTAACTTACAAGTAGAGACACTGAAGTAATAATATATCGGGTCTGTAACAGATGGGGAACCCCGACGTTAGGTACACTCTTGCATTAAACCACTAACTGCTGAAGCCGATGCATGAATGGGAACTTTAGATGTATCGATTGCACCCGTGCCATTTAAATGAATGTTGGAAAAAATGTTATAGGGGAAAAAAATAAAGGAGGATTTTTTACATCTATAGTGACAAAACACATTTGAATAGTATAGGCCTAAATTTGCAAAATGTCTTTAATGATGTTCTACCTGCCAGAAAAGGCTGTATACTGTTAATAAAATTCAATTCAATTTAGTGGTCTAGCTACTGTTGTTAATGAAATTCTTTAGTGATTGCGTTTTAATATTACGCGTCTTTCTTTATATGTGTTATTTTTCCATTAAACGTGTGTATTTCACTCCCGATCATAAATTTCAGTAAAAAAAAAGCTTTTTTTTGTAGCAGGTAGCTCATTTAAATTATCTTCATGTTGAATTAATATATATTTTTATTCTGTGTGTTACGTTTCTTTTCATAATAATAGTTTTTTTGCGTTCTTTATTTTAAAAAAACTCTATATTTCCATATATAACGTTGTTGGGGTATTTCCTTTACTAAATATGGCTTCCTATTTCTCAACAAGAAAAGAGTGCAATGATTACCAAGAAGCCTCGAAGAACAAGTTATTCTATTGTTGAAGGTAAAGAATATGAAACTAAAACATTTTATCTTTTGCGTCGCAGACATTTCGTTCTCGTGGTTTCCAATAGAAGTGAAGTATCTCGGTAACATTGTTAGTTTCAAAGTCTGACATCTTGGCTCAGTCGAACGCGCTAATGGTGCCGGGTTTGATTCACGACATCGCCGATATAATACCAGTGGTTAAATTAATCGATGGTCCCCCTTTAAAATGATGGATTTTTACTTTGGGGACTGGATTTTGTGTATTTTATAGAGCTAAGTTTTTAAGGGATATACTTTTATAACCAGTGAGTTCAGAAAGTATGCGTTAACTAAATACCCTAAGTATTGAAAGTATAGAAAGTAGAAATTAGTTCCAAGTACTGTTTAAATAGAATTTCATCACGTGAGAGGGTTATTAAAGATTTAATCTTGACGTAAGGGAGAATGCGAAGGACATTTTAAGAAGACGTTCACCCACATTATCTAGGAGTAAAGATGTGAACATTATAGTTTACAATAATCAGAAGGTTGTAGTATTTCTCACTCTTTACTAATTTGGGAGACCAAGTTTCAACCCTAACCGGATGCATTTTGGTTGTTTTTTTCATCGCTAGTTTTCCATATTTTCTTCAGATGATAAATGAAACATTTATTTAAAATTCCCCACCTTAATACTGTGTCCATAAGTTAATAAGGTCTTGTGACACTGAATGAGGAGGGTAGGCTTTAAATAGATTCACCATAATTCGCCGAGAGGGATGAGTGAGCGTAAGTATTGAAGAAAGTAATCATAGTTCACCAATGGAAATAAAAACAAATAGTTTTAAGTGTGTCTTTGTCATGGAAATGGGTCATATTATTATTATTATTATTATTATTATTATTATTATTATTATTATGTTTGTCTCTTTAGGCCTTGGCATTCATTGAGAGGTGTAGAGAAGATGCCCTCACAAGGCGACCAAACACCTTTGAGATTTTCTGGTTTGGGTCGCAAGCTAGTCTCCACATAATACGAAAGCTGAAAATAACAATAAATATGATATCCATTGCGACGTACCTTATTGTAAGGATGTTACATGGACCAAATGTAATTTACATTAGCCAAAAAATGAGGGAAGGAGTAATATGTACACCAAGTATGGTAGCAATTCGTTAAATAGTACCAAAAGTTACCCGCTTCAGTGACCGAATGGTCTAAGGCGTCACTCTCGTGTCAGGCTGGCCTGCTGATGATGGGGAGATCGGGGTTGGAATACTTGTCAGGTCTCCCTAAAGTGGTTTTTCATAAAAGGCTCACCACTCTCCTTCCACGCAAATACGGGTATATTATCATTAATTATTATTATTATTATTATTATTATTATTAGCACCGCGTCTTACTACCCATTCGGGTTATACGCACTTACGCTAATGTGTGATGGTAGGGTGATTGTGAGATGAAATGAAGGACCTACAGTTTAACGTGGAATCCGAACCACGGTGGTGGCCTGGCATTCCCCACATTCACAAGATGTCTTGCCAGAGGTGAAGGAAGGGTTTGGTTATTATTATCATTAAAACTCTTCCTTCCTAGCCCCTACCCGATTTGAGTAATTACCGTATATTCGTATAGCCTAAACAGGTAGTAAGACGTGGTGAATAAAACAAATGTTAAAAAGAGAACCAGTAGTACACACGAAGACAGACAGACATACACACAAACAAATCATTAGGTTTTATCAGGTTTTCTGGCCACCGCGTCTTAGTTCCCGTTACAATATATATATATATATATATATTGTAACGGGAACTAAGACGCGGTGGCCAGAAAACCTGATAAAACCTAATGATTTGTTTGTGTGTATGTCTGTCTGTCTTCGTGTGTACTACTGGTTCTCTTTTTAACATTTGTTTTATTCACCACGTCTTACTACCTGTTTAGGCTATACGAATATACGGTAATTACTCAAATCGGGTAGGGGCTAGGAAGGAAGAGTTTTAATGATAATAATAACCAAACCCTTCCTTCACCTCTGGCAAGACATCTTGTGAATGTGGGGAATGCCAGGCCACCACCGTGGTTCGGATTCCACGTTAAACTGTAGGTCCTGTTAAACTGTAGGTTAACTTTATATATATATATATAAGTTAACCCGCACTTTCTGAACAGGCTGATTATATAGACACACGATTTATAAAATAAAATAAATCTAGAAAATATACAACGCCTAGACCTCAGGCGTAAATTTATCACTGAGAAAGGGGGAACCCCCATTTTATCAACGATAAAATTCTTCGACCATGCCGGGAATTGAACCTGGAACCTTTAGCTCAATAGACAAATACACTACCTACTTAGCTAAACTGTTGGACCAAACATATATTATTATCTCATGTCTCGCACCACAAACTGATACATGACGGTTATTCCCGAAATTATTCCTGATAGATGAATTAAATTCAGTGAAAAATGACAACCTGGACATGGGAATCAAACCCATTGAAGCGCGAAGCCAAATATTCCGGGTTCCATTCCCGTGTTCAAGCTGTCATTTTTCACGTAAATGAATAAACATATATTCCACACGCTAGTGGAATAAGAATAAAAAGGTCAAATGTAATAGAAAATGGGCCCGAGTTTGCGTAGAGGGAGAGTGTTAAACCTTTTATGAAAAACTATCATTATTAGACTCTGCCAGAATTCGAACCCCGACCTCCGCTTCACCGGCAATCCAGTCCAACACGAGAGTGGTACATTAAACCATGCGACCACTGATGCAGGAGTTTAATCAGTCTTTTCCCCGTGAAACCACGATCAAAAACATTGGCAAGACTTTTCTATTAGTTTGCTCCTCCTTAAGGTGGGAGTGAGGAGCTCACGAGAAAATGTAAGTGTAAGTTTTTTTTAATTTCTTAAAATCAAAACTTTTTATTTTGTAAAAAATAAATCAAATATTTCTCCGATAGAAACATAGAGTTTAATTTACTTCACGTGATGTCCTCAACAGTTCTTGAATATCTGTCAAGAGTGTCCTGGGAATTTGGTTAAAAACTTTAGCTCTTCGTTTAAAAAGTTTCTCATTTAATGCCGCTATACTCTGTTACGCCCCCACGTCGGTCGCCATTTGTTAGCCTGTTGGAGCCATTTAGCCACTATTAGCTGGCCCCGGGTTTGGACGACAATTGTTATGTTCTTATAGCTGGTCCACTTTGGGCCGACAATTGCCACCTTACGTAATATTTTTGGTGATAAATGCCCCACGTTTGGAAGTCATTTATAACGTTTAAAATAGTTACTATCCCTCCCTTACACTGGGCCTCACTTTTTATGATAAAATAACTAACTTCAGATAGAGTTTGATATGGTTTATCAATGATAGTTATTGACACTTTGATAGCAGAATGACCATGTTGCACGAGCGCCGAGCACACGTCCGTCCGTGACAATGACTGACACCACAGTAAACTCTGAGATTACATCACTCGTGATATACTCAGTCCAATGGAACTTACCAGAATGTTTAGTTCGCGAAAACGTATAGAAGGATACAGAATGGCCTAGAACCGGACACTGCCTCAAATTGAACATGTACAATGTTTGGGTTATTCTAGAGCAGGAAGTTAATTTTAAAAGACTTTTACATTGTAATGTTGACTCAACTTTACGTCACATATTTAAGTTAGTTACAGTAGCTGATGCCTCCTAACTTCAGGGCGTGAACTTAAAAACAAGAAATAACTAGTAATTTCCTAGTTAGAATCTGGTAACTATCACATATGAATAATTTAGAAGAAGACTTGTTTTAAGCGCCAAGTAAAAAATATAAAATTCAAATAAAAATAAAAAATATATATAATTAAGAGGAGAATATTGTCAATGCTTTCAAAAATTCTTTAGGGTCAAATCAGGGACATTACAACTCATTGCATATATTCAAGCACTTTCGATACCAACATGTGAATACAATTAATCTCATTGTTTCTACTGGAAAAATATTCTCTTTATTTTGGCAAAAAGAAAAAATAACTTTGCTCTAAAAACTGCAAAAACACCTTAACTCGCGAACCCTACTCGCCCACCTTTACGAAAGGCAGCTTGAGTATATTTGGTTCCCACCGAGTGTATTTCACAGGCCTGATCTTGATCCCATGGGCTCAAGTGCTGCTAGGAAGGGGCAGGGGAAGAAAGGGGCATTACCTGTGAGTCAGCTATAGAAGCAAATTGATTCAAGGCTGAAGAAGAATCAAAATAATCTTGGAGTGAGGCCTTCCGTTCGTGACCGGAAATATAGTTCAAGTGGAATGCGCATGCGCCTCCTTACGTTCCAAGTGAGGGACTCCTATTATAAACAAATTGACGTAGACAGTGAGGTGGATAAGTGGTTGCAAAAGCTTTTCTTATAGCGAGGAGGAAAAAAAAACCACCTATAAGATGACCAAGTGGTCCTGCATAGATAGATACATGAGGATTTTGGTATGACGAACCTTTTATAAAATACAAACATAATTTAATGCTGTCGACTCTGATATTATTTTACTTATGTTTATTTGTGATTTTAAAATTATTTGGTATTATTAGCAAAAGATACAGTTGTAGATAGCATGGTTTGACATATAAAGGCATGAAATTAGATCTAATTACTCCTTTAGCTGTCAGATAAGGTTCAACATGTGAAAATTGGACGGTAGTCTTAGTTGTAAAGGATTAACACACCTGTACAATTATATTTCTTGATTATTTGCATTTATGTTCAATAAATAGTGGACTCATACATATTGAAAAAAAATTGGCCTATACCGACAGATAAGCCAACATTTGCGGAATAGGGTGTCATGTGGTCATCAAAACGAACCCTCCGGCCGTTAATCTCAGTTTTCCAGACCGGAGCTGTTACATATTTGTTCAAGTAGCTCCTTATTTTGTTCTCACTGGGCTGAGATGACCTCGTTACAGACACATTGCTTCACGGAGAAATCTGGAAGCACCGTGGATTGAACCCGGGACCTGTAGAACTTTATCCAGGAAATCTGAACACTAGACCCCATAGACGATCCGATGAGTATAGCGGCATTAGATGAGAAACTTTTTAAATTAATAGAAAAAGTTTTAATCAAATTCCAGGACACCCTTAACAGATATTCAAGAACTGTTGAGGTATTCATGTGAAGAAAATTAAACTCAATATTAGGTTTATTTTTACAAAAAAAAACTTTCTTTAATTAGGTATAAATATCCCATACGCTTGTTGTGTGTGTGGAAATACAGGATTACACTTTGCAGAGTTTGCTCGCGGCTTGAAAGAACCAGCTGCTTCACAAACAGGCTTCAAGCAGAGGCCTTTTTAGTGTCTGTTTCTGTGCTGCTGGCAAAAAGAAAGGAAGGGGAGAATTGCTTGCATTATGGATTGTAGAAGGGGGGGATCGGGGAATTGTTCCCAGGGTCGTGCGGCGTGCAAACTACCTCATACGGGCACAACTTTATACAGGTTTCACACACACACACATATTATTAACAATAGCTTTGCAAAGTGTTTTGTTTTTATTGTGCTTCTCATCTTATCTCAATATTTTATGCATATTTAATAACACTAATAAGTCCGAAATTGGAAATGTCTCTTCTCATTTTTTGTGTAGGAAATGTAGGGGAAACAATTTATAAAGAAGAAAATTAGTTAACCCATCCGAGAGTCGAACCCCACCAACCTTCCTGACATGGGTAAAACAGGCTATAAGAGCTTGTTATTTAGTCCACGGGGCCACCGGTGTGGTTGTAAATAGTATGTTTTGTAAATACGGATGATTTTCTAGAGTTTTTCTTTAATGCTACGTGTTTTACTGCCAATTTGAGCTATTCGCCAGTTTTGCCACGCAGGAAGCGAATTTTCAAGGAAATACACAATCATTTGCCTGCATAGATGTTGGGAAAGAACACATATGGTAAAATACAGTTATCACTACTACTCCTCGCCATGGGCCCAATCGGATTTTGAAACCCTTTCGATTGATACACAAATCGAGCTCATTGGCGCTGAGCTATATTTGCACCATGCTTTTTTTTCACCGCGTATTAGTAGGCCAACCCGTTTGGAGTAGATGCATACATGAATTACGCTTGTGGCATAGGGGTAAGGAGGGTAGAGTTTTAGAGAAACATCCACTACCTGCATTTGCATAGAGGGAAAGTAGGAAACCGTTTAGGAAAAATCATCGTCACCATTTAAACAATTCGTCCGTCAGTAAATGTTTTTGGGACTATTTTTGTGACAGGATAAAGATGGGGAATCTTAAAGAACTTTACCGAAATCTCTTCGATAGAAGATAGAAATCACACTGCGATGAAAAAAAATCCCAAATGCAACAATTCGGTTCTAAGTTGTGTCATACCGGGTCAGAATCGGGCGCAATAGCCGCTTTCCCAGCCCTATTGGTTAGGAAGCGAATTTACCCGTGTAGATGTATACAATTGAGTCGTAAAACTGGATCAGAATGAACGTTTCCCGCCCTATGAAATCAATATTGCTGGTGCGTTTAATTTAATCAGGTCACTGTGAAAGCAATATCCTAGATATGCCATGCAAGCTTATAGGCTACGTACGATGTTCAAACCGGCTTAGCGGGCGTGTTGGCAGCTGGTTTACCTCTTGTACCTCACACCCCTTTATTAGTAAGTGTGCACGCGTTTTTGTTACGCTACGGATTTATGAGCTGATTTCAGAATATGCTAATAAAACTCGGCGATGTGTGGAAATAACCCACATTAAGCTTTTTATCAGTGTTTTTAATTTATTTTCATTACATTTTTGTCGTTGGCTTTGTTTGATCACTGTCCTTTGGTTGCGTTGAAACTGCGCATATTATTTTAATACATGGGGGACCCGCTTCGGTTGTCGCTTGGTCTAAGGCGACACTCTCGCAATAGATTAGCCTGCCAATGATGGGGAGATCGTGGTTCGATCCCTATCAGGTGTACTAAGAGTGTTTTTTCCCTAAATGGTTTCCTACTATTTCTCACGCAAATGCCTAATTTACCAAACCCTAGTGACCGTTGGGGTGGTTTCCCTTTCGGGAAAAATACCTAGGGTGCCAGCCGGGAGTCGAACTTGGAATCCCTAGGCTCGTAGCCAGATGCACTGACCACACTACACCACGGGGCCGTTTCTTAAGATGTAGATAGGATGGGTTATATCTGGTAGGAACCCTTCCCGAAAGCACCCGCTCGAATTCCTGGATTCAAGCCCTGACCTCCGCTGTGAGCTACTCCCCCCCCCCCCCCCCAAATCTAAGGGAGTGAATGTAGGGAATACGAGAAGAGGGTACATTTATATATATTTTAGAAAAAGTTCCTGTTTTCATCTTAAAAAAAAAACACTCGTTTTCTTTAGCTTATTTTGTTGAGCCCGACTGCTGAGGACGGGGAGATCGAGGTTCGAATCTCGGTCGGGTGAACTGGGGGGGGGGGGGGGTTCCTAAATGGTTTTCACTCTCCCACCACGCATTTGCGGGTTCGTTTCCTTTAATTCCACCTTCCCAATTCCTAATCCATTAGCGTAATTAGTACTTAAGCGTATAAACCGAACGGGTAGTAAGACGTGGTGCTAAATAATAATAATAATAATAAATATTTTGCCATTCTACTAAAGTATAAATGGTTTTCTAGAGCAGAATTGGCCCAATCCACTTTATATTTCTATATTTCTATGCTCTACATAGACTACCCATCAGAGCTATTCGTAGATTATATTTACACTAATGAGGTTGAGATTAGGAAGGTAAAATGTATGAGAAATGTACCCACATTTACATAAGGAAGCAGGGAAAATCATTAAGAGCAAACCACGTCATTACACCCGGAATAATTTGAGCCCTGATCTCTTTGTCACCGGCAAACCATAAAATACGAGACTTATGCCACTGTCCGCCTAAACACACCGGTGAGAGTAATTAACTAGTAATTAAAAATTATTGCTACGGGATGTGTAAAGTGTTTCACAAAAATCAATTCTTCATCATCTTGTTTACTAAGGATAGTGCGATTACATTAAATAGATGGGGGTGGTGCCATCAATTGTCTAGCCAAAACTTAGAATACACGAATACATTTTAATGATATGGCTACTAACGACTTAATCTTGGAGGTAGGAATGAAGAGGATACGTTAGAGGGAGTGTACCTTTATTAGCATGTGATGGCGATGAAAAAATCACATAGATCGATCATAATATGTAGAAAACTATCCCAGAAGAAATTCAAACCTTGACGTCCACATGTGATTTATCTCTGCCCAAGCTAATATGGATCCATTTTCCCTATAACATACCCACCTATCAGAATAAATTCATTAATAGTTTTATTTTTGAACCTACTAATAAATGAATAAAAATAATAGTTAAACTCTATGAACAAAGATGATGCTTAGGAGAAACACAAAACTAGTGTACACTATGGCCGGTATTAAATGAAATTGCGTTGGGGTTGGGGTTGGTGATGTTTAAAAATGTTTGTAGATTGAAATTTTTGAAGTGATTTGATGGACGTCTTTGCTTAAGCTTCGATAATTTACAGCCATTATGTGACATTAGCTTTTTTATATTAGTGTATATATACACATATCAATTAAGTGTCTACGATTAATAGCCTATAACCTAATTATTATTTTCTTATTAAAAGAGGCTATAATCCATATGGCATAAGTTTCTATAGCATGTACACCCGTGCCTATAGTCGTCATATGCATATATGTATACATATATGCATACACACATATAGTATGCCATTGAAAGAACCTTACCTGATAGCTATAAAAGTAAATAGAACTACTTTCACGTATTAATATGCCAGGTCATGTGATTTGCATCTGTCACTTTCGATATATATATAATATCAATACATATAAGATAACATTAAATGATAATGGATTTAAATACCCATGTTAATATATTTGTTGGTTACTGTTATAGCCGCATCTATAAATATAATATTCTTTCAGTTGAAAAATGAAGCCTGGGCTAGTTCCCAGGTTCATTTCCCGTATCCAGGTGTCATTTTTTAATTTGCAGAATTATTAAAATAGTAAAATGTTGTTAAAAGCATAGTAATGTTTTGTTTGTGTTTTCTAAAGGTGATTCCTACCAAAATCCTATGCACACACATTCACACATATAGTCACTTTGTAAAGCAGGTGATAGAAAAATAAAACTAACTTAATTTGAGGCAGCACACCCAAATATAGTGCCAGAAATGCTACAGTAGCCCTATGGCTTCTTTGGTGCTGACTGACAGCTCACAGCTGACTTCTGACAGTCAACATTTAGGTATATACCTAAATTTTTACCGTCAGAAGTGACAGCTGCTAAACACATGTTTTTGCAGATCATATGGTTCGGCGTAGGGATAAATAATTTGGTCTGGTAACTTTTCAAAGCCATCAGCTGTCAGTTGCGAGCTGTCAGTCAGCACCAAAGAAGTTTTGGGGCTACTGTAGCATCTATACGCATCGGTGGTTGCTTGGTCTAACGAGTCACCCTCGTGTTGAACTGGATTGCTGGGGAGGGTGAGATCGGGGTTCATATTCCGATTGGGTATATTGAGGTTTATTTCTTAAAATGATTTCCCACTCTCCCTCCAAGCAAATGTGGGCGTAGTTTTCTAAGTAAATTACCTAATTCATGTATATTCCACTGGCATGATTAATGTATGGGTATTGCCCAAACGGGTAAAACGTGGAGGAAAAAAAAAAGTGTTTATATTGGGTTATTATAAAATAATTTAGAGTCCCCACCTGTAATCGACTCAAACTCTCCCCAACCATCAAACCCCGGGGTCAAATCAATAGTGTTAATAAATTAAGGTGAATTGCTCTACGGGGACAACGGGATTGACGTCAAACCTAGACGTTGTTACCCTTCCTTCTTGAGGGTCATTAAGAGCAGACACACGCCCATGCAATATAAAATATGTGTGTGTTTCATAGCTCGCGATATCGATCTGGCTCTGTGTTGACCACATCATCCCCCTTACCCCCCTACTCCCCCTCATACCGGATTCGCGATCTTGGAACTGACGGACTGTTGTTAGCACGCGACCACTCTTGCACGACTGGCTGGACTATGAGCCTTAACTCCCATTTTCACCGTCGCAGAACTGACCAATGACGTAGATACGCTTGAGGTTTGAGGGCAGGGTCTGGTGTACTTTTCTTTGGAGCTGGAAGAGGGCTATGGTATCCTATATTCTTATTTGGAGGAGGGTTTTAGTACACTTTTACTTGTGAGAGAGATATCTGGTACAATCCGTATTGGTGGCCGCATGATCTAAGGCGCTACTCTCGCAGCAAACTAGACTGCCGATGATGGAGAAATTAAGGTTCGGAGCTCGATTGGGTGTACTGAGGTTTTTTCCAAAATGGTTTTCCACTCTCCCTCCCCGCAAATGCGCGTTCACTTCCTCTATATTCAACTTTCCCAATTCCTAACCCCCTAAAGTAATTAGTACTTAAACGTATAGCTCGAACGGTAGTAAGACAAGGTGCTGAGTATTATTACTATTATTATTATTATTATTATTATTATTATTATTATTATAATTAAAATATTCTGTTATGACCCCATCAAAACATGTCATTATTTGATAGAGGAAAGATAGATATAAGTTTTTAACCTTTTGCTTTAACTTCAGGACACATTTTCGCATAAAGCGTCGTTGAACTTCTTTTTAAACTTTAAACTCAAAATTTAAACTTTTTAAACTTGTCAGAAACCTACTGATAATTTTTGCCTACATTTGGTTGAAAACTATATTTAAAAACAATACACAGCCTCTTAAACAATATGGCATTTCTAAAGTATGCTAATTATCTTAGTGCTACAAAATTGTAGCACCCTTAAGTCACTTAAGGTTCTGGGCACTTCGCCTATTTAGGGAGGCAACGGGCTAAGAAGATGATCTAGTACACTTCTCTTCTATGTGGTAGAGCAGTATGTTTAATGTTAGGAAAAATTTACATGGTTAAGTTAGCTTGTGGGTCGTGTGCTGATTTTTTTTAATATATAAAACGTACATTAAGAACCTCAATCTAGACAAAACCAAAACCTCACCGGTTTTCAACCATACCATAGTTCTAAATATTCTCTTTCAAAAGTTGCTGGTCATTTCCCGAAGTTTAGCGCTCTTGAGCACATTCAAGGACCTCCCAGAAATATCACCTTATGCTTTATCCTAAATATATATTTAATAACCAGTGTTTGGCTTTCTCTCCTCTTCGTGGTTAATATCGCCGGAATTATTAGAGCAGTGTTTCTCAAAGTGTGCTCCACGTACCACTGGTGGTTTAGCTGGATCGCAGGAAATTTTGCAATAACGACGAATTAAATAATATTGATCACATAGAATGCAAAAGATTAAATATGAAATATTCAAACTGATCTATAATTTATTTCCTTGGTAGACACAAGTCATATAGAAAAGAAGTGTGTACCAACTTTAAGTCAACAAATCTGAGTAATTATTCATAAAAAATATGATGCTTCAAATGTTAAAATTAATCAAACAACTACTTCTTAATTAGATGTAATTATATGATTTTGCTTTTCAACATTTAATTTAATGAATTAATTTTAATCTTGATTATACACCGTAATCCTAAACTGGAAGTGCCTAAATATATTTTCTATTCATATTTTCATTTCTCCCCTATACTTTACTCTGGGGTCCTCGTTGGTCCCTCTGTGCGCATAGCTTCCATTTAGTGGTCCTCCATCACAAAAACTTTGAGACACACTTAATTATAGTGAACTCCGAACTACTTGTATCATGAATCATATGGATAAAGTGATTTTCTGCTTTCGGCCACGATAGAATGACCCTTGAAAATGTTTATTAAAATAACTATCAAAGAAATGTATTTAGGAAATGATTGATTAGTTACACAGTTAATAACCCTTCACCAAAGCTGTACATTTTCAAGGATTTTGCTCGTTTATAGTCAGATTGACATAGAAAAACGTTATTTGATAATTCAAAGGTCAACATAGTAATAACATGGTAGGAAAGGTTTGATAGCTACTTAAGCTACTTTTATTTTTTAGTACCGCGTCTTACTACTCATTCAGATTATAATCCTGTGTATTAATTACAGTGTACCTTGGTGGTCTTGGGGTAAAGTGCTCGCCTCGGGACCCGATGATCGTAGATTCTAACCCAGCTGTGGTCAACGAATTTTTCTTGAGTGATAAAAATTCGTAGCCCAATTCCCTTTGGAGGGAAAGTAAAGCCGTCGGTTCTATGTCGATTGTGGAATGTAAAATAACTCTGGAAGGTATGCGAAAATACCTTTCCCGCCAAAGTTGGTAGGCCCTTTACGCTTGCTCATAGCAATTTTTTTTGTGCTGATATAATTAGTTGGTTCAGAAATAACATGTTAAATACCCAAAATAAAAAATAAATACTAATTTGTTAGGAATTAGAACGGTTGAATTTAGAAGAAGTGTAACCGCATTTGCGTGGAGGTAGAGTGGAAAACCCTTTAAAAACCTCAATACACCCGACCGGGATTTAGCCACGATCCCCCAGTCATCAGCAGTCTCATCTATTGTGAGAGTAGCGCCTTAGACCATGCAACCACCGAAGCGGGTCAAAAAGCTACTAAAACTAATTGTATACGTAAATTCATATTGTGAGCATAGTAATAATATAATAACAATAATAATATTATAACAAACAGTAAAATGTTACAAATATTACGCCAAAATAAAATATGTTACTGTAGTATTTCATAAAAGGTCCTTTCTACCATGTTCTTACTTTTTTATATTAATACTACCCCTAAGTTTGTTGGCCCATTTTTAACTACACTAATGAGTTAGGGGAAATATGATGGTTTAATTTAGACCAAATGTACCCACACTCGCGAGGAGGGCGATTGGAAAACCACGCACAGTACACCCGCTACAGATTCAAACCCCCATATCCCCACCACCAACACATCAGACTAGACGAACCTGAAATTTGGTCACGTGTCCACCGATGTGGATGTGTTTTTACTGTTGCTGTCACTTTTGACAGATATGACACAAATTTAGTTACATTTTGTCAATGTTGGCTGCTCTAAATTTTTAAAATGTTTTTGTATGACTATTTTAATACATTTACATGTGGTTTCATCTTACTACATAAACATAATTAATGTTAAGGAAATAAAAAAATTTGGATTAGCAGCATTATCATTAGAAAAAACACCTTGGGAGGTGTTCGAGCTGTGACCTTTCATCAAGTCAAAGTCAAGTATGCTGGCGTTAACATAAACTATTATAATCTATTTTTATTTTATTTTATTTAGCACCACGTCTTACTACCCGTTCTGGTTATATGCTTAAGTACTAATTATTCTAATGGGCTAAGAATTGGGAAGGTTGAATTTAGAGGAAGCGAATCCGCATTTGCGTGGAGGGAGAGTAGAAAACCATTTGGAGAAAAACCACCACTATTTCACCCAACCGAGATTCGAACTCGATCTCCCCATCCTCAGCAGTCTATCTCGACATAAAAATAGCGCGTTAGATCACTACGCCACCGAGGTGGGTAGCTAACAAATCCATGGGAATGTTATCAGTTTTAAAGACAATAGAATGTATTTTATAAACATGATCAATTTTACCTCAATGTAATCTGAAGAGATCGATCAAGCTCCTCCGGAGTCAGTGTTTAAAAGCATTATCCATGTGCCTATCCGTGCGGAACAGTTGTTAGCAGAGAATATTGTCGATCAGACGGTTTAAAAACCTTTCCCGATAAGTTAAAAAAAAACTACATTTTCTCCTAAAGCCCATGAGATGTGTTCTGAAGCTCTTACTGATGACATATTGTGTCAATATTGACAGCTGAAAGCTATTTAGCCTGAGATATAGATGCCTACGCGTATTTTTTTAACTCGATTTGGTGGCCGTATGGTATAAGTTATCACTCTCGTAATATAGTAGACTGCCGATGACGAAGAGATCAAAGATCGAATCCAAGTTGGGTGTACTGAGAGTAGATTTTACTAAATGGTTTTACACTCTTCATCCATGAGAATTCGGGTACACTTCCTCTAAATTCAAACTTAGTCAGTCCTGACACATTAGCGTAGTTAGAAGAAATGCGGATATCTTGAACAGATAGTAGAATGGGGTACCAAGTCAAAAAAAAGAAATTATTTATCAGAGTATGAAATTAATTTTACAAATCTCAGTAGTTGACGAAATTATTCATAATATTATATCTCAGACAATTGTGTGGATATAAGGTTGTTTAGAATAATATATTGACCAAGGGGGTAATGTACTTTACCGCATTGACCTCATGCACCTACATCATGACCAATAGCAGGTCAGGGAACACCCTTGGCTTTCACAGTCACGAACATTATACAGGGTGGGTAGCTGGTCACCTACCATCGTAGGTAAAATGGGGCTATAAAACCGAAATTATGTTTACTTGATGAAAAACGGGGCTATATTGCCGAAATTATGTTTACTTTAGGGCAAAATCGACGGGTTTTTATTTTAGAAATAAATGATAATTTTTTTAAAGGATCTACAGTAAATCTTAATAAGTAATGATTATAAAAAGGAGCTTTCATTAACTATATGACAATAATATATGCAACATTATAGCTTTTTTTTCCCTTAATTTGTACACTATGCTGAAGATTGGAAGATCGGGGTTCGAATTCCGGTCGGTTCTACTGAGGGTGGTTTTTCCTAAAATGATTTCCCACTCTCATTTCGTGCAAATGTGGGTAGACCACCTCTAAATTGATTCCTTCCTCATCTCCACCCCATTAGAGTAGCTATCATATATGCGTATCTGAACGGGTACTAAGACACGATGATAAAAAAATAGCACACTGACTGTAGCTATATTAATAAGCTCCTGTGGTCTTGTTAGTAAGAAGAATACCTGTCATGAAATTACTGGTTTGATTCCGGGCCAGTTCTAATATAATATATTTATATTTTATACTAATTGAGGGGTTCGGGGCAAAAACATGATAACCTTCATAGATTTAGTTAGATGTGATATTTTACTAATTAAACTTCTATGAAATCCTAAAATATAGCTTACTTACCTAATCTATGGCATTAAGAACTCAATGTTCACTATACGCAAAAACTTTTTATTTTGAGCTAGTTATATCAAGTCTACCTCATCACACCCTATCCCTATCTTGAGATACTTCTACCCATTCCACTTTACTACATCCTATCTTTTTCAGATTCATTCTAATGTTATCCTCTCATCTGCGACTAGGTCTTCCCAATGGTCTCTTCCCATTGGCTTGCTAGTCAGTACCTTTAACAAAGTTCTAGAATATTCCATTTGCACTGCATGTCCTGCCCACTCTAATTTACGAGACATTATACTAACAATGTATTGGGATGATCACAGGGTATGCTATGTAACTCATCATTATGTAACCTCCTCCACTCCCCAGTAGCCTCTCAGAAGGCGAGATTATAACTACAAACTGACCGAGTAATGGAAATTTGACTGACTATAAAAACAACTTGTATTTCAAGAAGTAACTTATCACAAATCACTAACATACTTTTTCATAAAATGAGGGCCATCATCTTTTTTCCCCAACCCACTCAAATTCTCAAGCTATTATTAGCATTCTTTTTGTTAGATTTGAGGACTTTAAAAGATGACCATTGGTCCCTGAAATATTACCTTTGTCCCGGACCGATTTTGCCCTAAATTTGGTCCCCGATTTGTTAAATAAATTAATACAATTTGAAACTATATCAATTTGATAAAAATGTATAATCATATCAATTACTCAAAAGTTTTTATCCAAACTCTTGTAACTATGCACATCATAATATCTTCTATTTCCGAGTATTTATAACTTATTATGACTTGTTTTCATAATTTTTTTATTTATCTGTGAGTAGGATACTTTAATACACCTCACTTTGCTTATATTTATAAATATATATGTGTGAATATATGTATTAATACAGTTCATAAACCTAATTTATTGACACCGTCCAATAACACGAATATAAAAATAGCATGGCCAGATAATGTTATATGTACCTTAATGGAAAATACCTTCTTCACGTTCCATGAGTGAATATAGAGTGGCCAAGATTTTTTTTTTATCATATTAACTAAGTGTGCCGTCTTAGTTAGGCTTATTTATTAGGATCGTCATGGGAATAATCTTATCTAACCTTTCAAAGCGTTAATAAATCTACTTTCAAGCCATGTGTTTTGAAAATATGTCTTATGACAGACAATGTCATGTTTGGATACGAAAGTTTTTTTTTTTTCCAAATAGATCAACTATTTTTAAAGGCTCTTCTTATGGCGATCCGTCTGTGTACAGTATTTGTGTTCAGAAAGTATTTATTAAAATAAAAAAGAAACCGTGTTCTATTTTTGAACAGCTCTTCACTGCCCACCATATTTGTTGTTTGACCTTCGTGGGGTAAGTGTCGATTGACCTTTTTCCTTGCGAGTCTAGACAACTCTTTTGTTTGGTCGGTTCTGATGCTGCTTTGAAATAAAGGATCTTGCGATGAGCGATTTCACTCTTTAATACGCGGGACCTTTCTCTTAAAATGCCACGTGGAGTAGTAATAACGTGTTGTTTGCTGAAAGGCAGATGTACGATACTTAACGGGCTGTGAAAACTCTCAAAGATTCTTCTTTGTTTTGCTAATGAGAAGCTGAGATGGTTTGTTTAGTGGTGTGTTTTGCTTTCATCGCCTACCTCACGAGCTCTTTATGGTTAAGAATGAAGAGTAGTCTTGCTTGTAACCCACATTTAAATAAACTATAGGCAGAAAAGTCGTTTAAATAATTACTTTTAAAATGAACATACGAATTAAAAACAACATTAAAGTGATGGATTACTTTACTTATTCTTGTACGACACTATTAAGTCAATAAATTGACGAATCAAAGTAACCTTTTCCTTTTTTTAGAAATTTCTTTTAAAGGTTCAATTTTAACAGCAATGACTTTATTTGAAATTTAATTTCAAATACTTGTCTGAAATTTTTAATCTAGTCCGTATTTTTAAATTTAATTTATTTTGTTATTTCTAATGGTAAAACAAATTGAGACTATTTAGGACTTTTTTAGTTTTCTCCTAGCTACATAAATTGTTACTCTACTGAAACCCATTCATCCATAAATACATAGATAAATATATATATATATATAAAGATAACAGATATAAAAGATAGGTAGATGTATAGATAGATAGTGTATATATATATGTATTGTATATATATATATATATATACACACACACACATGTTGTATACCTTGATTTTTGTGTGTGCACCGCGTCTTACTATCCTTTCGGGATATCCACATATTTACTCTAATTGGATAGGGACGATGAAGATAAAATTTAGAGGAATTGTACCCGGAATTTAGGGGAAACCACCCTCCGTACACCCAACCCGAATTTTAATCCGAATATTACCGTCATTGCTAATACAGTATGTTGCGACAGTGACCAGTTGGACCATTTGATCACCGAAATGGGTTTCTTGAAGTTAGTACTTTTTTGGGGGGAGGATACAAACGTATCTATCAAGGCCGCACGGGGTCTGAGGAAGCGTTTTTTCTAAACGGGGCTCTATCCTAGTCATCTCGGGCTCCATGAGGCGATTATAGAATATTATATATTTGTTGTTCACACTATAACATAGGATCAGGAATAGAGCCCCGTGAAAATTGTTTTATTTTTAGTTAAATTTTGTTTTTTAGATCTCACTTTCCGTGCCATTTCATGTTTATTCAAAACTACATGTTATCTGAGTATTTAAATATTATTTACATATTGAGACAACGTATGCAAAATTAAAATTTACTAATGAAACCTTAGATATTTGCTTTAAAAGGCTTTGTCAGGTTTGTCTACATATTTCACAATTTTGTAGCCTAAAGTTAGCTTACACTACAACAAAATACTAATCAAATTATAGCATGGTCAAAATTTCAGCTTAATTTCTTCTTACTTTCTTGTTTATTTAAAGATTTTTTTTTGTAAAAGCAGTGTTATTTCGTTTTATAGGAGGATTTCGTGTAACAAGAAAATTTCGTTTTATTCCGTTTTTCAAAAACATTGTTAATAACATCTAAAGACTGTCAAAGGAAAAAGTACTTGATTACATCTTTGTATGGTACTCTTAGCTTTATCGCAGCTCATTATTTTTACGGGTCTCTAGTAATTAGGATTGCCACTTTTTTCAAATCTGAATAAAGGACTTTTATATCAAAGTCGAAGTTTTAACATGTGATATTTTCCATTTGTTTTAAACTTCTCTGCTTGTAAAATTTAACTTTTGATTTAGAATTTTTAAATATTAGTGTACTTTTTTTTTATATAAGGGCTCCAGCGTGTATTTTTTTATGTTCCAGAGACTCCTTCAGCCTAAAAAGTTAGGGATCCCCGTGTCTAAGACTTCTACTGGCATCGTGAGATGATAATGCTTTTAATTATGTGGTGTCAGTAGAAGTCTTAAATTTAATTTCAGCCTAATTAAACAGATTACCGTGAACTTAGGAAAAATTCCCCGTTCGGGAAAAATACCTATGGTACCGCTGAAAATCGAACCCGGGACTTCGACTTGTAGCCAGGAACGCTGACTTCAAGACCAATCACTGGTTGGAATATCAATTATAATAGAACGTATAATTAGTGAGGTTTGAGAAGGGTTGCCGAAGCCCTAGACGAACGTTTCTTATAAATTATTCCCCACTAATTGAATTTGTATTCGACCAACAAAGCATGTTTATAAACGTGTTCAAAGATAAGTCTTAACAACAGACAGTTTGACATTAAGAGTGAAGGAACAATTTAAAATATATGTCTGGTCAAGCTCGACCATACCTGTCAACACTCAATGAGACTCCACTGGAACCAGTATATATTTACATCATTAGGGTCGGTTTAGGTTGAGGCGAAACATTTTGTAAAGTAAATCGTTAGCTCGCTTAACGCTCCTGTCAAACTGTAACTAGGAAACTTGGAATGAATACTTGGAAAGTCAGCGGCGCGTGTTTTCAAAGCTGACGGACATCACCCGAGGGCGTCGGTGTCTAGATGCGGTTTGAAGGTTTGTCGGAGGAAACTCTCTCCTTTGAGTGACTCAAAGAGACAAGTTGATTGGCCATCTAAATATTGCGGACTTTGGAGATACCTCATCGGCTGGTATAAGAAGTTCCTGGCCATGTGGCGGAGAAAGGGGGACCTTCTGACGTCATATTCCCGACTCTTCACTTGTGGCTAGTCCAGACGTCGCTCCAATAACGTTAATCTGTTTTAGGATGATTAGTTTGTGGTGCTTAGACGTGGTCGAACGACTACGACTTTCCATTTACAAATAGCGCAATAACTCGTTGGTTACGTATCATAATCATCATCATCATCACCATCATGAACAGCTTCCATCCACTGACTGGATCTGTTTGGGACATAAGCTTCTCCGCCACCTCCTTTCCTCTCACCATCTCTCTCCCTCACCTTGGCCCAGTCTTCTCCTCTTTCCTCCACACTCCTTACTCCCTTTAGCCATCTGTCCTTGGTGTTCATTTATCAACGTTTATCAGAGCGTAGAAAGCTAGTTTTTCTAGAGGAGGGGTACGCTAGAAAATGTTATCATGCTTTAGCCAATAAAAGTGTGAATAGGTATATGGACCCTCCAGGGGAGTCTATCGAATTCCAAAAGGTTCCGGATTCATACCTCCCCTTTTAAACCCATCCCTTTTCTACTCCTTTGCCATTTATTTAGGTCTAACGTAGTAATATATTTAAAACTGGAAGCCACGTAAAGGCGATCTAAGTTCAAATTTAATCCCTTTAAACATTTTGTCTAATATATTTTTAGAACTCACCACATCCGCCGACCGCTGCCAAAGGCCAAGGATAACTGAGAGCTTCACTAAATCTTATCAGGTGGATTTACATTTGTATGCTAAATTAATGGAAGGTTAATTGTGGAGGAATTCCACGGATGTTGCAGTCGGGTGATATTTCAAGTTTATTTAGTGTATTTATTGTTCGATTACTTGCCACGATCGACCGCTGGATATAATATGACTCCCCCTCTCTCTCTAGTGCGATCAAACCTGGAAGAATAATGTTAATTTAAATTGACAATTTGAACGAAAATATTTTTATCTGTAGTAGAAAGGATATTAGTTTGTGATTGACAAGTATTTGCTCTTTCGTCTTATGTTGGACGCATTCACGTAAATAACCATTCTTAGAGGTAAAAAGGAACGGATGTGTCGGTATTTCTGAAAATTAAATACGAGAACAGTAAAAACTCATAACATAATTTATTCGTAAAAGTGTGTCCATGCTTTTTTCTATCATTAAGACTATAATATGAATAAGGTGGGTATGGCTGCAGTGGAACATTAAAAAAAAAACCTTCCGTGCATCAGATCATTCGAAAAAACTTATGAAACTCAGATTTTGTAGGGTCTTTACTTTCTCGCTCTCTTACTAGTAGAGAAATTATTGTGATCGTTAAAAAAAAAATTGAACTCGAGATTTTGACGAATTTCAACTTTTCATGACCCCCCGAAACCAAAAAAGTTGTTTTTGAATTCCCGTCTGTCTGTCTGTACCTCCGACTAGAGCCAACACTATTTTACCGATCGGGTTAAAACTTTGAATCAGTGGGCCTGGAACGGGATCAATATCAGCTTCGGGGGTACACATAATCAGGAGGTACTTGAATACATAAAAATAGCTCTGGTCAAGAAAACTGAGGTTAACGAGTGAGGACTCATTGTACTGACCACATGACACCCTCGATCCACGGGATCATGCCATGGAGTTTATTTTATGTTTTTTTTTTAAATTATTTGTTTAAATTTGTGATATTCCACTCATGGCTGAACACAAATGTTCATCCGATGTTAACGATTGGAAATATGTTTTAACGCCCTTTGGTAGAACTATTTTTTTGAGTCATCATAATTCAATAAATATTGAATAAGGTGTTTTCATTTGGAAGCTTTAAATCAATAGGCCTACATACTTTTTTTTAATTAAGAATACCTTGTTAAAAATATTCTTTAAACTCCCCACCCTCTTTTCATAGCAAAGTTCTTGAATTAACTTTATAGAATATCGGAGACCTGAAATTGAATAAAGTTATTTGATCATAATCACTATATTGATGTTTAAGATAAGCTGTTTAGTAAAGAAAAAGTTGTATAACTCGTCTTGCTATGAAATGTCCACGCCTGTTTTCGCAATGAGAAAACACCGCGAAAGGATTTTTATTGCCCCTTGGAGGTCTGACAATTTACAGGCCTTGATAAACCCGCCCTCAAATGGGTTTCACGTCAGGTAAATTTATCGCTGTAGTGTTTGGAGGTTGAAATGAATGACCACGTGACTCGGCAAACAGGTCGCGTATCTTGGCCAAATCAGACCAAATTGTCGAATACTACTTACTCATATGAATAGCATGATAATAAATTGGGTTAAGAAGGTCATCGAGTTATATATAAGGCCAAATAGCTCAATTTTATAATAAATGATATATAAAGAAGGGCTGGGGGAAATAGGATGGTAAGGGGAAAAGAGATAGAAACACGCGATCAGTTGCAATACGTAGATATAATGAGAATCCGGTACCTTAGCTCAGTCGGTAGCATATCTGCATATTGAGCTAAGGGTCCCGGATTCGATTCTCTGCATGGCGAAAAATGTATAATTGGTGAAATATGGGTTTACCCTTTCACATTGATAAATAACGGCTGGGGACTGGATGCTGTGTCTGTCCTAGTCTTAAGATTGATTATAAGGCATATGATGCTACAAAAGGCTTAGCAAGCCGCTAGTTGAAAATACATAAGTTGATTATTATTATTAGCACAGTGTCTTACTACCCGTTCGGGTTGTACGCACTTACGCTAATGTGTAATGGTAGGGTGATTGTGAGATGAAATGAAGGACCTACAGTTTAACGTGGGATCCGAACCACAGTGGAGGCCTGGCATTCCACACATTCACAAGTTGGGATTAATACACGTCTTGTCAGAGGTGAAGGAAGGGTTTGGAAATCAGATAAATCTGTGCCGGGACCGAGGATTGAACCCCAGACACCCAGCACAAAAGTCCGACACCTTACCCCTAGACCACCAGGTCACCATGAGTTGAATTAAAAAACTGGCTGGAAACAATTATGGGTGTACAGGTATGAGTATCGATAAATTAATTTTCCTTTAAAATAACTTTTTTTTAGGACTCACAAAAACCTATAGTATTTTTACATTTTTGGGCAAATTATATTGATTAAAAATTTTCTTAAAGGGGTCACCTACTGCAGGAGAAATTAACATAATGCCCCACAATATTGAAGCAGTAATTTGTTATTTCAAATAATGGCTTACACTAAAATTCAGGCGAAATGCACTAATTTTACACTATGCCATTAATAGCCTTTAACTTTGAGTTACATAAATTAACAAATGATATTAAAAAGGTAAAACCACGTTTAAATTAGATTATTCTAGTCCTGAATTAAAATAGAGGTCTAAGGTGCGTGGACCAATCCTTCCTTAACTCCACAATTTGTTGTAATAGTCACAACAGAAAACTATAATTTATTTGTGAACCTTTTTGTGGTTTTGAAGCGTCATATCTACCATTTACATTAGAAATATCACAGTGGGAGTATGTTTTTATCGATTAATCTGTGCCATTAGTATGCATTTTTAATACTATATTTTTTATTCTATTGAGTGTTATTTTATGTCGTGTTAGTAAATCTCAGTTCTTCTTTGTTTCAGGTAACTAAACCGTGTAAAGGTTCCTTTCTCCCAGCTGTCCCCCACCATATCGGTGAGTTATGGTTTTTATTTTATAGCTAAGTTCATCAAATGATAATTTGATAGTGATTAAGGTGGGTTTGCAGGAAACACGAGTTAAGGGAAGTATTTTTGCAGTTTTTTTATATGAAAAAACTTTGGTCAAAAGAAATCAAATATTGCTCTACTAGAAATCTATAGTTTAATTTTCTTCATGTGGTGATATCAACAGTTATTGAACATCTGTCAAGGGTGTCCTGGAATTTAATGATAACTTTTTCTCTTCATTATATAAAAGGTTGAAGTACTATTTATTTTGTGTGTGGCACTATGTCTAGAGCTTAAAAAAACTGCAATGTTTTTTAAGTGCCTTTGTTAGAGATTACGGTTTTCCTCAAAAGCAACCAACCTTTAGTGACTTTTTTTTACCACCGCGTTTTACTACCTGATCAGGCTATATGCATATGTACTAATTAAAATAATGTGTTAGGGATGAGGAAGGTTAAATATAGAACAAGTGTACCCGCATTAGCGTGGAGTGAAAGTGGAAAACAAGGGAAAAAACCCTTCATAACACCCACCTGGGATTTGAACACCGATCTTCCCGTAATCGACAGTATGGTATATTGCAGGTGTGACGCCTTAAACAATGCGGACATCGAAGCAGTTATTACTTACACACTATTTGTTTTACTCGCTTTGGTGGCCGCATAGCTTAAGGCGCTACTCTCGCAGTAGACTAGACTGCCGGTGGCGGGGAGGTCAAGGTTCGAATCTTGGTCGGATGTACTGAGATGGTTTTTTCCAAGATGGTTTTCCATTCTCCCTCCACGCAAATGTGGGTCATCTTCCTCAAAATTAACCTTCCTAATCTCTAAAAAAAAACCATTAACTTAATTAATACATAAGCATATAACCCGAACGGGTAGTAAAACGCGGTGCTTTAAAAAATCTTACTATCAGATGCCGTTAACTAACATGATCAAGAGGTTAAATTTTAAGTATATGCACCATCATTCCTCTAAATTAAATATGATTGTTGTGGAAATGTGGAGAAAAAAAACACACACTTCCTTGGCTAGAATTGAGTCACAGCCTGTGGTTTCGGAGTCCGGTACACTATCCGTGGGGTGAACTTTGCCGGTATTCATCAAGTAGAGCTCATCTGAAGTTTTGATAAGAAAATTCCTATTGTTAAAAACTGCTTTAAAAATGCTATTGCATGAAAACAACTTTAAATTACAAATTGTACAAAAGGTTTGAAATTCGTAACCACGCAAAAATTTATGTAAGTTCCACATTTCGCAAAAAGGCTGTAAATTGCATATCGCATAAAAAGTCTCTACATTAAGGGGACCGCCTTGGTAAGTTAAAAATCTCCAAGCAGACTTTCACTCTAACACGATATTTAACTCTACATTGCGTTATTTCATAATATGGCTCCTGCCAAATTATAGTTAAAAGATTCCAACAAGGCTATTTTTCCTTAACAGCCCTATATTTTTAGATTATTAATTGCAAAAATATATATATAGGAAAATGTGACATTAGCTCCGAGTTTTTAAGCATATCTGCCGAGCTATGAGACTAGGCTTAGTAAAAAAAGGGATCTAAATTTAGCCTTCCTATAATAAGTACGTCATATTTTGATAGGATCACACCAGAAAACTTTAATTTATTTGAGAACAGCGAGCTTTCCTTTTTACCTTAATAAAATTTTAATAAATCACACATTTGTAGCCGATGATTTCCGCACGTCCATCATAGACTCTGCCTTAAAATATGAGTTAAGAATGACCCTGGGCACGGCACGATTCCTGGATAGCTCAGTGGTTAGAGCATTGGTGTACTAAGCCAAAGGTTCTGGGTTCGATTCCCGTATCCAGGTGTCATTTTTCAATTTTCAGAATATTAAGATAAGAGGTTTTGTAATTTTCTTCCCCTCTTTCTTATTGACTTGACAAAGGCTGGTTGTAGGTGAAGGGTGAAACGGAGTATTAGCTTGGGCAGAATATAAAAGTAGTTCCAGAAAACGACACACAACATTGCCATTAGGCCTTAAACTGATTGATACTTTCTCGCCGACAGAGACGTCCACCTTATTAACAAAATGTCTATGTGCACAGTTATTCAGAATGGTTTGTCTTCATGTCTCTCATTGCCACGGAATGAACCCTGACCCCGTATATTTGCATCCTTGATGCCTGACGAGGTCCCTTGTTGAATCTTGAACAAACCCAAACAAGATCAATTACCAAACAAAGTCTGGCGCTAACACTGTAGAATGGTTTCAATGGAGTCCGTAACTAGGCCATCTCATTTCGTCTTCTCTTTTTAATTGGGTATTTAACGTGCACTTTCTAAGAACACAGATTAAAATAAAACGCATGACCTACAAATTAACTTAACGTACAGCATTACGCCTAATAAATGACTAGATATTGAGACATGACGTATGCATAGTTAGTATTTACTAATAGTATAGCGGGACAAACCTATATTTTATACAAATAATATATTTGTCGAAACCATCTGGAATCGCTCCGAGGTCTCTCTTGCAAAATTCTACTACTTTTAACCATTCATGCACCATTCTCGTGTCCTTTCTTTGTTCTTAATTCATAATAAAACTTGTTTTGAAATAATGACGCGAACATCACTGAAACAACCAGATAATTAGATAATAAGAAATATACGATGCTTTTCCACAGGATCATTGTTTTCATCCTCGTTCTGTGAATATTTAATTCAACCTAACAACATTTTTTTTCTGAATTTAAAAATTCATCGTTTATTTTGAAACAATCCAATGCATATTATATCAATAATACATTTTAATTTAACTCACTTCCCTTAAACTAATTTGCAAGTATAGTTTGCTTTACTTTTGTTTGAAAGACATTGACATCACTATTCAGCTCGCTAATGTAAGATTATTTATATATCTTTTGTGCATGCATACTCAAACATCGTTGTAACATCTAGCGGAAAACTTCGAAAGCGCACTAGAGAGATAAAATCTCATATCAAAAGCTTACGAAGAGATTGATCTTAAGCGCACTTAGGCTTTGTATAAAAAGTGCACAGGGAAAAACAGCTGTAAAACGTGGCAACCTGGCAAACACTTTTACAATAATTATTACAATAATAAATTGATAAAACTACAGGGAACAACCCCTTTACTTTTTACAATAATTAGGTTTCAGTAGCCACATGGCTTCTCTGGTGCTGACTGACAGCTCACAGCTGACTTCTGACAGTCAACATTTAGGTATATACCTAAATTTTGACCATCAGAAGTGACAGCTGCTAAACACATGTTTTTGCAGATCATATGGTTCAGCGTAGGAATACATAATTTGGTCTGGTAGCTTTGAAAAGCTGTCAGCTGTGAGCTGTTAGTCATCACCAAAGAAGCCATGGATGGGACTACTGTAGTTTCGTTTAGTTCAGGTTAGGTGATGACATACGGGGCTCAGAGACTATAAACAATGGTGCGCTTTTGATGTACATATACCTTGTGTGCTTCTGATATACTCTTTAATCAGGTACATACATTCATCCTGTGCGCTTTTAATATGTAGCCCTTCTCTTAGTAACAAACAACACACAAGTGTTACTTATGTTACTAAAAGTGGCCTGATAGTTGGTCACTAATGGCATTAACAATGAGCATAGGCATATATTTCAGCCTCTAAAGCCTCGTGATGGATGTAAATGCATTCAAATGTGATGTGATGTGAATGTAATCTGATGTAAATGTGATGTGATGTAATTGTGATGTAAATGTGTAAATTTATACTTTTTAGTGCGTATGTCATGTCTTTCAATTTATTCAAAACTTTTGATTTTCGTCCCTTTGTGGTTTCTTTCGGCTTTTTTTTTGTATCGATTGTTATCGTATCTCCTCATTTTGTATTGTTCCTTACCATCGCGGTGTCTCGCGTTTGTCGTAATTTATTTTGTGGTGTCATTCGTTTTCAATTGTATTTGTTAGCTAGATTGCTTTATTCATGTTTACTTATCGTGGTTTCTTTACTTTACTTTTTTTTTACCTTTCTCCTTCTTATCGGTATTCTATACTACGTTTTAGGTTTTGTATACTTGTTTCTTGCTTTGTTTTAGTTGTGATTGTCTTCTTTCTTTGTACTTTGCCTTCGCTGTGGGGTACCCCCTCCCACTCTCTTTTCTGTGTCGTGCCTTTCTATATTTAGTTTTACCTCTTTGACTAGGTTTATAAATATTTGTTCATGCCTTTTTTTCACCCTTTTATTTCGTCGCAATGTGTGTCTGGTTAACAAACAAACCATCTCCAACAAGAAGGGTCGGTTGAATCTTGCCACGTGTGTTGGCGGCGCTCATTAGAATGATGGGCCTAAAAGTGAAACCCTAATCACTAAAAATAAAAATGATTTTGCTAGGAAGAATCATATGTAAGGCCTCTTATACTACCGGATTCCTACTTTATAGATATAATTACATAATTAAGTGGGGTATTTTTTATAAAAGTATTTGTGTCTTCCTTCTCAATGCCCAAGCTGGTAACTTATTGTGAGTACTTTAAAATTCGTACTACCTACATTCCCACAGCCCTGATTAGGTTGCTTCCTTAACACATTTTTAATTGCTTCAAGAGAGATTTAATGTTTAAAAAATTATATTTGGCATTTCCTGTTAAAGTACTTCCTCCCCGAGCCCTCTGGTAAAATTACCTTCAAATGAATGTCTTGTTAAGTAATAGTCATGGCCCTAATACCATCTTTGGCCGACGACGATGGTATATGTGATCGAACCCTGCACGGTGCACACACACAAGGTAACTCCTGAGGGTGTTGTCACATACTAGCACGGACCTGCGGCCGCTTCAGACGATTGGCCATGAATTATTCACTACTGCCGTGTCCTTGGGGAGTTCCGAGCAAAATGGCAGCATTGTCTTTATCTCGTGAGTCGTGCCCGATGAATTGGCACGTCTGGCTCGCTGCGAGAGTGTTTTCGTTTCCTGGCACTTTGCGCCACTGTCCTCCATGGTTGTTCCCTACTGGCACTGTAATCACAATCCTCAAGAGCAAAGTACTGGTTTGACAGTTTTACTGACGACTACAAGGATCTCTGGGTTGATCACACGCTGAGCCTAAAGTAGTTTAGTACTTTTTAGTACACCCCTCCCCTCCCTCTAAATGTGCAGTATTTTACATGAACACACTGAACGGACTATTATTGAAAAGATTCAACACCCAGTCCCCTGGCTGTCAATTCATCACTTTAAAAGGGAAAGCCCCAATTTCACCAATGATAGAATTTTAGGTCATGCCGGGAATTGAAGCCGTAACTTTTAGTTTAGTTGGTATTTGCGTTACCTACCGAGCTAAGGTGTCAAGATTTTTGAGCAGTAAAATTTCTGGTGGTATGTATAGTTGATGTTTGTCTGGTCTTAGGTTTGCTGTACTAGGCTGTTAGTTTGCCAGTTTTTTGTTGATATAATCTGTTAATTTGCCCGTTTTGTGTTGATATAATATGTTAGTTTGCCAGTTTGTGTTGATATAATATGTTAGTTTGCCAACTTTTTGTTGATATAATCTGTTAGTTTTTCAGTTTTATGTTGATATAATATGATAGTTTGCCAGTTTTGTGTTGATATAATATGTTAGTTTGCAGTTTTATGTTGATATAATCTGTTAGTTTGCCAGTTTTGTGTTGATATAATTTATCTGTTTGCCAGTTTTGTGTTGATATAATATGCTAGTTTGCCAGTTTTGTGTTGATATAATATGCTAGTTTGCCAGTTTTTTGTTTATATAATTGCTTACTGCTAGTTGTCAGTTTTTGTTGATATCTGTCTGTTTGCCAGTTTTATGTTGATATAATATGTTTGTTTAGAAGTGTACTCGCCATTTAAACTGACCATGCTTACCTTGCTTGGTTCAAGGCCATTACGAGGGTTGGGGGGAGAGAGTTGTGTGTTCAAACCCTCTCCCTTGGAGTATTTTTTTATCGCTACGTCTTACTGTATGCATATGTGATAAGTACTTTAATGAGGTAGGGATGAGAAAGAAACCATTTTATAAGTAATATAACCCTATTTTCTTGGAAGGAGAGTGGGAAACCATTTAGGAAAACCATCCTTAGTAGATCTGACAGGGCTTTGAGCCTTGATCTCTCCGTCATATGAAGATCATTCGGTCACTGAATAGGGTTAAAGTATTATTAATATTGTATATTTGTATTCCTCGTCAATCCATTGCACCTAAAACCCTAATCATGTTTCAAAACAATTCCTTGATATCTTCCATCGTCAAGAGTCATGTCAAGGACAATACCCCCCCCCCCCCGATCCCTCCTACCCCGTAGTCAAGAGTCATCTCATCTCATCTCAAGCAAGGACAATCCAAACCCCCCCCGCCCCCTCCCCCTTAAACCCAGTTGTTTCAACTTAGATTTGGTTGAAATGTGTGCATTATTAAATTCAAACAAAAATATGTCGCGCCACGGCATCGCATTCGCTTAAAATTGAAATATGAATTGAGAAGCTTTTGTACTTTTACTACAGTTTCGTACAGATCCCATCATAACCGCTTCATTATTGAAAATCAGGACCATTTCAAGGGTATCATTAATTTTTGCCTGATTGAATGGTGAATGCAGATGCTACTCACGGATTCGTCTGGGGGGGGGGGGGGGGTATATTTATGGTTGGATGTAGGGGGCGCAAGAAAAGATAAATGTTTTTGAAGTTTTTTATACAAAACATTGTTTTGGTAAAAATAAATCAAATATTTATTCAAAATAAACATAGAATTTAATTTTCTTTACATGGTGATATCAACAATTCTTGAATATCTGTCAAGGGTGTGCTGGAATTTAATGACAAATGTTTCTCTTCACTTAAAAAGGTTTGCTATCTAAGGCCGCTATACTCATGACAGATATTCAAGAATTGTTGAAATTATTATGTGAAGAAAATTAAACTCTATGTTTCTGCTGGAGCAATATTTGATTTATTTTTGCTAAAAAAAATAAAGGGAGTTTAGCTGCTCATAAAAACTTCAAAAACACTTAACTTTTCTCGCGTTCCCTACACTCCCACCTTAAGAGGTTAAATTCAGATAAAGTTCACCAAAACTAGCTTGGGGACAGGCTGGGAAAACTACAGTAAAAATCACATAATAAAAACCACCACAAGTGTACCTGGACGGCATTCGAATCTTTATCACCGATACATATTTTTAAACTTCGTCTTTCTCCCTATAACACCTCATATTTATAAGAGATTCATAACCTGCATGCTGAAACTATATTTAGTGAATGCACAAATCAACTGGTTGCTGAATCTATTTCATTATAAACTCCCCACTCCAGTTCGTAATGAATCGCCTCCCTTTGAGCAATAATCCCAGTAGTGTGTGCAGGCTGCCTGGATGCATACATTACCCCTAGCCCGCATTATTAACTGATGTAAGCCACTATTGCGTTGGATCTGTGTGTAATAGTAATATCAACAGAGCTTGGATTAGTTTGGCAATAATTGGTCGAGCTTGTCTATAATTTACTACTGATAACTCGCTCTAACGAAGGTGCAACACGTGCTGGCAAAAATGTACGAAATTTAAATATAATACGAACGATATTTATTTTATATATATATATATATATATATATATATATTTTTAAATTTATTTATTTCTTCTTTGTCAAAGCCTTTCTCCAAATCCCCTAAAAATAAAATAATTTTAACACTTGGTAAGCTATAAGTCCATACTGTGTTTTTGATTGTGAATCACGGTGTTGATTTTACGTAGTGTTACATTGATAAGTAGGACCCGGATTTTGATAAATATGTCATCGTTTTTCTGGTTCGTCACATACAATGCTCATTAATGTATAAACTCTGCTCATGATCCTCTTGTTTTAGAAATGTATATCTCTTAGAGAAATTAAAAAATGACAAAAAATGACCTAGAGTCTAAGTCATTTTTGTCATTTTTTAATTTTAGGTCGTATTTTCTTGGTTTGTGTGTCTCTTTTTTTTCGTCATTTTTAAGCATTTTATGGGATTTTAGAGTCGTTTTTAGGTATTTTTGAGTCATTGTAAGGCATTCATTTTGAATAAGTATTTTTAAATAATATAAAAATATTTTATAAATATATAAACGCTCAAACATAAATTTTTTTCAGCAAGAAATTTTTGGAACACGAAGATATTGAAGGCAATTAACTATGTATTCTCTTTTCTTTTTGGTTGTAAAATACACATTCCTGGTAAGAAATTGTAACTTAGCTAGAGAGGGTTACGTTAGGATGGGGTGACTATTATTTATAATGCAAATATTTGTAAATCAATGTTGGATTTAGCCAAATGTAAGAGTTTAGCTTTTAAAGGCTTTCCATTACATTTTACATCTGTAAGGTTCGTGTTTTATTTATTCGTGTGTATTTTTTACGAGTTTTGGTTAATATTTTTGGTAATCAAAATCCAGGCCCTGGTTTTAAGTGTTTATATTTATTGTTTTGCTTGCTTTACGGAAATACAGTGGTACAGTGATTATTAAATTATGCGTTTTATTGTTATGATTATTAGGATTTAGAACATGTTTTAACCTCTTTTTTTTCGCACAGCATCTTACTACCAATTTGCGTTATATGTTTATGTATTAATTACGCTAGTTGTTTTAGGGATTATATTTACATTAAGTGTACCTGAATTTGCGTTAAGGGAGAGTGTAAAACCATTTTGGAAAAAACCTCACTCACTACACACTACCGAGATCCGAACCTCGATCTTCCTATCATCGGCAGTCTAGTCTACTGCAAGAGTAGCGCGTTAGACCATGCAGCCACTGACGTGGGAATGTTTTAAACTAAAACTATATGTTATGTCCGATAAATGAAACAAATTATCAGGCTCCGACTATCACAAATGAAAATAGGAAAAATAACGCCATATCATTTAAAAAAAAACACAGCTGGGCTTTGTACAAATATCCAAAAACTGAAATAGCTGATGTAGTGCAAGAGGAAATAAGCAAAACCATCATAACCGAACGTAACAAATTTTAAAATGCTAAGTGTTAATTTGAGGAGACGCACTCTTATGATAGATAGCATGTTCTAATGTTTCTTAAAGATGAGCATGAGAGCAAATGTCATCAATCATCATGTACCTACCAATCGGTGACACCATGATGTTGACTGAACTGTAGGGGTGGATTGTCGCATCTCGCGAAGGTTACTAAAACATGGTAACAAACCATATTTTAATTAGTATGGGAAATTGAAATTTCAGACCCGATATGTGTTTTTAGAGCTGCGTATGGAGACACTACTCTCTTAGAGCTGGGGGAGAGTCAATTTGAGATGTAATGGGCCGGCAAGATATGCTATTGCACTTCACGTCACAGTCAAACCAGATGAAATTGACGTCTTTTTCCGCGTGTCCACCGGTGTGTCTGTTGGTGTTGGCTTACTTAATCTATAGTCACTACAGTTCAATGGGGGATTTCAGGGAACGCAGTGGTATTAACAGTTATTGAATATCGGTCAAGGATGTCGTAGAATTTCTTAACAACTTTTTATCTTCATTTAAAACGTTTGTCATCTAATGTCGCCATACTCATGACTTATATTTTGTAACTGTTGATATCATCACGTGAAGAAAATTAAACTCTATGCATATACTGGAGCAACATTATATTTATTTCTGTCACAAAAAACATGTATTGCTCTAATAAACTGCAAACACACAGACCATAACTTGCGTTCTATACACTCCCAGCTTAAAAAACAGAGTATCAATAACTTCTTTAAAAAGACTTTTAACGGTTCAATTTTAACGAAAATGAATTTGAAGCAAGAACAACTGCAGCATTATTCACCTGGAAGGAGAATGAATACAAACCCCAGGGAGTAGGGTTGATATCGGGCCCCTTCCTTCAAATTCAAAATCGATCTAAATTATTCATTCATTCAAATATTTCGTAACTTTAATTTTGTAAGTGGAAAATGTTGAGTAGCTAAAGAAAATGGGTCGTTGGTAATGTTTTAGTAGATATATTAATTTCACTTTATATTAATAATAAATTAACTCTAGCCTATGTGTACATTTGTGTGAGGTAAGTTTAGGTGAGACGTAATTAGGCCCGCAGGCTGTTTGGCAGACTGGAAAACAGGGAATTATTTGAAAAATCAAGGAAAGCTCGTAAGATTTTATGAAATGGTTTATTTTTTTTTTTTATTTTTTTTGCAAACGCAATCATTAGACTAAATCAACCCTTTCAAAATAAAGTACGATACACTTTCATTATAATAATATTTCTGCTCTCCCTTTTTAACTTAAGAAACATTGACTTAACATAAAATTTAACGGTTTTTATGAACTTTTTTTAAAAAAATATAAATTTTGCAAACAAGTTTTAAAAGATTTTGCTCATTTTTGGTTTATTATAAAACGGGGAATATTAAGACTGGAAATGCTAGAAAAGTGGGTAAGTTTTAAATATGGTTTTGTAGACAAATTCGACCCTACTCTTGGACTAGGATCGCCACTGTTTTATCCAAGCAGGTTATACTGATGAATACCCCCCCCCCCCCCCCCCCCCCACACACACACAATGGGGCGTATTTAATTCATTCGGACGAATACTGCTGCAGATAGTTAAACAAATGTAGCCTCTTCATCTACGACCAAATAGTGTAGGTCACTGAAGCGTACATTTCCATGCAACTTGTGTATGTTGGCAAGAAAGATCCGAGACAGGTAATTAACGCCCTCGCCATGTTGTAAGTATTGTTGTGGGAACTATCTACCTTTCGCTCGACACCCCCAAGAAGTCCCCCTCCTCTTCTCTCCCACTTCCCGCCGGTCTCTTTCACTTTTCCGAGTCCTGAACGGCTCGTTAGCTCTCTTCGCTAGCCTTGGATGCCAATTTACTCTGCTACGCTTATCATACATTACTCTGAGTATGTACTGCACACTGTACTTATCGTTTCCCAATTAGAAAAAATTTTTTCCTATTTTTTATGTAACGCCGTTCCGTAGTCTTCTTTGACGGGCGTTAAATCGTTAGACAATATGCACCAGACCTTGACTTCATAAAAATAATTGGAGGACATTTTAAGGTTTTAGTGGTTTCTCTTGCGGAACCATTTTATTTTAAATTAGTTTTTTGGGGGGTGGGGGAGGGGGCAGAGAAGGAGATCAGGGGCACGCACACTCCAATTCTATAATTGACTGTCAGTTGACGACTAGTAATAGTATGTGGAATAAAAGACTACATTTGGAGGATGCATTTTTTTTAAAATTTTTTATCATTCACCGTGAAAGAGACCAAAAACCCCTTCAAAAAAAACTGACCAATACAGCCGGCGGACTTGTGTATTATTATTTTCAAAAATTATAATCCTTGAAAGAGTTTATTTTATAAAAATTCACACAATATAGTAATAAATTACATGGGAAAAAAAAGCTGGGAAGGAATCCCTGATATTCTTAGCTTAGTTAAAGCGAGAGCTTATGCAATGTTAAAAAAATACGTAAAAGTCAAAGCCCAAAAAAACACACGCAGAGTTCTGTTTCTTTTGGGATTGGGAAGTAAAAAAGTTAAAGGTGAAATAAAACCAAACCATTTAAATATATTAGGAATGCTACATTTTTTTT